>CM022394.1:130023534-130548910 GCA_011833715.1 Carcinoscorpius rotundicauda
TAGAGATGAAATGAATGTAACGAATTATTTCAGTATAACCTATGAAAGTCGCTTTGACATGCTAAAAAGTCCTTGTTCTGTGTCATTCATAAACGACTTCAATTGTATTCCTACAAAACTTTAGTTGATACACAGTCATTGCAACCAAATGAGAGATCACATTGAAAGACATTTGAAATGAACCCTGTGGACTGCACAGTTTAACAAAACACATTTTTATTTTGTACAACAAGGCTGCATTCCATAAGTTGGATGAAGTGATTCACCATAGTGTTCGCATTTGTGGCTCGGAGAAACTCCATGATACCATTGAAATAATGTGTGATTGTCCAAAGATGAATGTTTGGTGCAGTTTTATGTGTGACAGAATCGTTGATTCTTTGTTTTTCGTAAATCCACGTCAATAAATGTTGTTGGTCATAAACTTAATATGTCAGACATTTTTGAGGCAGTTAACAGGTGGCCCTCTGCATTTGTCAGACTTCACTTCATCAGATCTCCGTCTTTAAAGGTATGTTAAGTCATCATGTATCACACACGTCCAACAAACATTACGCAGCTAAAGACCTTTATAACTGATGTCATTGCCACTATAACTGTAGACTTGTTGCAGCAAACGTGGAGTGAAATAGAGTGTCGGTTAGACGTCCTGAGAGCCAGTAATGGTGAACATCTAGAGGTCTCTTGACGTACCAATGAAAACTGTTTGAGTTGGGCTAGAAGATATTGAAAACCACATGATTGTATTTTTGGTTATTCAATTATTAAATAGCATTAAAGAAAAGGTACATATGGACCACTGTGTTTTATTTCAGAAATGGATAACAGCAAAATCTGTTCACATGATCGAGTGCCAGCCTCAAATTATTCCTGGATTGTGATTTCATTTATACATGCACATACCTAACGTTATACACATATACAAAGCAAAAATGTTATATATCCTGTGATATACGTAAATTTATTTAGTTATTTTTTCTGTGTGTTTTACTAATTTTATAAAATCGTAAAGTTTACTTTATTCCAGTTTTTTTCTTACACTAGATAATTTCTGTTTTGCTCAAGTGAATATTGCAGTTCCATGAATTGAACAATATTATATCCTTTGCTGGCTGAGTTTACTAAAAGTAACAGCTGATCATTGTTATGAGAGAATACTTGTTAACAGACAAAGAAAGTGAGTTTACCTGTTGATTTCAGGTGTGTTTTTTAGCCAGGTCTATTAGGAAGTCGTGTAGACAAGATTAAACGTGCGGACTCCAGAGCACTCAGTAGAACCAACACACCAATTTCTTCCAATTTCTTCTTATAATAAAACGTTTGTTTATTTATCAACATTTGTTCGAGCTTGTTACATTACACTTAAACTCGACAAAATTAGGAACATTGTCTCCATTTCCCAATCGAATCAGCTGCTAGTCTGACTACTTATTTGATGCTTGTCGATAAATCGATCTTTACTTGAAAATACTTCATTTCAGTTCAGATAAATAGTCATGAAAATGTATGAACGAAACAAAACTCTTTCTGTGACCTTTATTCACATTTCAACCATCTTTGAAGAGATGAGATAATATTCTGTCTCAGCTGTTAAAATTTTGGGTTTTCATGAAACAATCATACAAAATTGTATTACTCGAAAACAGAATACACTTAAATTTCCATCTGAAAAACCTAAAACGTAAATGTGGGCTTGAATTTCAATGTATAAAAGAATGAGTTCCTGTGTACAAGCTCTTTGTTTGTGTTGTTTATAAGGATGGATAATTGAAATTGAAAACATCCGTTTTTAAGATGAAAACAGCGACATCAAATGTTACAATAGACAAGGGAGTCTCCAAACCTTTTTGGACAAGGATAGGGTAAGTCGGGATATGTTGTCTCAATTTCTGCCAACAATCATGATAATGAGATGGTTGAGTCCATGAGAGCGAAAGAAGTTCACTACTAAACCTTGAGGTT
This sequence comes from Carcinoscorpius rotundicauda, assembly GCA_011833715.1. NCBI lineage: Eukaryota > Metazoa > Arthropoda > Merostomata > Xiphosura > Limulidae > Carcinoscorpius > Carcinoscorpius rotundicauda. Next base: position 130,025,497 of record CM022394.1, read on the forward strand.
CCATGACAGATCCAGATGTTTTCCACACAGTACCAACTGACTAATAATACAGTGGAGAATAATAGGCCTAGAACCACCCACACTTTCATCACCTTTGTGAATATATCCAGCTAAACCCTTTCTTGCACCACACGTATTTTAACCACCATCTGTTGTAACACACTTCATCCATTTCCATCCCAAGTTGTACCGACTTAGTGATTTTTCGACATGTTTGAAACTGTTCTCACCTGTGGATGTTCCATGCATACTGTGTACAGAAGCTAATTTTTCAGATATTTCAATATTAATATTGACTCCACGTATAAACAACAGCACATGTGAAGTGTGACACATCTGTTGACTCGTCAAGCACTATGGGAAAGCACTCACTTTTTGACCTTGCATTTCAGTTGAGACAGAATAATACTTCCAATGTCCTCAACTCTACGTGCTAATGTATTCGTCGAAAAGCTGAGAGTCATAAAAAGTCTCATTTTCTCTTGGCTCATTTATTTGGTTGCTTCAATGATGTGACATTTAAAAACTTGTTCTTGTTGAAGCTTCATTCTTGGCTTTCTTCTAAAATACAAACTGAGGTACACGGAGCATGCGTACAAAGTATTTTCGTATTACTTGTTACCCTGGAAGCGATATACTCTCTCTTATACCGCAGTTAGTTCTTTCTATTATTTATATTTTAGAATAACTATTATTCATTACTTTTACATGTATATTTATTTTATAATGGGCTAGATTATTTTCACACGTATTTTTATTTTTTTTTGTGTCTGAATGTTTAAGCTAGTTTCACCGTATTTCTTTTTTCTCATGTCATGCTTTAATATAAATTTATTTTCACCTCATAAGTAAACGTTTCATCCAAAATATCACGTTTCTGTGACGAGGTTTCCTCTCGATTAACATATATTCAGTTATATGTAGATATTTTTGTTTATGGTTATTTCTTAGATTCCAAACAGATAAGACGCGTCAAAATTTATTCCAGCTTGAAACGAGAGCCCTTTTCTTTAAATAAATTAATATTTATATTTCTAAAAATGTTGTTTGAATTATTACTGTTAATTTTTAATTTCTCTCAATAGCGTCTAAAGTTTGCACGCATAATGATCAGTATTTATTTCACCGACAACAACAACTTGAATTGGTTTATTGAAATTTAAAACCTTATACAAATCTACAAACAGTTAAGAAATAATCAATGTATTCTGTGTTTTAACTATTACAAGAAACAACTGTTCGTGTTGGATAAAATAGCAGTTTCCCTCAATCAACGTTTAGAAAAATGTCAGGAGACGAACTATGAAAACTAAATATTTTAATGTTAAATAAATCTTGTGTTCTGTCACTTATTTGGTTGATTAGTGGCATTCTGTAGAAAGATATTCTTATTATAATGAAGCATGCCAGTACTTCTGTGAAGACATCTCGACATTTCTGTGATGTGGATACCAATAGAATAAACAGAACTGGTAACACACACACACATTGGTTTAATATCTATGGTTTTTGTCACAAGAAGTCTAAAATGTTAACTGTGGTAACTTTTTTGTTTCAGTGTTTTACATTAGTTTCGGGTTTATTCGTAAAAGAGTGGATTGAATATTTTATGTTCTCAACAAAAACACACATATTAATGTGTTTAATATTCCGAACAACTGTTTATCACAGTCAATTAAATGTCACGAGTCGAAACATCACATTAATAAGATAACTTATGACGGTTTTTGTTAATAATACTAAATAAAGAGAAATATAGTTCAAAAACATTTTTGTAAGACATATATAGGTTTAAACACATTTTTATTTATATATATGTTCACATAACATTTGACATTTGAACAAGAATATCACTTTTTGTTCACTTTTTTCTTTATTTGAGTATGTTTATCTTTTTCACACTGAAAACAAATTATAACTCTACACATTTAGCTCCACTGTTATAACATTTAATGTACCACATTTTTAATAGAATACAAATAATTTGTTTTCACAATATACCATGAATATCGACACATTTTTAAAACAAGATGATAATTCCACAACATTCTTGATAACGAAAAACATACTTGAAATAAAAATGTATTTCAGAACGACTGCTTTAGGTATTAACACTTATTGATAAGCAGAGAACAATGTTTCGACCTTTTAGGGTTATCTTTAGGTTAACTAAAAGAATTTTCAGATACAATTCTAAAACATGTCCTTCCATAAGGAAACTATACCTGGAATTTTTATTATTTTCTCTCTCATTCTCTTGTCCAATCGCTCTTTCTGTTCCGAAGTCATGTGATCACGCCAATCACCGATTTTCCCTTTTCTAAAAAAATCGATTTTCTTGAAATTTTCCATATCGTTCTCCGACGTTGGTGCTAGAAATTTTCCTGGACCAGGTTTCTCCTGAACTTCTTGGGACAGAGGGCTGAAAAACGAAATTCTATTCTTCGTGTAGTCAAAACTAGTGTGATTTAGTATTTTACTCAGAAGATCTTTGTCAGCCAAGATTTTCTTACCGTATTCTTCTCCAAGAAAGTGTGCAATTTCAATCGCTGCTTCTCTGTGATTATTTTTCATATTCTCGTAAGTTAAAAAGAGGACATTGGGGTCGTCTTTATGGGTGAACCACGAGATCAAATGATCAAAGTAGTCATTCCATGCCACTTGACCTCTGATGAAACATTCAAAGAAATCATCAAATGTTCCTTCTTCAAACTGGGTCGCAAACACTAACTGTTTAGTGTGAAAGAAATACGACACACAGCAGTCCCATAGGTTCCTGACAACCACAATATACTTACATTTAGAGCTATAAGGGGTGTAAGCGAATGGAAAATGAACTTTGAAGGCTCTAGGGGGTGGAATATGTTCTACAGCCTCAGTTCCTGTGAGCTCAAAAAAAGGAATTTCATTATCAAACATTTCATGAATTTGTGGAGGTGTCGCCCCTTCGTTAAGAATCTCCCATACTCTATATTGAGTCCAGGTTGTACCACACTTTGTGTAAGTCGCAATTATTACATCCCCTGGTTTGGGTTGGAATCCCATAGCAGCTCGGACTCTGTCCTCTTTGAACAAATACTTTGGGATTAATAACCCGTCGATAAGGTAAGAAAAACATGGTAGGTTCACGATAAACTTTTTATAAATATATATCTCGATTATCCAACTACATAATATTTAAGTTAATAAACATAGTAATATCGTTTTGTTGTCGCCACGTGTTAAAAGTCATTTACATTAAAAAATAGACAACATTCTATATCCTTTTATCTGACATATAAAAATAAAAACTTATTAAATTATGTTCACCAATTTCTACTAACAAGCTGTTATAAACTGGAAATGAAGAAACTATAGTTCGATCAAGGGATGGAACTTCATAGCAACTGTTTTACATTTCAATGAGACAGATTGTGCTTGAGTAAATTACCATATACTACCAACTGGACTTTTTATCGCTGTTTTAACTCAATCACGTCAATATAAACAAACCCAACGACAGTACAGGTTGTGTCTTTCATCTACGTTATAGGGGCCGATGTAGATTTGTTCGCAGTAGGCATATTTGGAAAGTGTTCAAGAAAAGTAGGTTTAATGTTACTTAACTTCGTGCAGTATTAATTAAAACTTTGTATAATTTTTTTGAAATGACAGCACATATTACAGTATACAACGAAAACTGTAATATATTATTTAACCATTTTATTAGTTAATAAATTTCTTAAAAATAAATTTGTTGAAGTTTAGCTGAATCAAATGAACAAAGAAAAAAGAAAACCAAATTTGATTAAAACTTAACGTTCACAGTATTCTTTGACAGATTGGTTAGGAAGAGTATTCATGATGAAACTTTGTAAAATGGATGACAATTGCCTTTTGTGGAGACAGACATGTAGAGGACGATGTTTCAAGAGTCTTCCGCCTTTCGTCTTCAAGTCAATATGTGTGTCAAATTTACATGGTAGTAGTTTTGGTTTTTAAATCTCCAGCCCAAAAATCCAAGAGTCAAACCAGTGGCTTTCAGAAACTTTTGTTTCTCTGTAGTCCTACTCGCATTCCTAGGTTATTTATTTCACAGAAATGAAGGAGTCGATTTGAAATGATTTTCTCCATTAGTTTGCCAAAACAACTTAACAGACTGATGGGTCGAAAGTTGTGAGGATTTGTCCTGTTTGTTTGTTTCTTTGGTATCGTGGTGATAATGGCTTTCTCCATGTGTTTGGGTAATAACCAGTTGTGAGTGAGATATTCATGATGTTTGTGAGATGTTTTAAGAAGAGACTAAAACTGTTTTTAGAATAATATTTCATATTTGATGTCCGTGTGAAGTGTTTTTCAAGTTTTTAATGTTAATTATGAGTTCAGTGATGGTGATTTTTCAAAAGACTGAACTTGAATAGCTTTCTAGTGTCTTACCAGGGAATTGGAGTGTGAAAGATTGATTTGTATGTATGTAGTTGTTAACATGTTATTGGTATTGTGTGTCAGAGTTGACAGAATTCAGGTCACTGAAGGAAGATTCTTGATAGTCGGCTGGTAGGTCGGCTTTCTCCGAATCCGTCCTTCCGATCATGTTTTTGAGTGTGATGTGTTGTAATAAGTAACTTGTGTTTTTGTCAGAAGAAATGCTCTTAAATTTTCCAAAATTCATTTCGTCTGTTCTTGGTTTTTTCTGAGCTCTTACAAAAATTATGCCAACTTATTTCTTTCACCGTTTCAATTTTTTGTTTTATTTTTGCATTTGTTCTGTTGACGGTTGGTAAGGAGTGTGTTGCAAAAACTCGTTTATGTTTCATTTAAAAAAATCTTCTTTCGAGATGAGGTGTGATATTTTCATGTTAAAATAAGCTATAATGTCTCTACTATTTTCAGAGTAAGGTACACTGCATGCAATAAATCAAGGGAATTGTGGTGTTTTGTTTCTCTAAAGGTTATATTTATTAACATATGAACTAAGCATAAATCTTATCAAATCCTTCAATTAACCAAGTGTTATGTAAATGTTGTGTAAATGTTTTGTAAACGACAACATGTCGTGTTGTATTTAAATTTTCATTTCTATTATTTATATTTCCATATTTCTATTATTGTTTCAAAGCTTAAACCAATAAAATATGTTGTTATTCATTTAAAATAACATTTAGAAATTTCTAGAATTAGGTAGATCAAATATATGACTATAAACGGAAATGTATGGCGGCCTAGCGTCTAGACGTTGAGTCTCGTGCAAGAACGGACATGCGCGGATTGCTCTGGAGTTCTTTAGAAGTTACGCGATTGTTCGAGAAGAGGCCTACTAATATATAAACGGACGGAGACGCGAGAAATAAGAAGAGTCATTAGTTTTTATTCGAAGAAAAGAAAAAGAAGAGTCAGTCATTCGTTTGAGAAAGTTTAAGTATTTGCTGTGAGTTTATTCAACTTGAATTCGTGACAGAAGCTAGATCTACAGAAACTGTGATTTTGTTTCGTCAATCTTTGCGATTCATTTGAATTACTGGTTGTGCTGAGAGTCAACACCTACAGGACTGTTTAAGGGAGACCGAAGCAGAAAACGAGAAGTTGAAACATTCATCGAAAACACCGGAGAAAGAACTTCGTCATTCTCCATTCAAACTTCGAAATTTCTTCGTGAGACCAAATTCACAACCTAGACCTGAATTTTGGATTTCTGATCTGAACTTTTGGACTTTCATTCTAGATCATTATATTAGATACAGGCCAGTACCATTTTGTGTTGTAATTAATTTTCAAGGTTTAAACTTAATATCTGTCATTGTTGTTATGTAATTTATGTTATATCTGTCATATATATAATAGCTTATTGCAATAAATTATACAAGCTGTTATCTGTCTCTTTCTGTTGCGTTTAGTCTGCGAAAAACATAAAACATAAAAAAGGTAACACCAAGGTTTTTCTATAAGTGTAGGTTAAAATACGTGTTATAAAAATGTGTTACATCTATTCCACCAGCACAGATGTGAGAGGTTGATATATTGCATCTAAACAGAAGTGAAAATGTTTGAGCCAAGGACAAAGTTTGTTGGGTCTAAAGACAGGAATAAATATAAACAACACAAAACTCTAACAAGGCAGGTTGTTAGTGTAGAATCGTTACATGTTTATTAGTACCTTACAGGACATCTACATCACATGAGGTTAGGTGAGAACTTCAGAGAGAAGATGGTACACAGAAGGCAGCACAAATCAAGAAAATCGTGTAACAGGAGTAAGGCATATCACAATAAAGCACTGTAACAGTCACGTTTAAAATTGGTGATAGCACTTTGTCAAAATTTTACATTTTCTTTACTCTATACATTATTTAAATTATTTTCCACCAGATATCACTCAAAGTTATTTCATTATAAACATTTAGATTACTTGACTCAAAACTATCATTAAATATCACAATATTATTGAAATAAATTTACACTAAATATCCACCAAGTATTTACACTAAGTTTGTGTTGACAAACATTCTGAGCAAGATATAATACAAGTTATTTATTTCTTTGTTAATGAATTTTGCTGAAACCTACACAAGGTTTATCTGAGCTAGCCATATCTAACATAGCAATGTGAGACAAGAGTGAAAGCAACCAGTCATCACTACCCACTGCCAACTCTTGGGCTGTTCTTTTAACAATGAATAGTGAGATTGACTATCAATTATAAAGCCCCCATATCTTAAAGGGCTAGCACGTTTGGTGTGATGGGAATTCGAACCTGCTACTCTCAGATCATGAATCAAGTGCTCTGACCACATGGCCATGCCAGGTCCAAGTTATTCACAATGCATGTTTGTCATTTAAATATTTTGTACTCTGAGCTCATAAATCTTACATTCAACTTATGACTTCTCATGCTGTATTTTGAACACCAAGTTCACATAAATTTGCAGTAAACTAAACATTAATTTTGTTATTGTTTATATTTAGATATTTGATACACTCACACGACCTTTTCAAAAAATTAGACTATACTGAATTTATAATCATTTATTTTCATTTTTTTTAATTTAACATGTAATCCAAACCTCAAGGGGCAAAATTTGATATACTGATTTATGTGTAATTTGAACACGAAGAACAGTGAAAAATATTTTAAAATTTTTTTTTAAAAAAACAAAAGCACTATAAATTTAATGATTGTTTCAAATTTGCAATTTCGTCTATGCCCTCCTGAAAAGTTCACTAATTTTCTCTATCTTCTTGTTACTTTCCGTTTTTCCTGTTTCTTTCATAAGAATGAATGACAATTGTTTTACAGTTATGTTGTTTATGGAGACTTATGTTGACCTTCAGACAAGTGCAGACTTTATAATGAGACACATTTTTGGACTTTTCTTAAAGCTGTTTGTCTTTTCTTCTTCTTCTGTTTCATTTGGCACATTTTTTATCTTCTTCACATCAGGGAACTCTTGAATGGAGTTTGCTTCCTTTATCATCTCATATCAGTGAGAGGGAATCAGTGCAAAAAGAACACGTGTCCAATTATTTTTATTTTGATACTTAAACAGCTCCATGGACCTGAGAACAAATTTGTAGCTCCTGAAATGTGTATTGAAAACAAATGAACAATTTTAACATGTTAGATGAATATTAGAATTATGTTTTACTAGCCACAAAATGTTATCTATTCAAACAACGACACTCAGTTACATAACCCATTTCCAAACATGTTGTCAGCTTCCGGTCAGTTACCTCTTTCTTTGTGAACCTGACGATGACCAAAGCAGGTCGAAACGTTATTCGATCTTCTATGTAAAATATTTTCTCAACCCAAACCAGCCGTTTTTGCATATATATAGTCATACAGAAGAAACAGTCCATCACGTGGTCTTTCTTTTCTCTCCATATCATCGGGACAGCAAACAGTATTGTCTTTCGAGTTAAGCTCTCAGACAGCCAGCACATGTCACAACAAATGTGAGGCGGTCATTCCTGGTCTTGATTGCCAACTTTACAGCCGCAGTACGGATGACATGTTTTCTTCACAAGAGCGGTCATTGAGCGTCTCTGATGAACAAGCGTATACTCGCCACAAATATAGCAAAATGTGTCGAGGCTGTTACAACACTGAGGAGACATACTGACCGATACCAATAGTCCTATAAAATGTCCATAACATCTAACTCACTTGTTTCAGTCCTACTAGGGAAATGCTATGTTCTGAAACAATACGTATACACTATAAGGTCTATATTAACCCAATGTGCAGCATTTGTGTATGCAAGCCGCTTTCATAGCCTGCTGAGACAGTGTCAAGCTGTCTCCGGCATGTCCGGGCTGCATACTTCGACAGAACTGGTTCCAACTTGGCCTTATTTCATGCCTGGACATGCCCAGACTGCACAAAATATTGATCGTACATTTCTTACAAAAACGAAAAATTTTGGGCGTAAATATATAGGCACAAATATAAGAAAAAACATGACAAAAGTGGAGATTTCGATGAAACGGTACGTGATGGGCACTGTTGGATGTGATTTTCGTGATCAGCAGCCAAAAATTTACAAGGAACACCAAACAGTGTTCGAGAAGCAAACACTTTGTTGTGCAGTGTTATGTGAGCACTAAGTAACAAAAATTTGTCTGAATCACAGTCTGGTATGTCTGGATCTAATCTGAAAGAAAGCTTAACGTGTAAAGAATCATCATATGAAAAACAATGAAAAAAGGCTTGTAATGTAAAGTAAACAGAGCATTACATACCTGTCAACATTAAGTTAAAATAAATAGTATTCTGAACTGGGATACGGGGAAAATCTTAATGAAAATGGTGTCATTACTGATTATGTTTTATTTAAAAATTATTAATTACAATGTCCTGTTGATTAATCCTGACTGATATTAGCAGAAGCTTGAAACTGTTCTCACGATCCTTGAGGTTTGGATTCTACAATGGAATGTCTCAGAAACAAAGATCCATCTGATCTAGTAATCAATGAGTGGATTGGAATAAAATTCCTTGATTTTCCTTTCACTCCTGTTGTTGATGGAATATTACTCACGGACAGTCCTGAAACACTCCTGAAGGAAAACATTACTGAGAGACGAAATATCTCAATTGGAAACAATCAATATGAAGGATATTTCTTTTTGTTTTTTTAATTTTCCCGAAATTTTTAAAAAAGAAAAAGTTGGTGTCACTCGTGATGAGTTTCGCAGATTAGTGGAAACAGTAGTGCCTAACGCAAATACTTTCCATAGAGAGGCTGTTATTCACCAATACACGGACTGGTTAGAAGAGAAAAGCAACCTTAGTAACAAAGACATGCTCATTGACTTAGTGGGAGACAAGTATATCACATGTGATTCTATTAAATTTGCCCATACTTACTCAGAACTAGGTAACGATGTTTTTATGTATTTATTTACTCACACACCTTGTATTAGACCTTGGCCTAACTGGATGGGCGCTACACATTGTGACGAAGTATTGTTTGTGTTTGGAGCACCTTTGAACTCTCTTCTTGGCTATAGCAACGAGGAAAACGAATTTTCCAGAAGAATAATGAAACATTAGACAAACTTTGCTAGAACCAATTTGTGAGAACCAATTTTTGTTTATTTAGAATTATATTTAATAAAAATTTTAACTCATTGGACCTTCCATTAGATGAAACAATTAATTATAACTTCAATTAATCTACTTTCCAAGTGGCTAAGCGCTAAACTTGAAGACTAGTAACGATAAAATGAAGGTTCGATCCTTGTGCAGTTTTGCTCTTAATGAAAATAAGTAAGCAATTTATAATCCAATAAATGAAACAAAAAGAGAACTTTCAAATCAGATAAAATGTATTTTATAATTCTATGTATCCTTAAAGCAAAACTTAACGTAATACTATTATTTAATAAAAAGTTAGCATGGAAGTAATACTTGACCAAAATAGACTTAATAAAATATTACATTCACAATAAATTTATGTATGTAGTTACTCCTTGTTTTGTTATCTTCAGCGACCCTTCCATTGTGCCCGAAGATTTGAACAAGAGAATTATCTGGCCAAGATACAGTACCAGAGGGCGTCACTACCTTACATTGGACATTAACACCACAACTGTCGGAAGAGGCCCTAGGATCCAACAGTGCGTTTTTTGGACGTTATATTATCATTCACTTCTTGAAACGACTTGTGTCTGATGTTTGTTTCTTTTCTCATTTTAAATAGCAAAGATCTCTCCTTAAAGGTGTATTGATTTTTATAAAACGATATATAAAAAGAAACAATTCCAGACCAACTGTGTAGGTGATGTTGTTTTGTTCTTTATTGTTTTATTAAGTAAGATTCAATTTACATTAAATACACCACAGTTAGTGGTTAGTTACAATGATGATTACTAGTAATTAATATTAATTCATATATCAGGGTTTTGTTTTTTTTGTTCACCCCTTCATCTTTCTTACAAGAATATCTGCTTACAAGACCAGATGAATTATTATTAGTAGACCAACGGTGTCTAAATCACAAGTATAGCCTAGTGGTAGAAAAGCAAGACTCTAAACACTAAAAACAAGGTACTGTTCGTTGTATACATGCAAAAGTTGGACAAAAATTAGAAACAAACACCCAGAGAAGAGGCTTCAGAAGGTGCGGTTCCATCTTTGGCTGTTAAAATTTCATTGGTTCCTGAAAAGTAAACTGAGTTGTGAGGTTTTATTCTCTACGGCTAAATTTGACGAAGAAGTCCAAGGTCTCGTTCACTCCTCACAATATTTCAACCAACGATAAAAAGACATACGAGAGTATCGCCATGCTGTAATAACCTTTGACATTGTTCCTCTTACAAAGCCAAGTTGTGTAACGTGGGGTCCTACAGCTGAGCAACTTTGGAATTCTGTTAAGTTATATTTCTTAATATAATAAAATTCATATCACTAGGTAGCGATTAGCGTAGGGCGAGTGGTTACTTGTGATATCATTATGTACATTGAAGTTAAATATCCTGTTTACTGTGTCCTTGGGAGCTATGATGAAATCGAGTACGTCATATAAGCCGTTGGCAACAGATAAGTGTGTAGGTGTATGGCTGATTATTAGGTGCATGCTGTTTACAGAAAGAAACGTTTTTAAATAATTCACCCTCTATGTGTGTTTCTGTTTCCTCTTAGCTCTATGTGTGGGGAATTAAAGACCCCATGATAATTGATTTCAGATTACGATTAACACATTTTTGTTAGAAGTTGGTGTTGATATCTTTGGAAGGAGAACAATATATGTTAAGATAGGATTAGACGGTTGTTAAGGAGTGTGTGGCAAAAAATCTTTCATGTTTCACTAAGATTCTTCTATCGAGATGAGGTATGATATTTCCATATTAGAATAAGCTATAATGTCTCTACTATTTTCAGAGTAAGGTACACTGTATGTAATAAATCCAGGAATTGTGGTGTTTTGTTTCTCTGTGTTTCCGAAATGATGATGATGTTGGTGTTTATATGTTTGTTTATGCTTTAAATTTTTATTATTTTATCTTTCAGGTTTCCTTGTCAGTTGATGTGTAGAATTTTAATGTGTTGAATCATTGTGTTTTGCTCCTTCTCTTGTACAAATTTTAAGTGATAAATGATGTGGTTTGAGATTGGGAAGATTAATGTAATGTCTGACAAGGCTACAGAGAGCCTTGAGTGACTCGTGTCTTGACTCAAAAATGGGGAATTCACTTAATTTATTTAACATAACTAATAAGTTTGTAATTAATTTCGTGGTGTTGAAGGTGTATGTTGTCTCAGTGCGTAAAGCTTTGGGTAATGTGAGTGTTGTTTGTGGGTAATGTGTGTGTTGTTTGTGGTTGTGTTAGTGATAAGTGAAACTGTTGGAGTTTCTAGTAGTGGTTGTATCGTGATGTGAGTTGTTGAGAAGCTGTGTGTTCGTGTTTATGGTTTTCAATATGATTCTGTTACGTATCTGTGTGTATTTGGAGCAGCTTTGTAACTGGCTGCACGTGGACCTTGACAGTTTGCTCATGTAACTTGGTTTTGCTCATTAGGACAATGAACAACCTCGTGAGGTCCGCTGCATCTCACACTTCTGTCTTTTGCCAACTTTAGTGTGTCCGAGCCTTTGGCATTTATTGCATTGTAAAATAGGTTTCTGATGTGGTTTCTCGGGTTTGGTCGTGTGTTTCTTAAAAAATAAGAAGAAACCCTCTTTGAGTAGTTTATTTTGATCGTTTTTAGTGTTCACTGTTATCTTGGCAACTGGAGTTTTTTGTTTCTTTCTAAATGATTATGTAAGTTCTGTTTTCATAATGTCATGACCTTGTGTTTTTGTTCCTCGGTGATTTTATTATCTTTGATGTCAAAATCGACACCTCTGATAACTGCTGTTGATTGAGCAGTGTTATTTTAGGGTGTGTGAATCGTGGCTTTGACTCCAAAGGCATCCTTGGGCCAGTCGTGAGGTTCTGTACATTTAAATACGATTCGTTCGTAGAATATGTGTGCAGGTGCTGACGGTTTTTGTAGTGTCAGGGTGGATTGTGAAGAGCGTGTTGTGATTGGTTGGATATCAGTGTTTCTGATTGAAAGAGATATTTTACCGTTAACAGTTTTGATACCAAGTCTACATTACTTGAAGACATGAATTCTGTTTATTGTTTAGTTGATTCTGTTAGGATCAATAATTTTCCATCGATCACACTAAAAACTTATAAACGGTTATTCTTGTAAGCCATCTAGACCTAGCATATCCTTTGGAGCTTAACGAATTTTCAACAACAGGCCGTTGTATTGTCTTCACGCCACCAAATTAGGTTTTCAGTTTCTGTTGTCGTAAAGGGTACTTAGGTTACGGTTTCAACCATAGAAACTTTTACTCCATCATCTCAGCCTCAAAGATAAGAAAACTTAGACATTTTGTGCTCAACCTTCTGAGGAGATGGATCCATTGAATTGAGCCAAAGGGTAGGAAAATGGCCAGACGAGTTACCAATTGTTTTATCTTGGAAGTTAACTTATGAAATTCTCAGTCGGTATTGAAGTGGCAGATAAATTGGTTAAAAGTCTTTGAAAGTGTATATGAACCGTCAATAAAAAGAGCAGAACAAAAGATATTGAACTGGTTTTATCATTTCAAAATACACTTTATTACCAATGAAAAGAAATGGCGTCGTCTTAAAGTGGCCATCATTCTGTCTTTTTAACAGTGGTATGTAGCAGGACTACATTAAGACAAATCTTGTTTTACTTTGAACGATATTAAAACTGTCACTGACATCAATAGACTGAGTTTATTATCCAGAAAGGATGAGGAACTTTGTTGTATGTTTATGTTCATCATGCTAGAATTAGGAAAATAATAATTAAAATACTTATTAAATCTACTGTCCACATACCGATTATGTACAACTAATCAAAGACTTGAATAAGTGGGGGTTTACAGCTGAGTACCTATCAGTTAACATTTAATGTCTGACAACACAGGCAAACCACTCAAGTTTTAAAATTTACCTGCAGAAACCAAGTTTTTCTTGAACAGACCCAGGAAAGTCTAGTGCTTTCTAATTGTTATTATCTTTCAAAAGTATACGGGGTAAAAATAAAAAAGTTCAAAAGAAAAACTTCTTATAACAATAAAATAAAAAACGTTAGTTAGCATTTACACTAGGTAGCGCCGGATTAAATATTTACGAAATCCTGGGCTAAAATTTAAACACATCCCTAAAAGTATTCTTACCCAATAAATAATAAAAATATTGTTTCATAAAAACTTTTGTTTTCTAGCACAGTTAAATACTTGATTGAAAAAAATTTCGAATATAATTAAATAAACGAAACAAAAACTGTATATTGATTTTTTTATCTTTAAACACAATTGTATGAACAAATAAAACAGAACAGACATTGATTAATAAATAAACATAAGAACAATATTTACTATTCTATCTTTTATCAGAGAAAAGAATTCAGGCACAATTGAAAATTCAACTGTTTACATTTCATTTTCATTTGACATCAGCGATCAATGATTCAATGTGTTACGTTCAGTTGATATAAGCGACATATTTCTTGCGTCATTCTTGGTCGCATTTTATTTTTAATAATCTTCTGTGTTGAAAACGATCTTTCGCCTGAGGAATTTCTTTTCCTGAAGATTAAATAAATTCTTAGTACAATTTCATAATTCGTAAAAAATGGGATCATAGCAAACTTTAAAAGAAAGGTGTAAAAAGAAGGTTAATTATTTCTAGTATGGTAGACATCCACTGGATCTTAGTGATATAAATCTGTTGCAGATTTTACATTGTCACAATGTAAAACACTGTTTAGTGTAGGTATTATTAATTAGCTTATTTTGTGAATAAATATTTTATAATTGTTTTATTTGTATCACAAAAAGAGAGATAAAAACAGGTTATTACTGTAAGTTGTGTTTGTAATTCACTGATGTGAGAATATAGCAAACAGATGACTGAGTAACAAACATATAAATAACGTAAGATGAGCGGGAAAAAGTAGAAATTTATCGACGTGCTGACTTTGCATATCTCTGCTCTTTTCACTGCGACCACATGTACGCCAAGTTATTTTCGAGAAATTGCAAGCTGAGCAAACCTCAGGGGCAAAATCTGATATACTGCTGATTTCTGTGGAATTTGAACACAAAGAACAGTTTAAAGTATTTTCAAGTGTTTTTTAAACAGAAACACTTGAAATCTTATGATCGTTTTAAAATTTCAGTTTCAGCTATACCCTCTCTGAAAAGTTTACTGTTTTTCTCTATCTTTTTCTTACTTTCCGTTTTCTTTCATGAGAATAAATGACAATTGTTTTCCAGTTTTGATGCTTTATTGGGACTTATGTTGACCTTCGGACAAGTACAGACTTTATGATGAAACACATATTTGGACTTTTCTTTCAGCTGTTTGTCTTTTTTTCTTCTTCTGTTTCATTTGGCACATATTTTTATCTTCTTAACATTAGGGAACTCTTGAATGGAGTTTGCTTCCTTTATCATCTCATTATCTTCTTGTAAAATACAAGTAAAATTTAAGTAAGTTTAGAAAGACCCTGTATTTAGCTCCATCACATTACGAGAGAATCAGTTCTAAAAGAACATGTCTCCAATTATTTTTATTTTTATACTTAAACAGCTCCATGGGACTGAGAACAAATTTGTTGTCCCTGAAATGTGTATTAAAAACAAATGAACAATTTTAACATGTTATATGAATATAAGAATTATGTTTTACTACCTACTGTGTGTTATATTATACATTATACTCTATAGCTATATGTCACTATTTTAATCAGAGTGGTGTCTGTGAATACTGTTAGCTGCTTATTTACTAGTGTTCATATTTAAAGACCCACATTTATCAGTTTCAACTGCGCAATCCTTAACAGTTTTGTTGCTTTATGGAGACTTATGTTGACCTTCAGACAAGTACAGACTTTATCATGAAACACATCTTTGGACTTTTCTTTCAGCTGTTTGTCTTTTCTTCTTCTTCTGTTTTATTTGGCACATTTTATCTTCTCCACATCAGGGAACTCTTGAATGAGGAGAAACACTTTTGATGTTTCATGTACATTGTTTACAAACAAAGTAAATCCTGAAGCTTTAATTTGTTTTATCATTTTGTTAACTTAGCTACAAGATTAAAATTTGTTTATTTATTACTTTACACATACACAGAAGATCCTTGAATGGATGGGTGGGATACACCCCCCTTCATTTTAGGTGGGGAGTATGGTGCATACAATCATCCCCCCTTACTGTTTGATTTGTTGAATTGTTTTATTGCATCACAGGCCTGCAGATTGTGTGTTTATTCTTGTGATATTCGTGTTCTTACCAATCGAATTACATTATTAGGTGTAGATGTAGGCTTTTTAAGTGGCCAAAATGCACATCTTTAATATAGGCGTGCTTCTAAGCTTTTCGATCTGAGCGATAGTTCGTAAGTATCAATCAGTAGGCCTAAGTATACATGCAAGTATCGTGGCAACAAGATTACTCCGTGACTGCTTGTTCACAGCTTTCAGGTTCGCGTAATCAGAGATTTGCAAATTGAACAGTCCACACAAGTGGTTACAAAAATCATCTCCCATTGGTTCTAAAAAAATCTACACCCCTGCACATACATATACACAAATAAATAATTAAAGTGTTTTGCTCCTGATTTTTGTTTGTATTCAATGTCTGTTGCATCACATTGTAATGTCCAATAGTTGTCAGCAAGCATTCATGGATTCCAGTATCCTTGATATTGTTTCTCCATTTTAGCAATGTCCTTATGAAACCTTTCACTGTGTTCGTCACCGACACCACCAAGATTTGCGGGGAAGAAGTCCAAGTGTGAGCGGAGGATATGAATCTTGAGTGACATGTTGCACTTCGTTATTTTGTATGCTTTGAGAAGTTTTTCTACCAGCTGAATGTAATGTGGGGCTATGAAATTACCAAGAAAATTGTCGACAATGTTTTTGAAGGCTTTCCTGGCAATCTTTTCCGGCCCAATCAACAGATCTTTGAAAGGCTTGTCACTCATAACATGTCTGATCTCAGGGCCAACAAAAATGCCCTCTTTGATCTAGGCCTCAGTTATTCTTGAGAACATCTGTCTTAAATAACGAATACCTTTGTCTTCTTTATTCATTGCTTTCACGAAATTCTTCATTTTTTATTCTTCACAAGTCCCAATTTTATGTAAAGAGAATGCAAAGAAATCTTTGCCGGGTCAACAAAAGGTTCATGCATCCCATTTTTCTGTTCTGAATCTAACTTTTTATAGAGTGGCCAGCTATGTCTAGAATAATGTGACTCTTTGGCACGACTGTCCCATTGACAGATGAAACAACAGTACTTTGTACAGCCAAGCTGCAGTCCCAGTAACAGTAACGACTTTCAGATCTCCACAGATATTCCAGTTGTACTTGCTGTACTGGATGTGTTTCAGCAACATTTCCATGTTCTCGTAGGTTTCTTTCATGTGTGCTGTATAGGCAACAGGTATTGAAGGGTGAATGTTGTCATTGTGTAACAGAACAGCTTTGAGGCTTAACATTGATGAATGAATAAAGATACGCCACTCTTGCGTGTCATTGTCACAACCCAAAGCAGAGAACAATCCTTTGATGTCAACACAGAAATAGAGACTGTCAACTTGTACAAAGAATTCGGTTTTTTATCTTGGCGGCTTCGAAACACAGAAATTATCGTACCTGGTGACAGGAAACACCATTCCTACAGTCTCAAACCCAGCAATTCGGCTTTTGCTTTTGACAGCCCATATCTCTGACTATATTGTTTAATTCTGATTGTGTTATGAGATGTGGATCGTCTGAGGAGCATGATTCAAAATCCGGATCAATGTCACTACCAGTTCCCTGCATTGCAGTTTCTTCATCTGGTTCATCTATGGTCCATTCTTCTGGTGGTTTTGGAATTGGAAAACAGTCGTCATGTGGCATGGGTCTCATTGCTGAAGGCGGATTATGGTGTTCATTTGACAAATAGTCCTATAAAATATCCATAACATCTAACTCACTTGTTTCAGTCCTACTAGGGAAATGCTATGTTCTGAAACAATACATACTCAATATAAAGTCTATTTTAGTCCAATAATCAGCATCTGTGTATGCAAGCCACTTTTATAACCTGCTGAGACAGTGCCAAGCTAGTACCGGCCTACTCAGGCATGTCCAGGCTGCATACTTCCACAGAACTGCTTCCAACCTGGCCTGATTTCATGCCTGGACATGCCCAGACAGCACAAAACATTGATCGTACATATCTTACAAAAACGAAAATTTTTGGGCACAAATATAATAAAAAACAGGTCAAAGGTGGAGATTTCGATGAAACGGTACGTGGTGGGCACTGTTGGATGTGATTTTCGTGATTAGCAGCCAAAAATCTACAAGGAACACCAAACAGTGTTCGAGAAGCAAACACTTTGTTGTGCAGTGTTATGTGAGCACTAAGTAACATACATTTTAAAATCATTTACCAGAAAGAAATCAGTCGGTTAACAATGTTCAATGTTTAACCAACCAAGTGGATTTGACTGTTGCTTGTAAAGTGGAATCTGGATGAATAATGTAATACATTTAATGACAACATGATGAGAAGTCTGACTCATCGTATGTCTGGATCCAATCAGAAAGGAAGCTTAACGTGTAAAGAATTATGACATGAACAACAAAGAAAAAGGCTTTTAATGTAAAGGAAACAGAGCATTACACACCTGTCAACATTAAGTTAAAATAAATAGTATTCTGATCTGGGATACGGGGAAAACCTTAATGAAAATGGTGTCATTACTAATTATGTTTTATTTAACAATTATTAATTACAATGTCCTGTTGATTGAGAGAACAGTAAGTAATGCTCTTGGCCTTCTTTGGGAAATTTCCTATGTTTTTGGTTTTGTTTTATCTCCATTTTCCTTGTCATCACCAATCCAAGATGGAGTTTGATGTTAACAAAGTTTGCTTTCACATAGATTTTTTTTGTATATTTTCAAAACATTTGACTGCAAAATATTGCTTGAAAGGTCTTTACTGCTCAATTCACCTGTTCAGATATTTTACAAGAGACATCCAGTGTGTGCAAACATGCTTCAAGATAGCTTTGGTCTTTTATTGTGTTATTTGGATATAGCCTGCTGTTTGTTTGTTGTTAAAAACTACACAATGGGCTGTCTGTACTGTGCCCACTATGATTATCAAAACACTGATTTTAGCGTTAAATCCTTTAGACTTACCGTTGACTCACGCATCAGAAGACAGAGTTTGTTGTCAGCTAATATATTTTTTGTAAATGTGTTTTAGAGCCAGTTGTATTTTTGTTGAATATTTGTAACGTCTTAAATGAATGTAAGTTACATAATGTGACTCCTCTATTCGCAAACTGAAAAAACAACAACAAAGAAACGAAACAACATCTTCGCTTTCAACTCCGTAACGTTCCGTCACCTTAAATAGGATTGGCTACATTCAAGGACGATTTCGTCATGTTGTCACGTGTCTCTTTCCCCAAGTCTCGTGTACCAGCTTCAGTTAACTTTTCCAGTTATGGATTGTAAAGAAGAGGTACGTCCAGTCCTAGTTCTGTCTTAATGTAGCTTTCAATTTTCTGTTTAACACAAGTAAACGGGATAGTATAAACAAACTTTTAGGATACTTCGGTCTGTCTACACCTGGTAAATGTTTCTTAAACTTATATTGTCTCAATTAATTTTACTTCATGAATAATATAGATTCTTTGGTTCCTTTCTTTTGACTTCCCACTATGGGGGAAGAACATTGTCTGATTTTCATTACGTACGATTGATAAACGCATTCCTTTGTATTTATTAATTTCACATTTACTATGTTAACAAGAGAAAACATCAATTTTCATCAGAGTAAAATTCTGAATGTAAAGAATAACCATTCGTCACTTATTACTTCAAGCCATTAAGAACTGTAACAGTTGTATCTGGAATGAAAATAATAACACTCAGTGTTTATTGATCTAAAAATATACTTTATTCGCTCTTATTAAAAATCAATGTATTCGTACAAACCTACTTTATTCACCTATATTATTTATTGACCAATCAATGTAATCGTAAGTCAACTTTGTTAACTTCACTTGTTGGGTTTCATTTGCTTTACACAACTGGTTGAGACTAAAATTTCATTTCAAGTTGAGAGGTTGCATACGTTATTCACGACCTTCATGTAATTTTAACAGTATTTCAATTGATTTTCTATGTAAATAAAAATGATTTTTGAAGTCATCACGTATTGAAGTTAAAGTTTAAATTAACATCTTTATTTATTTCTTAGTGTTACACATACTCTATTTTATAGTCAGCTGCCTCGTAAAGATACAAGATGATTGGTACCACGTCTGCAATTCTGTACTTTATATTCCATCTGGAGTTGATAACAGCTGTAAATCTCGAACCAGATTTACCGGAATCTTCTATTGTCCACACAACTCTTGGCATGGTTCGTGGATTAACCACACACACTAAAACAGGAGAGAATGTCGACGTGTTCTGGGGAATTCCTTATGCAGAGCCACCTACTGGTTACTTGAGGTTTCAACGCCCACAACCCAAAAAACCTTGGAAGGGAGTTCTGAATGCTAACACTAAACCAAACTCTTGTTTCCAGATCGTCCAATCCTCTGATACAAATTTCTCTGCAGCTACTACTTGGATTGTAAAAACTCCTCTAAGTGAGGACTGTTTGTACCTCAATATCTGGGTTCCTCATCCTCAGCCACAGAAGGCACCTGTCATGGTCTGGATTCACGGAGGAGGTTTCTACTTTGGTTCGTCTACTCTGGATGTTTATGATGGTGAAATATTGTCCTCTGAAGAGAATGTCATCGTTGTTACCATGAATTATCGTCTAGCAAGCTTGGGTTTCCTTTATTTCAACCGATCAGACGCGCCTGGTAACGTTGGACTTCTTGACCAAGTCATGGCTTTGGAATGGATAAATAAGAACATTGCACACTTTGGCGGTGACTCTGAGAAAGTAACAATTTTCGGAGAAAGTGCTGGAGCCAGTAGCGTGAGCTTACACCTTTTATCACCTTTAAGTAAAGGACTATTTAACAACGCAATAATGGAAAGTGGCTCAGTGTTTAATTCTTGGAGTTTTCACGATCACGAAACTGCCATCAATCAAGGACTGATATTAGCAGAAGCTTTAAACTGTTCTCACGATCCTAGAGATTTGGATTCTACAATGGAATGTCTTAGAAACAAAGATCCATCTGATCTGGTAAACAATGAGAGGATTGGAATAAAATTCCTTGATTTTCCTTTTACTCCTGTTGTTGATGGAATATTCCTCACGGACAGCCCTGAAACACTTCTGAATGAAAACATTACTGAGAGACGAACTCTCTTAATTGGAAACAATCAATGTGAAGGGTATTTCTTATTGGTTTTTAATTTTCCCGAAATTTTTAAAAAAGAAAAAGTTGGTGTCACTCGTGATGAGTTTCTCAGATTAGTGGAAACCGTAGTGCCTAACGCAAATACTTTCCAAAGAAAGGCTGTTATTCACCAATACACGGACTGGTTAGAAGAAGAAAGCAACATTAGTAACAAAGACATGCTCATTGACTTAGTGGGAGACAAGTATATCACATGTGATTCTATTAAATTTGCCCATACTTACTTAGAACAAGGTAACGATGTTTTTATGTATTTATTTACTCACACACCTTCCGTTAGACCTTGGCCTCACTGGATGGGCGCTACACATGGTGACGAAGTATTGTTTGTGTTTGGAGCACCTTTGAATTCTCTTGTCGGCTATAGCAGCGAGGAAAAAGAATTTTCCAGAAGAATAATGAAACATTGGACAAACTTTGCTAGAACAGGGTGAGATCCGATTTCTTTTTATTAATTATATATATCTAAGTAGAATTTGAACTCATTGGATCTTCCATTAGATGAAACAATTAATTATAACTTCAATTAATCTAGTTTCCAAGTGGCTAAGTGCTAAACTTGAAGACTAGTAACGATAAAATGAAGGTTCGATCCTTATACAGCTTTGCTCTTAATGAAAATAAATAAGCAATTTATAATCCAACAAATGAAACAAAAAGAGAACTTTTAAATCAGATGAAAACTTTTATAATTATATGTATCCCTAAAGCGAAACTTACCGTAATACTATTATTTAAAAAAAAAGTTAGCATAGAAGTAATACTTGACCAAAATAGACTTAATAAAATACTTCCTTCATAATAAATTTATGTATGTAGTTACTTCTTGGTTTGTTATCTTCAGCGACCCTTCTATTGTGTCCGAAGATTTGAAAAACACAATTCTCTGGCCAAGATACAGTACCAGAGGGCGTCACTACCTTACATTGGATTTTAACACCACAACTGTCGGAAGAGGCCCTAGGGTCCAACAGTGTGCTTTTTGGACGTTATATTATCATTCACTTCTTGAAACGACTTGTTTGTAATGTTTGTTTCTTTTATCATTTTAAATGGAAAAAATCTTTCCTAAAAGGTATATTGATTTTTATAAAACGATATATAAAAAGTGGCAATACCAGACCAACTGTGTAGGTGATGTTGTTTTGTTTTTTAGTGTTTTATTAAGTAAGATTCAATTTACATTAAATACACCACAGTTAGTGGTTAGTTACAATGATGATTACTAGTAATTAATATTAATCTATATATCAGGGGTTTTGTTTTTTGTTCACCCCTTCATCTTTCTTACAAGAATCTCTGCTTACAAGATTAGATGAATTATTATTAGTTGACCAACGGTGTCTAAATCACAAGTATAGCCTAGTGGTAGAAATGCAAGACTCTGAACACTAAAAACAAGGTACTGTTCTTTGTATACATGCAAGAGTTGGACAAAAATTTGAGACAAACACCCAGAGAAGAGGCTTCAGAAGGTACGGTTCCATCTTTGGCTGTTAAAATTTCATTGGTTCCTGAAAAGTAAACTGAGTTGTGAGGTTTTATTCTCTAAGTCCAAGGTCTCGTTCACTCCTCACAATCTTCCAACTTACGATAACAAGACACATGAGATTATCGCCATGCTGTAATGATCTTTCACACTGTTCCTCTTACAAAGCCAAGTTGTGTAATGTGGGGTCTTACAGTAAAGCAACTTTGGAATTCAGTTAAGTTATAGTTTTTTACTGTATGTAAATATTTTGGATGATTTGTGTGAGGAATACTTGGAGTAACAGATTCGTAATAATAAAATTGAGAACACTAAGTAGTGATTAGCGTGGTGCGGGTGGTTACTTGTGGTATCATTATGTACACTAAAGTTAAAGACCCTATTTACTGTGTCCTTGGGAGCTACGATGAAATCGAGTACGTCATATGAGCCGTTGGCAACAGAAAGGTGTTTAGGTGTATGGTTGATTATCAGGTGCATGCTGTTAATAGAAAGAAATGTTTTTTTAATAATTCACCCTCCATGTGTGTTTCTGTTTCCTCTTAGCTCTGTGTGTGGTGAATTAATGTCCCCATGATAATTGGTTTTCGATAACGATCAACACATTTTTGTTAGAAGTTGGTGTTGATATCTTTTGAAGGAGAACAATATATGTTAAGATAGGATTAGACGGTTGGTGAGGAGTGTGTGGCAAAAAATCTTTCATGTTTCACTAAGATTCTTCTATCGAGATGAGGTATGATATTTCCATATTAAAATAACCTATAATGTCTCTACTATTTTCAGAGTAAGGTACACTGTATGTAATAAACCCAGGGATTGTGGTGTTTTGTTTCTCTGTGTTTCCGAAATGATGATGATGTTGGTGTTTATATGTTTGTTTATGTTGTTAATTTTTATTATTTTATCTTTCAGGTTTCCTTGTCAGTTGATGTGTGGAATTTTATTGTGTTTTGCTTCTTCTCTTGTACAAATTTTAAGTGATAAATGATGTGGTTTGAGATTGGGAAGATTAAAGTAATGTCTGGCAAGGCTACAGAGAGCCTTGAGTGACTCGTGTCTTGACTCAAAAATGGGGAATTCACTTAATTTATTTAACATAGCAAATAAGTTTGTGATGAATTTCGTGGTGTTGAAGGTGTATGTTGTCTCAGTGCGTAAAGCTTTGGGTAATGTGTGTGTTGTTTGTGGTTGTGTTAGCGATAAGTGAAGCTGTTAGAGTTTCTAGTAGTGGTTGTATCGTAATGTGAGTTGTTGAGAAGCTGTGTGTTCGTGTTTATGGTTTTCAATATGATTCTGTATATGTGTGTATTTGGGGCAGCCTTTGTAACTGGCTGCACGTGGACCTTGACAGTTTGCTCATGTAACTTGGTTTCGCTCGTAAGGGCAATGAACAACCTCGTGAGGTCCGCTGCATCTCACACTTCTGTCTTTTGCCAACTTTAGTGTGTCCGAACCTTTGGCATTTATTGCATTGTAAAATAGGTTTCTGATGTGGTTTCTCGGGTTTGGTCGTGTGTTCTTACAAAATAAGAAGAAACCGTCTTTGAGTAATTTATTTTGATCGGTTTTAATGTTCACGGTTATCTTGGCAAGTGGAGTTTTTTGTTTCGTTCTAAATGATTATGTAAGTTCTGTTTTTATTATGTCATGACCTTGTGTTTTGAGTTCCTCGGTGATTTTATTGTTTTTGATGTCAAAATCGACACCTCTGATAACTACTGTTGATTGAGCAGTGTTATTTTAGGGTGTGTGAATCGTGGCTTTGACTCCAAAGGCATCCTTGGGCCAGTCGTGAGGTTCTGTACATTTAAATACGATTCTTTCGTAGAATGTGTGTACTAAACTAAACTAACGTGGCAGGGGTTCAGTTTAGAGAGAGAAATCAGAACAGTTCTCTCCCCAACTGGGGTGTTCAGGAACTTTGTAGTTCCTCTTCGTCCCCTTTGGTGAGAAATTTTTGAAATGCCCGTGGAATTTTTATTTTATTTTTAATATTTCGACACTGAAGTGGGGTATTTGTGAGTGAGAGGAAGGACGGGAAACCTGGACGAGAGCAGCGAAAGTGAGGTGAGCCAGACCTTGGCTCTAGGACGGAGTACGCTGGCGAATTGATCTTTAAAATTTACGGTGATTATTCCAGGTGTCGCGGTAAACGGCCCTTTTCAGATTCGGCTGGGACCTACAGGTCCGATGTCAGAGATTTTGCTATGGGGGGAAACGGGAGTACCCCGAGAAAACCCACTTTCACGGCCTGGGCGCTGAATGATCTACCCAGACCGTGCCCGGAAGTAGGTGGGAATAGAAAATATGGAGTTAAAATAAAATAAAAATTGCTGGACTCTGTTGGTGGTATACAAGGAAATGTTTAGCTTCAGTCTTGTATGTCAGGTGGTAACTCCGTCTTGAACGTGTTTATACACTTGAAACCCATTGGTGTGACTGAAAAGCGTGGTCTCGGTGGTGGAACTACTGGTTGTTCTTCGCTGGTCTGTGATGCTTTGTTTCTTCTCGAGAATTTGGTTTGAGATTTCTGCGTGGAGGTGGTTTGTTTCTCAGTTTGTACTGCCGTGTCGATGGTTGTCTTGGTAATGGTTTGGGTCTGGCAGGTAGTTGAGTTCTTGGAAACTGGGATTGAGGTCTGGCATGCACTGTCCTTTTTCTTACTTTAGTTGCTGGAACTTGGCGTGATGATGACCATGGGCGTTTTCGTCATCTGGGTAGAGTTGTCTGAATCTGTCATCATGTTTTGTCTATTTGTATCTGGACTCGGCGGAATATTAGTAGTTTCATGCTGGGAGATTTCAGTTGATTGTTTGTGATATCTGGGAACTTTGTTTGAAACGTTGCTGCGTGGTTGACGATATGGGCGTTCGGCTCTAAAATGAAATATATGATAATAACAGCCGTCACGTAAAATACGGTCGGCACTGTACTTTGACGTTGTCACTATCTTCATGGGATGGTTACTTTTCTTAGAAAAATTCGATGAACTGCATAAACTTTGGCTTGTATTTGGGATTCTATGGTTTGTCTGATTTCTTCAGGTTGAATAGATGGGTCGACGCCCCTCAGGAATACAGAATAAAGAATGACTGGACTTTTCGTGGGGGAACAACTTCCTTTGAATTCAGTGTTCCATGGCTGGCACAGGTAAATTTGATCTGCATTAGTGGCTGGTTGAATGAGGATTCCGCCCCGGCGTAATATTCGGGTCCTGGACGGTTCAATGGTTGCCCGTGGCTTGGCTTGGGCGATCAGCGTAGCGATTTGGTACGGCGTGAGGTTCGGCGGTAGGCCGTCGACGATAACCGACGGCACTGCCGGCCTGACTGGCGAGGGTGAACGTTTCGTTCTGAATAACATCTTTGCAGAGATATAAGAACGTCTGACTTGCTCTGTGACTAGTTCTGGACTCCCAAAAAAAGTGTAGAATGTATGAGCAGGTGCTGACGGTTTTTATAGTGTCAGGGTGGATTGTGAAGAACGTGTTGTGATTGGTTGGATATCAGTGTTTCTGATTGAAGGAGAGATTTTACCGTTAACAGTTTTTATACCAAGTCTACATTACTTGAAGGCATGATTTCTGTTTATTGTTTAGTTGATTCTGTTAGGATCAATAAATTTCCATCGATCAAACTAAAAACTGATAAACTGTTATTCTTGTAAGACATCTAGGCCTAGCATATCCTTTGAAGCTTAACGATTTATCAACAACAGTCCGTTGTATTGTCTTCACGCCACCAAATTAGGTTTTCAGTTTCTGTCGTCGTAAAGAGTACTTAGGTTACGGTTTTAACCATAGAAACTTTTAATCCATCATCTCAGCCTCAAAGATAAGAAAACTTAGACATTTTGTGCTCATCCTTCTGAGGAGATGGATCCATTGAATTGAACCAAAGGGAAGGAAAATGGCCAGACGAGTTACCAGTTGTTTTATCTTGGAATTTCAATTGTGAAATTCTCAGTCGGTATTGAAGTGGCAGATAAGTTGGTTAAAAGTCTTTGAAAGTGTATATGAAACGTCAATGAAAAGACCAGAACAAAAGATATTGAACTGGTTTCATCATTTTGAAACTTTATTAGCAATGAAAAACAATGGCGTCTTCTTAAAGTGGCCATCATCCTGTCTTTTTAACAGTAGTATGTAGCACGACTACATTAAGACAAATCTTGTTTTACTTTGAACGATATTAAAACTGTCACTGACATCAATAGACTGAGTTTATTATCCAGAAAGGATGAGGAACTTCGTTGTATGTTTATGTTCATCATGCTAGAATTAGGAAAATAATAATTAAAATACTTATTAAATCTACTGTCCACATACCGATTATGTACAACTAATCAAAGACTTGAATAAGTGGGGGTTTACAGCTGAGTACCTATCAGTTAACATTTAATGTCTGACAACACAGGCAAACCACTCAAGTTTTAAAATTTACCTGCAGAAACCAAGATTTTGTTGAACAGACCCAGGAAAGTCTAGTGCTTTCTAATTGTTATTATCTTTCAAAAGTATACGGGGTAAAAATAAAAAAGTTCAAAAGAAAAACTTCTTATAACAATAAAATAAAAAACGTTAGTTAGCATTCACACTAGGTAGCGCCGGATTAAATATTTACGAAATCCTGGGCTAAAATTTAAACACATCCCCAAAAGTATTCTCACCCTATAAATAATAAAAAAATATTGTTTCATAAAACTTTTGTTTTCTAGTACAGTTAAATACTTGATTGAGAAAAATATTTTCGAACATAATTAAACAAACGAAACAAACACGAAAAATATGTTGATTTTTTTATCTTTGAACACAATTATATAAACAAATAAAACAGTACACATATCGATTAATAAATAAACCAAACACAACAAATAAAATATTTACTATACTATCTCTTATCAGATAAAAGAATTCAGTCACAATTGAAAATTCAACTGTTTACATTTCATTTTCATTTGACATCAGCGATTAATGATTCAATCTGTCACATTCAGTTAATATAAGCGACATATTTCTTGCGTCATTCTTGGTCGCCTTTTATTTTTAATAATCTTCTGTGTTGAAAACGATCTTTCGCCTGAGGAATTTCTTTTCCTGAAGATTAAATAAATTCTTAGTACAATTTCATAATTCGTAAAAAATGGGATGATAGCAAACTTTAAAAGAAAGGTGTAAAAAGAAGGTTAATTATTTCTAGTATGGTGGACATCCACTGGATCTTAGTGATATAAATCTGTTGCAGATTTTACATTGTCACAATGTAAAACACTGTTTAGTGTAGGTATTATTAATTAGCTTATTTTGTGAATGAATATTTTATAATTGTTTTATTTGTATCACAAAAAGAGAGATAAAAACAGGTTATTACTGTAAGTTGTGTTTGTAATTCACTGATGTGAGAATATAGCAAACAGATGACTGAGTAACAAACATATAAATAACGTAAGATGAGCGGGAAAAAGTAGAAATTTATCGACGTGCTGACTTTGCATATCTCTGCTCTTCTCACTGCGACCACATGTACGCCAAGTTATTTTCGAGAAATTGCAAGCTGAGCAAACCTCAGGGGGCAAAATCTGATATGCTGCTGATTTCTGTGGAATTTGAACACAAAGAACAGTTTAAAATATGTTCAAGTGTTTTTTAAACAGAAACACTTGAAATCTTATGATTGTTTTAAAATTTCAATTTCAGGTATACCCTCTCTGAAAAGTTTACTGTTTTTCTCTATCTTTTTGTTACTTTCCGTTTTCTTTCATGAGAATAAATGACAATTGTTTTCCAATTTTGATGCTTTATTGGGACTTATGTTGACCTTCGGACAAGTACAGACTTTATGATGAAACACATCTTTGGACTTTTCTTTCAGCTGTTTGTATTTTCTTCTTCTGTTTTATTTGGCACATTTTATCTTCTTCACATCAGGGAACTCTTGAATGAGGAGAAACAGTTTTGATGTTTCATGTACATTGTTTACAAACAAAGTAAATTCTGAAGCTTTAATTTGTTTTATCATTTTGTTAACTTAGCTACAAGATTAAAATTTGTTTATTTATTACTTTACACATACACAGTAGATCCTTGAATGGATGGGTGGGATACACCCCCCCTTCATTTTAGGTGGGGAGTATGGTGCATACAATCATCCCCCCTTACTGTTTGATTTGTTGAATTGTTTTATTGCATCACAGGCCTGCAAATTGTGTGTTTATTCTTGTGATTTTCGTGTTCTTAACAATCGAATTACATTATTAGGTCTAGATGTAGGCTTTTTCAGTGGCCAAAATGTACATCTTTAATATAGGCGTGCTTCTAAGCTTTTCGATCTGAGCGATAGTTCGTAAATATCAGTCAGTAGGCCTAAGTATACATGAAAGTACCATGGCAACAAGATTACTCTGTGACTGCATGTTTACAGCTTTCAGGTTCACGTATTCAGAGATTTGCAAATGGAACAGTCCACACAAGTGGTTACAAAAATCATCCCCCATTGGTTGTAAAAAATCTACACCCCTGCACATACATATACACAAATAAATAATTAAAGTGTTTTGCTCCTGATTTTCGTTTGTATTCAATGTCTCTTGCATCACATTGTAGTGTCCAATAGTAATCAGCAAGCATTGATGGATTCCAGTTGCCTTGATATTGTTTCTCCATTGTAGCAATGTCCTCATGAAACCTTTCACTGTGTTCGTCACTGACACCACCAAGATTTGCGGGGAAGAAGTCCAAGTGTGAGCGGAGGATATGAATCTTGAGTGACATGTTGCACTTCGTTATTTTGTATGCTTTGAGAAGTTTGTCTACCAGCTGAATGTAATGTGGGGCTCTGTAACTGCCAAGAAAATTGTCGACAATGTTTTTGAAGGCTTTCCTGGCAATCTTTTCCGGCCCAACCAACAGATCTTTGAAGGGCTTGTCACTCATAACATGTCTGATCTATGGGCCAACAAAAATGCCCTCTTTGATCTAGGCCTGAGTTATTCATGGGAACATCTGTCTTAAATAACGAATACCTTCGTCTTCTTTGTTCATTGCTTTCACGAAATTCTTCATAAGTTCCAATTTTATGTGAAGATGCAAAAAAATCTTTGCCGGGTCGACAAGCGGTTCATGCACCATATTTTTCTGTTCTGAATCTAACTTTTTATAGAGTGGCCAGCTATGTCTAGTATAATGTGACATTTGGCACGACTGACCCATTGACAGATGAAACAACAATACTTTGTATAGCCAAGCTGCAGTCTCAGTAACGGAGCAACGACTTTCAGATCTCCACAGATATTCCAGTTGTACTAGCTGTACTGGATGTGTTTCAGCAACATTTCCATGTTCTCGTAGGTTTCTTTCATGTGTGCTGTATAGCCAACAGGTATTGAAGGGTGAATGTTGTCATTGTGTAACAGAACAGCTTTGAGGCTTAACATTGATGAATAAATAAAGATACGCCACTCTTGCGTGTCATTGTCACAACCCAAAGCAGAGAACAATCCTTTGATGTCAACACAGAAATAGAGACTGTCAACTCGTACAAAGAATTTGGTTTTTTATCTTGGCGGCTTCGAAACACAGAAATTGTCGTACCTGGTGACAGGAAACACCATTCCTACAGTCTCAAACCCAGCAATTCGGCTTTTGCTTTTGATAGCCCAAATCTCTGACTATATTGTTTAATTCTGATTGTGTTATGAGATGTGGATCGTCTGAGGAGCATGATTCAAAATCCGGATCAATGTGGCATTGCAGTTTCTTCATGTGGTTCATCTATGGTCCATTCCTCTGGTGGTTTCGGAATTGGAAAACTGTCGTCATGTGGCATGGGTCTCATTTCTGAAAGCAGATTATGGTATTCATTTGACAAATAGTCCTATAAAATGTCCATAACATCTAACTCACTTGTTTCAGTCCTACTAGGGAAATACTATGCTCTGAAACAATACATACTCAATATAAAGTCTATTTTAGTCCAATAATCAGCATCTGTGTATGCAAGCCACTTTTATAACCTGCTGAGACAGTGCCAAGCTAGTACCGGCCTACTCAGGCATGTCCAGGCTGCATACTTCCACAGAACTGCTTCCAACCTGGCCTGATTTCATGCCTGGACATGCCCAGACAGCACAAAACATTGATCGTACACATCTTACAAAAACGAAAATTTTTGGGCACAAATATAATAAAGAACAGGACAAAGGTGGAGATTTCGATGAAACGGTACGTGATGGGCACTGTTGGATTGATTTTCGTGATTAGCAGCCAAAAATCTACAAGGAACACCCAACAGTGTTCGAGAAGTAAACACTGTGTTGTGCAGTGTTATGTGAGCACTAAGTTACATACATTTTAAAATCACTTACCAGAAAGAAATCAGTCGGTTAACAATGTTCAATGTTATGGATTTGACTGTTGATTGTAAAATGGAATCTGGATGAATAATGTAATACATTTAATGACAACATGATGAGAAGTCTGACTCACAGTCTGGTATGTCTGGATCCAATCAGAAAGGAAGCTTAACGTGTAAAACATTATGACATGAACAACAGAGAAAAAGGCTTTTAATGTAAAGTAAACAGAGCATTACATACCTGTCAACATTAAGTTAAAATAAATAGTGTTCTGAACTGGGATACGGGGAAAAACTTAATGAAAATGGTGTCATTACTAATTATGTTTTATTTAACGATTATTAATTACAATGTCCTATTGATTAAGAGACCAGTAAGTAATGCTCTTGGCTTGGTTTAGGAATTTTTTTATGTTTTTGTTTCGTTTATTTCCAATTTTTTTGTCATCACCAATCCAAGATGGAGTTTGATGTTAACAAAGTTTGCTTTCACATAGATTTTTTTGTATATTTTCAAAACATTTGACTGCAAAATATTGCTTGAAAGGCCTTTACTGCTCAATTCACCTCTTCAGATATTTTACAAGAGACATCCAATGTGTGCACACATGCTTCAAGATAGCTTTGGTCTCCGCCTTTCACAGATTCTTGAAGTTTTTGTTTCTTGTACAAATGATAACAAATGTCAACAAGAATTTCATCACACTGAAATTAAAACTTCTTTCCAGATGACAACCTTCAAAATCCTTTTCATTGCTGTCATCACATTTGTGTTGCCAACAGTTAAAGATACACAGTTTTCACACTTTAAGTTCTTCTTAAACACGTTCTGCAGTCTTCCCATCAGCTTCAAGAGTATCTGTATCATTTAGCAATTTCTGAATCCAGAAACAATCCAATTAAACTTTTTGAAGCACAGGTCAAAACTGTCAAAGGAAGATTGACTTCCACAATGGAGGTGAATCAACCTTCAACTCTCGTTAACCTTTTGTTCACCTGAAGATGACTTAATTAAATCGAAATGTTATTCTCTGCTTTGTTAGTGAAAGTGTTAAATGTTTTGTTTGTTTTTGGAAATTCGCACAAAGCTACTGGAGGGCTATCTGTGCTAGCCGTCCCTAATTTTGCAGTGTAAGACTAGAGGGAAGGCAGCTAGTCATCACCACCCACCGCCAACTCTTGGGCTACTCTTTTACCAACGAATAGTGGAATTGACCGTCACTTTATACACCCCCACGGCTGGGAGGGTGAGCATGTTTAGCGCAAAGCGGGCGTGAACCCGCAACCCTCGGATTACGAGTCACACGCCTTACGCGCTCGGCCATGCCAGACCAAAAATATTTTGTGGTCGTTGTTTTGAATTAAGCACAAAGCTACACAATGGTATGCTCTGCCCGCAACGGGTCTCGAAACTCGGATTTTAGCGTGTAAGTCCGCAGACATACCGGTGAGCCACTGGGTGGCTGAAAGTGTTAATATCCATACTATTGTTCAGGTACCATAAAGGTTCTCGAAGGTGTTCCACCGTCTGTTTTTCTACATCCTTTCAGTCACTAATACTGTAGGTAATTCAGGTATCCAGACGGTTAAAAGATAATCATGGTTTACGTGTTTTTTATGTTAATAGGTGAAAGTGAAAAGTACATCGAAGAGTAAACTTTGAGGTTATGATCTACAATTCCAGCACATCTACAACGAGACTACACTTGTGATTTAGACAACATTGTTCTACTAATAATAATTCATCTAATCTTGATGAGAACTGAATCTTACTTAATAAAACATTGTAAGAGAAAACAACATCACTGACACAGTTGGTCAGGTATTGTCACGTTGCATTTATCGTTTTATAAAAATCAAAACACCTTGTAGGAAAGATCTTTGCTATTTAAAATGAGAAAGAAACAAACATTACACACAAGTCGTTTCAAGATGTGAACGATAATAAATAACGTCCAAAAATCGCACTGTTTATTATGAACGCAGTATTTTATTAAGCCTATTTTTGTTAAATATAGTTCTTCTGGGCTAACTTTTTTGTTAAATAATAGTATTACGTTAAGTTTTGGTTTAAGGATACATAGAATTATAAAATAGTTTTTAACTTACTTGTAATTCCTCTTTTTGTTTCATTTATTGGATTATGAATTGCTTATTTACTTTCATTAAGAGCAAAACTGCACAAGGACCGAACCTTTATTTTGTCGTTACTAGTCTTCAAGTTTAGCGCTTAGCCACTTGGAAACTTCATTAATTGAAGTTATAATTAATTATCTCATCTAATAAAAGATCCAATGAGTTCAAATTGTACTTAGATATATATAATAAATAAAAAGAAATCGGATCTCACCCTGTTCTATGAAAGTTTGTCCAATGTTTCATTATTCTTCTGGAAAATTCTTTTTCCTCATTGCTATAGCCAAGAAGAGAGTTCGAGAGTGCTCCAAACACAAAGAATATATCGTCACCATGTGTAGCGCCCATCCAGTGAGACCAAGATCCAACAGAAGGTATGTGAGTAAATAAATACATAAAGACATCGTTACCTAGTTATGAGTAAGTATGGGCAAATTTAATAGAATCACATGTGATATACTTGTCTCCCACTAAGTCAATGAGCATGTCTCTATTACTAAGGTTGCTTTCCTCTTCTAAGCAGTCCGTGTATTGGTGAATAACAGCCTTCCTTTGGAAAGTATTTGCGTTAGGCACTACTGTTTCCACTAATCTGCGAAACTCATCACGAGTGACACCATCTTTTTCTTTTTTGAAAAATTCGGGAAAATTAAAAACCAATAAGAAATACCCTTCATATTGATTGTTTCCAATTAAGAGATTTCGTCTCTCAGTAATGTTTTCATTCAGGAGTGCTTCAGGGCTGTCCGTGAAGAATATTCCATCAACAACAGGAGTGAAAAGAAAATCAAGAAATTTTATTCCAATCCACTCATTGTTTACTAGATCAGATGGATCTTTGTTTCTAAGACATTCCATTGTAGAATCCAAACCTCAAGGATCGTGAGAACAGTTTAGTCTCTGCTAATATCAGTCCTTGATTGATGGCAGTTTCGTGATCGTGAATACTTCAAGAACTAAATACTGAGCCACTTTCCATTATTGCGTTGTTAAATAGTCCTTTACTTAAAGGTGATAAAAGGTGTAAGTTCACACAACTGGCTCCAGCACTTTCTCAAAGTCACCGCCAAAGTATGCAATGTTTTTATTTATCCATTCCAAAGCCAAGAAGCTTGCTAGATGATAATTCATTGTAACAACGATGACATTATCCTTAGAAACATAGCAATCAGTGAACTTAAATGATGACATTGTAACAGTAAACCCAGATGATGACATTGTTACAGTAAACCGAAATAATTACATTGTAACAGTAAACCCAAATGATGACATTGTTTTCATGTTTAGTTGAATTGTTTAGCTGTCGTATAAAAAATGTTAATGTTTCTATTATCAGTTGTCACATCATGCAATCTCGTTCTTTATATATATATACAAATAATAAATACTCTAACTATGGTTTTATAAACAGGTTGTGTGTTGGTTTAGGGATAACTCGTTTCATGTTCGAAAACCAAATCAGAGGGTCTAGCGTCACCTGGTCCGTGAGTATTAAAGCATCGTACATGTAGTACTAGTAACCACAACCAGAGTGCGCTTAAAACTCCCTTTCTTCTGAGTGTTATCTGATAAACCGGCTAAGCAAGGATCGTTTTTATAAGTGTGTAGATGTGAACCACAATATACATTAAAGTGAGAACACGACTTAAAGTACAATTGATATTAATTACAATTCACTTGCTTAATCTCGTTAACAGTTGTTGTTGTTCATGAAAAGTGATGGATAGAACAGTGTCTCAACCATTTCTATGTCTGTCGTATTCCCGTTGGCCTGATGAGCTCTGGAATTGTACGAATGAACTCGCCGGCCCTGGACATGGCGATGTAGTAATGTTGTTGACATATTATCTTTTGTTTCCGCTCAGAATTTTCGTATTTGCTCTCAGATGCCGCTGCACGTGGCGACTCACCTCTGTAAATAAATTATGTTTCGAGTAAAACCGTGATAACCTACCATAATAATAACAATACCAACCCAGGAGAGGAGTCTATTTTAGAACGTGATAAAGGAGGTTTAACCTCGAACCTGGGGGAATGGTACAGTGACTGATACACAACAGTGCATTCTATGTTTGTACTTCCTACTAACACACCAAATCTCATATTCAAACTGATACAGACTGATCTAACAGTAGAGAGACACGTTATAAATGTAATGTTTTTGGTATATTCTTTTTACATTCAATAGAGAAGAACTAGGACTCAGAACACGATTTCATTGAACTGTCTATTCTGTTCCCAAGTGGAACTGAGATAATTTGATAGACTGTTAACACTGAAATCCGGGATTCGATACTCAGCGGTGGACACACAACAGAACCTATACCATTGTTCTTTAAGTTTATTGTGTTATTTGGATAGAGCCTGCTGTTTGTTTGTTGTTAAAAACTACACAATGGGCTGTCTGTACTGTGCCCACTATGACTATCAAAACACTGATTTTAGCGTTAAAACCTTTAGACTTATCCTTGAGTCACGGGAAGACAGAGTTTGTTGTCAGCTAATATATTTTTTGTAAATGTGTTTTAGAGACAGTTGTATTTTTGTTGAATATTTGTAACGTCTTAAATGAATGTAAGTTACATAATGTGACTCCTCTATTCGCAAACTGAAAAAAACAACAACAAAGAAACGAAACAACATCTTCGCTTTCAACTCCGTAACGTTCCGTCACCTTAAATAGGATTGGCTACATTCAAGGACGATTTCGTCATGTTGTCACGTGTCTCTTTCCCCAAGTCTCGTGTACCAGCTTCAGTTAACTTTTCCAGTTATAGATTCTAAAGAATAGGTAAGTACGGTCCTACTTCTGTCTTAATGTAGCTTTCAATTTTCTGTTTAACACAAGTAAACGGGACAGTATAAACCAACTTTTAGGTTACTTCAGTCTGTCTACACCTGGTAAATGTTTCTTAAACTTATATTGTCTCAATTAATTTTACTTCTTGGATAATATAGATTCTTTGGTTCCTTTCTTTTGACTTCCCACTATGGGGGAAGAACATTGTCTAATTTTCATTACGTACGATTGATAAACGCATTCCTTTGTATTTATTAATTTCACATTTACTATGTTAACAAGAGAAAACATCAATTTTCATCAGAGTAAAAGAATAACCATTCGTCACTTATTACTTCAAGCCATTAAGAACTGTAACAGTTGTATGTGGAATGAAAATAATAACACTCAGTGTTTATTGATCTAAAAATATACTTTATTCGCCCTTATTAAAAATCAATGTATTCGTACAAACCTACTTTATTCACCTATTTTATTTATTGACCAATCAATGTAATCGTAAGTCAACTTTGTTAACTTCACTTGTTGGGTTTCATTTGCTTTACACAGCTGGTTGAGACTAAAATTTCATTTCAAGTTGAGAGGTTGCATACGTTATTCACGACCTTCATGTAATTTTAACAGTATTTCAATTGATTTTCTATGTAAATAAAAATGATTTTTGAAGTCATCACGTATTGAAGTTAAAGTTTAAATTAACATCTTTATTTATTTCTTAGTGTTACACATACTCTATTTTATAGTCAGCTGCCTCGTAAAGATACAAGATGATTGGTACCACGTCTGCAATTCTGTACTTTATATTCCATCTGGAGTTTATAACAGCAGTAAATCTCGAACCAGATTTACCGGAATCTTCTGTTGTTTACACATCCTCTGGCATGGTTCGTGGATTAACCACATACACTGAAACAGTAAAGAATGTCGATGTGTTGTTGGGAATTCCTTATGCAGAGCTACCTACTGGTTACTTGAGGTTTCAACGCCCATAACCCAAAAAACCTTGGAAGGGAGTTCTGAATGCTAACACTAAACCAAACTCTTCTTTCCAGATCGTCCAATCCTCTGATACAAATTTCTCTTCAGCTACTACTCGGATTGTAAAAACTCCCCTAAGTGAGGACTGTTTGTACCTCAATACTTGGGTTCCTCATCCCCAGCCACATAAGGCACCTGTCATGGTCTGGATTCACGGAGGAGGTTTCTATTTTGGTTCGTCTACTCTGGATGTTTATGATGGTGGAATATTGTCCTCTGAAGAGAATGTCATCGTTGTTACCATGAATTATCGTCTAGCAAGCTTGGGTTTCCTTTATTTCAACCGATCTGACGCGCCTGGTAACGTTGGACTTCTTGACCAAGTCATGGCTTTGGAATGGATAAATAAGAACATTACACACTTTGGTGGTGACTTTAAGAAAGTCGGATAAAGTGCTGGAGCCAGTAGCGTGAACTTACACCTTTTATCATTTTTAAGTAAAGGACTATTTAACAACGCAATAATGGAAAGTGGCTCAGTGTTTAATTCTTGGAGTATTCACGATCACGAAACTGCCATCAATCAAGGACTGATATTAGCAGAAGCTTTAAACTGTTCTCACGATCCTAGAGATTTGGATTCTACAATGGAATGTCTTAGAAACAAAGGTCCATCTGATCTGGTAAACAATGAGAGGATTGGAATAAAATTCCTTGATTTTCCTTTTATTCCTGTTGTTGATGGAATATTCCTCACGGACAGCCCTGAAACATTCCTGAATGAAAACATTACTGAGAGACGAAATCTCTTAATTGGAAACAATCAATATGAAGGGTATTTCTTATTGGTTTTTAATTTTCACGAAATTTTTAAAAAAGAAAAAGTTGGTGTCACTCGTGATGAGTTTCGCAGATTAGTGGAAACAGTAGTGCCTAACGCAAATACTTTCCAAAGAAAGGCTGTTATTCACCAATACACGGACTGGCTAGAAGAAGAAAGCAACATTAGTAACAAAGACATGCTCATTGACTTAGTGGGAGACAAGTATATCACATGTGATTCTATTAAATTTGCCCATACTTACTCAGAACTAGGTAACGATGTTTTTATGTATTTATTTACTCACACACCTTCCGTTAGACCTTGGCCTAACTGGATGGGCGCTACACATTGTGACGAAGTATTTTTTGTGTTTGGAGCACCTTTGAATTCTCTTGTCGGCTATAGCAACGAGGAAAAAGAATTTTCCAGAAGAATAATGAAACATTGGACAAACTTTGCTAGAACAGGGTGAGATCCGATTTCTGTTTATTTATTATATATATCTAAGTAGAATTTGAAATCATTGGACCTTCCATTAGATGAGACATTTAATTATATCCTCAATTAATGAAGTTTTCAAGTGGGTAAGCGCTAAACTTGAAGACTAGTAACGATAAAATGAAGGTTCGATCCTTATACAGGTTTGCTCTTAATGAAAATAAATAAGCAATTTATAATCCAACAAATGAAACAAAAAGAGAACTTTTAAATCAGATGAAAACGATTTTATAATTTTATGTATCTTTAAAGCGAAACATAACGTAATACTATTATTTAAAAAAAAAGTTAGCATAGAAGTAATACTTGACCAAAATAGACTTAATAAAGTATTACCTTCATAATAAATTTTTGTATGTAATTACTTCTTGGTTTGTTATCTTCAGCGACCCTTCTATTGTGTCCGAAGATTTGAACAACACAATTCTCTGGCCAAGATACAGTACCAGAGGGCGTCACTACCTTACATTGGATATTAACACCACAACTGTCGGAAGAGGTCCTAGGGTCCAACAGTGTGCTTTTTGGACGTTATATTATCATTCACTTCTTGAAATGACTTGTGTGTAATGTTTGTTTCTTTTCTCATTTTATATAGCAAAAATCTTTCCTAAATGGTGTATTGATTTTTATAAAACGATATATAAAAAGTGACAATACCAGACCAACTGTGTTAGTGATGTTGTTTTGTCCTTTAGTGTTTTATTAAGTAAGATTCAATTTACATTAAATACACCACAGTTAGTGGTTAGTTACAATGATGATTACTAGTAATTAATATTAATCGATATATCAGGGGTTTTGTTTTTTTGTTCACCCCTTCATCTTTCTTACAAGAATCTCTGCTTACAAAACCAGATGAATTATTATTAGTTGACCAACGGTGTCTAAATCACAAGTATAGCCTAGTGGTAGAAATGCAAGACTCTGAACACTAAAAACAAGGTACTGTTTTTTGTATACATGCAAGAGTTGGACAAAAATTAGAAACAAACACCCAGAGAAGAGGCTTCAGAAGGTGCGGTTCCATCTTTGGCTGTTAAAATTTCATCGGTTCCTGAAAAGTAAACTGAGTTGTGAGGTTTTATTTTCTACGACAAAATTTGACGAAGAAGTCCAAGGTCTCATTCACTCCTCACAATCTTCCAACTAACGATAACAAGACACATGAGATTATCGCCATGCTGTAATGACCTTTGACACTGTTCCTTTTACAAAGCCAAGTTGTGTAATGTGGGGTCTTACAGTAAAGCAACTTTGGAATTCAGTTAAGTTATATTTTTTTACTGTATGTAAATATTTCGGATGATCTGTGTGAGGAATACTTGGAATAACAGATTCGTAATAATAAAATTGAGATCACTAGGTAGCGATTAGCGTAGGGCGGGTGGTGCAGGAAATGGGGAAGTGGTCACTTGTGGTATCATTATGTACACTAAAGTTAAAGACCCTATTTACTGTGTCCTTGGGAGCTATGATGAAATCGAGTACGTCATATAAGCCGTTGGCAACAGATAAGTGTGTAGGTGTATGGCTGATTATTAGGTGCATGCTGTTTACAGAAAGAAACGTTTTTAAATAATTCACCCTCTATGTGTGTTTCTGTTTCCTCTTAGCTCTATGTCTGGGGAATTAAAGTCCCCATGATAATTGATTTCAGATTACGATTAACACATTTTTGTTAGAAGTTGGTGTTGATATCTTTTGAAGGAGAACAATATATGTTAAGATAGATTAGACGGTTGGTAAGGAGTGTGTTGCAAAAAATCGTTTATGTTTCACTTAAAAGAATCTTATATCGAGATGAGGTATAATATTTCCATATTAAAATAACCTATAATGTCTCTACTATTTTCAGAGTAAGGTACACTGTATGTAATAAATCAAGGGATTGTGGTGTTTTGTTTCTCTGTGTTTCCGAAATGATGATGATGTTGGTGTTTATATGTTTTTTATGTTGTAAATTGTTATTATTTTATCTTTCAGGTTTCCTTGTTAGTTGATGTGTGGAATTTTATTGTGTTTTGCTCCTTCTCTTGTTCAAATTTTAAATGATAAATGATGTGGTTTGAGATTGGGAAGATTAAAGTAATGTCTGGCAAGGCTACAGAGAGCCTTGAGTGACTCGTGTCTTGACTCAAAAATGGGGAATTCACTTAATTTATTTAACATAGCAAATAAGTTTGTGATGAATTTCGTGGGGTTGAAAATGTATGTTGTCTCAGTACGTAAGGCTTTGGGTAATGTGTGTGTGGTTTGTGGTTGTGTTAGCGATAAGTGAAGCTGTTAGAGTTTCTAGTAGTGGTTGTATCGTAATGTGAGTTGTTGAGAAGCTGTGTGTTCGTGTTTATGGTTTTGAATATGATTCTGTTACGTATCTGTGTGTATTTGGGGCAGCTTTGTAACTGGCTGCACGTGGACCTTGACAGATTGCTCATGTAACTTGGTTTCGCTCGTTAGGGCAATGAACAACCTCGTGAGGTCCGCTGCAACTCACACTTCTGTCTTTGGCCATGCAATTAACTTTAGTGTGTCCGAACCTTTGGCATTTATTGCATTGTAAAATAGGTTTCTGGTGTGGTTTTTCGGGTTTGGTCGTGTGTTTCTTAAAAAATAAGAAGAAACCGTCTTTGAGTAGTTTATTTTGATCGTTTTTAGTGTTCACTGTTATCTTGAC
Organism: Carcinoscorpius rotundicauda; assembly: GCA_011833715.1. NCBI lineage: Eukaryota > Metazoa > Arthropoda > Merostomata > Xiphosura > Limulidae > Carcinoscorpius > Carcinoscorpius rotundicauda. The sequence goes on from CM022394.1 coordinate 130,066,173, forward strand.
AAGTGGAGTTTTTTGTTTCGTTCTAAATGATTATGTAAGTTCTGTTTTTATTATGTCTTGACATTTTTTTCAGTTCCTCAGTGATTTTATTATATCTGATGTCAAATCAACACCTCTGATAACTACTGTTTATTAAGTAGTGTTATTTTAGGGTGTGTGAATCGTGGCTTTGACTCCAAAGGCATCCTTGGGCCAGTGGGGTTCTGTACATTTAAACATGAATCTTTTGTAGAACGTGTGAGCAGGTGCTGATGGTTTTTATAGTGTCAGGGTGGATTTTGAAGAACGTGTTGTGATTGGTTGGATATCAGTGTTTCTGATTGAAGGAGAGATTTTACCGTTAACAGTTTTTATACCAAGTCTATACTACTTGAAGGCATTATTTCTGTTTATTGTTTAGTTGATTCTGTAAGAATCAATAAATTTCCATCGATGAAACTAGAAACTGATAAACGGTTATTCTTGAAAGCACATCCTTTGTAGCTTAACGATTTTTTTGACAACAGGCCGTTGTATTGTCTTCACGCCATCAAATTATGTTTTCAGTTTCTGTTGTCGTAAAGGGTACTTAGGTTACGGTTTCAAACCTAGATATTTTGTGCTCATCCTTCTGAGGAGATTGTTCCATTAGATTGAACCAAAGGGTAGAAAAATGGCCAGACGAGTTACCAGTTGTTTTATCTTGGAAGTTAACTTGTGAAATTCTCAGTCGGTATTGAAGTGGCAGATAAGTTGGTTGAAAGTATTTGAAATTTTTCTGAAACGTCAATAAAAAGACCAGAACAAAAGATATGAAATTAGTTTCATCATTTTAAAATACACTTATTTGCAATGAAAAATAATAGCGTGAGGTAACTTTAAGTTTTTTAAAGTGGCCATCATTCTGTCTTTTTAACGGTAGTATGTGGCAGGACAACATCAAGACAAATCTAGTTTTACTTTGGACTACATTAAAACTGTCATCCACATCAAGAGACTTGTTTCATTGTGAAGAAAGGATGAGGGACTTCCTCCACTTGTGTGCTTGTTATTCATCATGCTTGTGTTAGGAAAATAATAATTAAAATATTTGTTAAATCTACTGTCCACATACCAATTATGTACAACTAATCAAAGACTTGAATAAGTGGGGGTTTACAGCTGAGTGCCTATCAGTTAACATTTAATGTCTGACAACACAGGCAAACCACTCAAGTTTTAAAATTTACCTGCAGAAACCAAGTTTTTGTTGAACAGACCCAGGAAAGTATAGTGCTTTCTAATTGTTATTATCTTTCAAAAGTATACGGGGTAAAAATAAAAAAGTTCAAAAGAAAAACTTCTTATAATAATAAAATAAAAAACGTTAGTTAGCATTCACACTAGGTAGCGCCGGATTAAATATTTACGAAATCCTGGGCTAAAATTTAAACACATCCCCAAAAGTATTCTCACCCTATAAATAATAAAAAAAATATTGTTTCATAAAACTTTTGTTTTCTAGGACAGTTTAATACTTGATTGAGAAAAATATTTTCGAACATAATTAAATAAACGAAACAAAAACTATATATTGATTTTTTTATCTTTAAACACAATTATATGAACAAATAAAACAGAATAGACATTGATTAATAAATAAACACAAGAACAATATTTACTATTCTATCTCTTATCAGAGAAAAGAATTCAGGCACAACTGAAAATTCAACTGTTTACATTTCATTTTCATTTGACATCAGCGATCAATGATTCAATCTGTTACGTTCAGTTGATATAAGCGACATATTTCTTGCGTCATTCTTGGTCGCATTTTATTTTTAATAATCTTCTGTGTTAAAAACGATCTTTTGCCTGAGGAATTTCTTTTCCTGAAGATTAAATAAATTCTCGGTACAATTTCATAATTCGTAAAAATTGGGATAATAGCAAACTTTAAAAGAAAGGTGTAAAAAGAAGGTTAATTATTTCTAGCATGGTAGACATTCACTGGATCTTAGTGATATAAATCTGTTGCAGGACAAAAGAAAGGATTAAACCATCTGCTGTTCCAAAGAGATATCTTTAATGTAATTTATGTCATTTTAGCTCTGTCACAATGTAAAACACTGTTTAGTGTAGGTATTATTAATTAGCTTATTTTGTGAATGAATATTTTATAATTGTTTGCTTTTATTTGAATCACAAAAAGAGAGATAAAAACAGGTTATTACTGGAAGTTCTGTTTGTAATTCATTGATGTGAGAATATAGCGAACAGATGACCGAGTAACAAACATAAATAACGTAAGATGAGCGGGAAAAGGTAAAGAATAAAGTCACAGGAAAAGAAACGTTTCACGTAAAGATAACTGGTAGAAGTGATAGGCCTAACGTTTAATATGTTGGAGAAAGACTAACATTGGGAAAGGAGATAAGAATAATTTATTCTGTTAAAGCGTGGTTCTAAAGTAATTAAACCAACTGAATGTACTTTGACAAAAGGAACAGAGGATGTGTTGAAGAAGGAAGACCAAACAAATAGACTGCGTGTTGTTCTTCCACTTCAGACGAATTATAAGCCTAACAACAACACGGTCTGTATTTATACTATTTAGAAGTGTGAGTGAAATCCTTAAATTCACAATTAGCGAACAAAACACAATCTTATCATCCGTTAATTATTCTTCTGTTGAGAATTTCATACTCACACAAAAATAGGAAAAAAATATTATTTTATTTGAAATAGTGAACGTTATGTCACATTTAGAAAAGTGGCGGTAGTTTAGATCAATATACATAATGAAATGTGTATATTATTAGCAATGTAGAAAGATTTCATATAAACTTTATTTTCGATGGTACACTCCTCTATTTCGAATATTCACGCAAAGTTAAATAATGAACTATTTGCGCTAATCTTGAACTAACAGCCCAGAGGGATGAAACCCCTGCTAGCCCACTGCTAACCAATGGAATAGTGTGATTTGACTATAATTCTTATAACGCACCCACTGTGTGTAGAGTACAATTTCTCGACAACAGAACTCTTAACTATGGGCGTTCGAATTCATCATCTGGCATGCTACCAACCAAGTAATGAGTGAAACGTAATAGTACATGTTTATCGTCGAAAGTGGATCACCAAAGTTAATCAGATACAGTAAACTCTCGTTGTTTCGAAGTCGCTAGAACCGAATATATCACTTGTATCGAAGTTGTTGACTGGTCCGGCCAACTGTCCATATAAACACATAGTAACAAAAGCCCCTTGAACCGAACTGCAAATATCGAAGTGTCAGCTTGTAACGATGTATAATTATAGTCCCTAGGGTGTGAAAAGCATCAATATTACATCCTTTGTATCGAACCAGGTACGAAGATATTTATTTTTCTCTTCTTCCCTAAATTAATTGTCACCGCTGCCGGCTTCCGACCACTCGCTACGCCGCTAGCAAGTGCAATTAGTCAGTCTCCGCGCAACAATGTGTGGTGTCGCCATCAAAATCTTACACTTGAGAAATAGACTGCAGATGGGGAAGTAGATTAGCCTAGCAATGTTTTTACAACAATTATGGTCAATAACACTTTAATCCCCTCCCCGCCCCAACTCACCCGCCCTCCCAGCAAAAATTAGCTGGTACTACAACAGCCGTCAGTCATAGGGCCTACCATTACCATTATCCGATCTTCCGATTGGATAAATGCTCTGAAGGTCTCACGAGAGCTTTTGGTTCTGTAATATTATTTCACAGTAATCATTTGTGATCTCGAATTATGGTCAGTAACTGCCCAAGGATACTCAAAGTACTTTGCTTATCATTGGGCGACCCTGAATGTTGGAAACAAAGCACTTTAGAAACACTTTAGTCATGTTACCTATTGTATCTCTCGCTTATATTGAACTCGAATGAAAAGTTAAGCTTCGTAATTTATCTTTTAGTTGCTACGCAAGTTAAAGCAATCGCTTAACTTATTCGTAGACCACAGATCGTTTCTAAAAAGAAAATCCATTTCCCTATCTACTCGGTTTTGCCATCTCATAGAGATAATATATGATAACTAAAAACATGTTAAACACACAAGTTCTCCAATTTCATGTCAATCCATCTTCTATGATAAAGGCAAAAAATAATATGCAGTACGGTCTTGAAGTTAATAAAAAACAACGTGCATGGGCGTCCACAGAAATATTTTCGGGAAGGAGGCAAAGCATAGATAGCCCATTGTATAGCTTTGAAGTTAACGTGAAATAAACAAACAAACCTTTTAGTTTTTAGTATTACGTAGTTTGCGCGTCGTTGTTAATTGAGCGCAACAAAATGAAACTGTTTCTTTTTTAACGCCCCCCCAGTGGCTCAGCGGTATGTCTGTGGACTTACATGCTAAAATCCGGGTTTCGATACCCGTGGTGGGCAGAGCACAGATAGCCCATTGTGTAGTAGCTTTGTGCTTAATTCAAAATAACAAATTCTTTTTTCACTTCAGCATGTAAGTACAACGAATTAGTGAGTCATCGCTACTATCTTCTCAAATACGACGTGCAGAGGAAATTGTTGTTCAAACTCTAGTTGTTATTTTCTTCGTGAAGAAAACTAAAACAGGAAATCTGTAATCGTATTTTTAATCATTTCTCGTTATTGTTGTTGCAAAATTTGACTCTAAATAAATACCTGAACATAAAAATTTTCTACAGCCTGGCCCTTGGACTTTGTTACCTATCGTGTCGTCGGGCCTTTAAATTAGTACACACAGTTACGACAGAAAGTGTCGATACCCCTGCGTGCTGAGTGGGTTTTGCTCATAACTTAAAAAGTATCACGATTAGGCTAATAGAGGTAAAATATATTATAAATATTACATTAACACACATCTGCATAAAGTTGTATGTAAATTAAACGACAAATAAACTGTTTATAAACAAATCGCCAAAAATAGGAGGAACAGAAAGTGTTCGTACAGTTCGGAACGCGTGAAAAAACTGATATTCCTGTGAAAATTTTGTTTAGTTTGGCGAAAAAACTACATTATACCATTCCAGAACTAGACACTGGGCTCATAATTATTGGAATTTAGCCAGCAAAAAATGTACATAATCTGCTTGGTCATCATGGTGAACAGGAAACAACTGTCCAGTGATTTAAAAAAAACGAATTATTGTAAAATACAAGTCTCGTGTGTCTCTTTCCGATATTGCTACACAACTTAATGTGCCGAAATCTACTGTTCAAAGTGTAATTGTCGACTTTAAACTTACAGGATTAACTGCTTACCTCCCTCGTTCCGAATATCACACCAAAATTCCAGAGAGAAACAAGAGAAATGTTCTCAGAGAAGTTAGTAGGAACCCTCGTTTAATATATAATGACATGCAGAAACTGCAAAGGAAACTGGGGTTGAAGTAAGCACCTCTACAGTTACGAACATGTTACTCTCTTCTGGGTTCAAAGCATGCCGTCATCGTAGAATTCCACATTTAAAGCCTGTTTATTTAGCAGCAAGATTGAAGTATGCAAGAAAGCATGGAGATAAACCCTTTATCTATTGGAAGAATATTCTTTGGTCAGACGAGACTAAAATCGAGCTTTTCGTCCACAATGATTTTCGCTATATTTTCAGTAAGAAGGGGAAACGAAATTTTCCAAAGAACGCCGTCCCTACAGTAAAACACGTTTGTTTTGTTTTTTGGAATTTCGCACAAAGCTACTCGAGGGCTATCAGTGCTAGCCGTCCCTAATTTAGCAGTGTAAGACTAGAGGGAAGGCAGCTAGTCATCACCACCCACCGCCAACTATTGGGCTACTCTTTTACCAACGAATAGTGGGATTGACCGTCACATTATACACCCCCACGGCTGGGAGGGCGAGCATGTTTAGCGCGACACGGGCGCGAACCCGCGACCCTCGGATTACGAGCGCTCGGCCATGCCAGGCCCGGTAAAACACGGAGGTGGCTTGATCATGCTGGGGAGTTCCTTCAACTCTTCTGGTGTAGGCAGCCTTCACCGCGTCAACGGAATCATGAAAAAAGAAGAGTACGTTGATATATTCGTCACTTATATCAAAAATGATGCTCGGAACTTACGGCTTGGGCGTCGTTGGATCTTCCAGCACGACAATAACTCTAAACACTAATCAAAATTTGTGTAATTCTGGTTACAGAGGAACCATATAAGCGTTCTGGAGTGACTATCACAGTCACCCTATTTCAACCCAAATGAAAACTTTTGGCATGAGGTGAAGACCAGGGTTCATCCGAAAAACTTGCAAGAGTTGGAGGTCTTCTGTAAAGAAGAATGGAAGAAAATACCAGTCGAATACTATCAAATGTCATGGAGGGCTATGAGGAGAGATTGCGCCAAGTAATTCATCTGAAGGCTACACAACTGACCATTAAACGAACACTTTCTACCACTCCTATGTTTGGTTATCTGTTTATAAACAGTTTATTTGACCTCTAATTTACATTCAAATTTATGTAGGTGTGTAAGCATAATATTTATAATTTACTTTTCCTTCATTATCTTGATCGTGAAACTTTTTTAATTGTAAGAAAAAACTACTAACTACTCAGGGGAACGAACATTTTCTGTCGAAACTGTATTTACACAAGCAAATGTCGAAAATTATAACAGTTCATTTTTAATTTCTCTAAGTGGCGTCTAAATTTTGCACGCATAAAGATCAGTATTTATTTCACGGACAACAACAAACTTGAATTGGTTTATTGAAATTTAAAACCTTACACAAATCTACAAACAGTTAAGAAATAATCAATGTATTCTGTGTTTTAGCTGTTACAAGAAACAACTGTTCGTGTTGGATAATATTAAGTTTCCCTCAATCAACGTTTAGGAAAATGTCAGGAGACGAACCACGAAAACTAAATACTTTAATGTTAAATAAAACTAGTGTTTTGTCACTTAGTTGGTTGACATCTTGACATTTCTGTGATGTGGATTCTGTCGAAACTGTATTTACACATGCAAATGTCTAAAATTATAACAGAATGATGGCATTCTGTAGAAAAATATTCTTATTATAATAAAACACCAGTTTCGGGTTTATTCGTAAAAGAGTGAGTTGAATATTTTATATTCTCAACAAAAACACACATATTAATGTTTTTGATATTACGAACAACTGTTTATCAGAGTCAATTAAATGTTACCAGTCGAATCATTACATTAATAATTTAACTTATGACGGTTTTTGTTAATAATAATAAATAAAGAAGAGAAACCTTGTTGAAAAACATTTTCGTTAGAAATATATTGGTTCAAACACATTTTTATTTTTATATATGTTCATATAACATTTGAAATTTTAACAAGAATATTAGTTTTTGTTCACTCTTTCTCTTTATTTGAACATGTGTTTCATGTTTATCTTTTTCATACTGAAACAAATTGTAACTCCTGTTACGTATTTTTTTTTATGTTTTATATAGACTAAACGCAACAGAAAAACACAGATAACAGCTTGTATAATTTATTACACTAAACTATTAACAGATATAATATGAATTATATAATAACAATGACAGATATTAAGTTTAAACATTCAAAATTAATTACAACACAAAATAGTACTAGTTTCAACCTTCAAAATTAAACACAATACAAAATGGTACTGGCCTGTATCTAATATAATGATCTAAAATGAAAGTCTCAAATTCCAGTCTAGGATGTGAATTTGGTCCCACGAAGAAATTCCGAAGTTTAAATTAAGAAGTTCAGAAACAGTTCACAGTTCAATAAATTCGACGAAGTTCTTTTCACGTTGCCTCCGATGAATGTTACAAATTTGTCGCCTTCAATTTTTCCGATCTGCCCGGACGTGTCGACCTTCAGCACAACCAGTAATTCGAAAGAATCGTGGAGATTGACGAAATAAAATCACAGCTTCCGTAGATCTAACTTCAGTCACAAATCCAAGTTGAATAATCACAGCAAACACTTAATGTTTCTCAAACGAATGACTCTCTTCTTTTGAAATAAAACTAATGTCTGACTCTCTTCTTTTTCTCTCTCGCATCTTCGTCTGTTTATATATTGTAGGCCTAGACTACTCGAACCACCGCGAAGTTTCTTCAGAATTCCAGAGCAATCCGCGCTTATCCGTTCTTACACGAGACTAAACATCTAAACACGAAGTCGCCAGCATTTCATTTACAAACGTATGATTGGTCTACTTAATTCAAGAAAATTCTAAATGTTACCCTAAATGAATAACAACATATTTTATTAGTTTAAACTTCGAAACAGTAATATAAATATGGAAGTATGAATAATAGAAATGAAAATTTAAACACAACACGACACGTTGTCGTTTACAAAATATTTACATGACACTCCACACATTTAGCTTCATTGTTATAACATTTAATGTACCACATTTTTAATAGAATACAAATAATTTGTTTTCACAATATACCATGAATATCGACACATTTTTAAAACAAGATGATAATTCTACAACATTCTTGATGACGGAAAACTTACTTTAAATAAAAGTGTATCTCATAACGACTGCTTTGGGTATTAATACTTATTGATAAGTAGACAACAACGTTTCGACCTTTTAGGGTTATCTTTAGGTCAACTAAAACAATTTTCAGATACAATTTTAAAACATGTCCTCCCATAAAGAAACTATTCCTGGAAATTTTTTTATTTTCTCTCTCATTCTCTTCTCCAATCGCTCTTTCTGTTCCGAAGTCATGTGATCACGCCAATCACCGATTTTCCCTTTTCTAAAAAAATCGATTTTCTTGAAATTTTCCATATCGTTCTCCGACGTTGGTGCTGGAAATTTTCCTGGACCAGGTTTCTCCTGAACTTCTTGGGACAGAGGGTTGAAAAACGGAATTCTATTCTTCATGTAGTCAAAACTAGTGTGATTTAGTATTTTACTCAGAAGATCTTCGTCAGCCAAGATTTTCTTACCGTATTCTTCTCCAAGAAAGTGTGCAATTTGAATCACTGTTTCTCTGTGATTATTTTTCATATTCTCGTAAGTTAAAAAGAGGACATTGGGGTCGTTTTAATGGGCGAACCACGAGATCAAATGGTCAAAGTAGTCATTCCATGCCACTTGACCTATGATAAAGCATTCGAAGAAATCATTAAATGTTCTTTCTTCAAACTGGTTCGCAAACACCAACTGTTTAGTGTGAAAGAAATAAAACACACAGCAGTCCCAGGAGTTCCTGACAACCACAATATACTTACATTTCGAGCTATAAGGGGTATAAGTGAATGGAAAATGAACTTTGAAGGCTCTAGGGGGTGGAATATGTTCTACAGCCTCAGTTCCTGTGAGCTCAAGAAAAGGAATTTCATGAATTTGTGGAGGTGTCGCCCCTTCGTTAAGAATCTCCCATACAATATATTGAGTCCAGGTTGTACCACACTTTGGGTAAGTCGCAATTATTACATCTCCTGGTTTGGATTGGAATATCATAGTAGCTCGGACTGTGTCTTCTTTGAAGAAATACTTGGGGATTAATAACTCGCCGATAAGTTGAGTTTGAGGTTTCATAAAATCTGTCATTTCGTCCTCCAAAAGACCAGCTATATCTGTGATGTAAACACCATAAATTATATATCTATAGTATAATGCAAGAGGAAGGTAGGAAAAACATGGTAGATTCACGATAAACTTTTTATAAATATTTATTTCGATTATCCAACAACATAATATTTAAGTTAATAAACATAGTAATATTGTTTTGTAGTCGCCACGTGTTAAAAGTCATTTACATTACAAAAATAGATAACATATCCTTTATCCTTTCATGTAATGTATAAAAATAAAAACTTATCAGATTATGTTTAACAATTTCTACTTACAAGCTACTATAAACTGGAAATGACGAAACTATTGTTCGATCAAGGGATGGAACTTTATTACAACCGTTTTACGTACCAATCAGGCAGATTGTACTTGAGTAAATTACCATATACTACCAGCTGGACTTTCATCGTTGTTTTAACTCAAAGGCGTCAATATAAACAAACTTAACAAGAGTACAGTTAGTGTCTTACATCTAGATTATAGAGGCCGCTGTGGATTTGTTCGCAGTAGGCATTGTTGGAAAGTGTTTACGAAAAGTAGGCCTAATATTACTTAACTTTGTGCAGTATTAATGAAAACTTTATCTAATTTTTTTTAAATGACAGCACATATTAAATAATACACCAAAAAGTATAATATATTATTTAACCATTTTATCAGTTAATAACTTTCTTAAAAATAAATTTATTGAAGCTTCGCTAAATCAGATGAACAAAGAAAAAGCTTTTCGGTTTTTAAACCTCCAGCGAAGAAGTCCAAGAGGCAAACCAGTGGCGCTCATAAACTGTTGTTTCTCTTTAGTCCTACACGCTTTCTTAGGTTAAGTTTGTCTTGAAAGATAGGGGAATATCTTGTTTTTTGTCTGGGAAAAGTGAGACATTAGAAACGCTGTGGAGAAGGACAGTTGGGTTATTTCAGTGAGGATTAATTCAATCTTGTGACAAGGTCTTCAGTTGAAGAAATTTGTAGAGTGGAAGAGAGATAAAAACTGCAGCCCGTCACGTTTTATCACAGGATGTATTGATCTGAGTGGAAAGAGAGAAAATAAAAATAAAACAAAGGTAGGGTGGAGAGGGGAAGGAGGAACAAGAAGTAATAGAGAAGAACTAAGAGAGAGAAAGATAAATATATAAATAGAAATACGAACACCACTACAACAAGAAACATAATACTAATGTACAAACAAAAATAGAAAGAAAGAAAGAGTGCTAGAAGGAGATAAAGTTATATAGAGAGGGGTCCTTTCAGGATCTGGATTCCAGGGATTTCTAAATCCAATGGCAAGAAATTTTATTGTGGGGGAAACTGGAGTGCCCAGAGAAAATCACTTTCACTGGGCGGGCGTCGAAAAAATCTACCCATCAAGTGCTCTACCTGAAACATAAAACATTATAAACATATTGATAAAATAGTAATTATCAGTGTAATTAATTATCCAATTCAATAGTGATGTGTACTTGTACCAGGGTTGGGGTGTGTCCGCTAGTTGAGATATGTGACGTGTTTGTGAGTTTCTGTCATTTGCTTTAGTGTAGTAGCGGTAAGCTAGTTTAATGAACCTTGCATTGGTGAGAGCTCAGTTAATGCCTAGAAGTATGTTGCGAGAGTGTAATTGGGCAGGCGTAAAGCAATTTTGATGGTGCGATTCTGGAGTTTTGTAATATTGAGTATTGTGTTTCAGACATGTTGCATGTGACTGCACCGCCGTACTCAAAAAGGAGTGTAACGAGTACTTTGTATGTGGTGAGAATGATTTTGGGGAGCAACCTCTGTTAGGCCCACTTATATGTTTTAGAAAGAAAATTCTATTATTTATATGACTTATGATGTTTTGGAAGTGTTCAGGTTAAATTCCGAGACATGGTGAGGCCCAGGAAGGTGATGAAGTTGACATCAACCTCATTGAGGCTCAATTTTATGTTGTTAAGATTTTCCCAAACTTTTTGATATTTTAATGAAAGGCTATAGCCTGAGTGTTGGTTAAGGCGACACGTCATTTGTTGCATTTCTGAAATAGTTTAGTATTATTCGAACCCTGTAAGCTGCTGTATGGAGGTTGGTGGAGGCGCTCCAAATTACTATATCGTCCGCATATGGTCGTTAAATGTGAAATGCGTCTTTTGATGGATAAGTGTGTGTTGTTAACATGTTAATATTGAGTCAAAAGTGATGCCAAGGAATGTGACGTGTTTGCTCATGATGTTAGGCATATTGTAAGTGTGATGTTTACTTTTTCCAGTTTTTTTCTTTTTAATTTCATATAAATGTTTTGTTTTTGGAATTTCGCACAAAGCTACTCGAGGGCTATCTGTGCTAGCCGTCCCTAATTTTGCAGTGTAAGACTAGAGGGAAGGCAGCTAGTCATCACCACCCACCGCCAACTCTTGGGCTACTCTTTTACCAACGAATAGTGGGATTGACCGTCACATTATACACCCCCACGGCTGGGAGGGCGAGCATGTTTAGCGCGACGCGGGCGCGAACCCGCGACCCTCGGATTACGAGTGCACGCCTTAACGCGCTCGGCCATGCCAGGCCAATTTCATATAAAAAGTGATTGCTTGTGTTTTTGTTGCATTTAAAACCACTCTCCACTAGTTTCTCCAGACATTAGGTGGTGATTCTTAATCTCGAGACATGTCCATTAGTGGGTTTCTAGAGATACTCCATACAGCAGTTTCGTCTGCGTATTGTGAATTGTACGTTAAACTGTGAAATGGTACATCACTAACAGAAATTACGTACAGTAATGACGAGAGGACGGATCCTTGGGGACACTCCTTTAGTTATATTGAAAGATTCTGATAGTTTTATTGACTTTTACTTGGGCTGTTCTATCTGTTAAGAAATTTGGTATCAATATGATAATAGTCTAATTTATTTTCAGATTAGTTAATTTACACTTAATGGCATTATGTGTCAAATGCTTTTTTAACATTTAAAGATACACCTATGGTTACCTGATTGTTAGTAAATGCTTTTTTAAACTGATTCAGTGAGTCGTGTGAAGCGATTTGTTGTTTGTATGTCTGTTTTTCCTGGAAGCGTTTTGAGATTCGGGAAGGATGTTATTTATTTCACAGAAAAAAAGGAGTCGATTTGAAATGATTTTCTCCATCAGTTTGCCTGATGAAGAAAAACAACCCTTCACCATCCTTGGCCTCTTCACGTCTCGGAATTTAACCTGTGACTATAGAAGTAGAAACTGCACTTTGCAGTGGAGATACTGTTTACCTTTATTAACCCTTGCTTGCTAGTCTCACACGTTGAAGAATTTTTTTAAAACTAAGATGCTCATTTCCACATCTGTATAACCCTTCACTACTGTAGAAAGATGACTGTTCTCCAAAGTAAATAAAAGTAAGGTTCTACTACTGGAGGTAAGCGAGATAAACTTACCTCCTGAAGTTGGTATTACAGCCACCATTATAGTAGTAAGTCATCAGTTAATTAATAGTGCAACAGGTAAATTAAACTGGCATAACACCCAGCCACCACCCCTTAAGTTTACTCCTATAGCCTACTCTAACTATCAAACTTCAGGTTTCATCTGAACCCTTACAAGATGAGGTATTCATTCACCAAAAGTTAAATTGTTTCAATGACTTTATTAAAAATGAGGTATATTTATTTGAAACATGAAGGACAACTTTGAATTTTAACATATTTATCACAAAATAATTTTACTTATTTTTTATTAAATTCATTAACTATTAAATTTTGTGCAAATATTGCAACATTAATAATAAAATATTGCAATTTATTATAAAGTGGTACCTCGGTTCTCGAATTTAATCCGTTCTAGAAGGCCGTTTGTAAACCGAATCAGTTTTTCCCTATAAGAAATACTGTAAATTAAATTAATCCGTTACAACCTCCAAAAAATTACACATTATGAAACATTTTAAGAAAAAATATTGTTTATTTATACCTGTATAATAATACTTACATGTCAACCACAAAAATATAAACACAATAAAAAAAACAATAAATGAAAACTTAACTACACTTTAACTGTGCTGAGGAGAGCTGATGACGTAAGTGAAAGGTGGTGAGGAACGTGGAGGGTTATTATTGTTTGGGAGTCACCTTCCATAAAAACGTCAGGTAACTCTCCTTCTGGGGTTCTTTCTCTTTGTGCTGCGACAACCTGCTTGAGACCCACTGGACCTATTTCTCACTAAAAACTTGTCTAATGAGGTTTGTTTCTGCCTGGCACCCTCCCCATGTCTCACCACACTATGTATGCCACTCCTCTTCCTAAATTTTTCAAACCATTCCCCTACTAGCCTTAAAGGCATCACTTGTATCGGCACTCATTCCAGGGGTGTTTTTCAGGAGGTCAGCATGTAACTGCTTTACTTTCTCACAAATGATGGTCTCAGAAATGCTATCACCAGCTAACTGTTTTTCGTTTACCCAAATCAACAAGTTTTTTTACCTCTTCTATTATTTGTGATCTTTGTTTCGTAAGCTCTGTCACTCCTTTTGCAACATCAGCTCCTTTGATGACCTCTTTATTTTTCAGTATGGTGCAGACTGTAGACCATATTTGGTGATTTTCTATCCATAGAAGGTGAAGTGGTGGTAAAAAATGCAAATAAAAACCTCTCTAGTCCTCTAAATAAAAATTTAGTCCTTCGACCAATACAACCTAAAATTCGCCACTGTTCCCGCAAGGGCCTAATAAACCTCTAAACAAATTTTGCAGTACCAACATGTACACACAAGAGACAGTACTATTATATTTCATTATGGAGCCAATCCCTTATTTTTCATGATACAAATAATCAACTTTTACCGTTAATTTTCCCATGTTTCATATGTACACACATATTCACGTGAATTTACTAAAATTAGATTTTCCTGTCACATTTGTCGTGTTACTCCAAATGATTCAAGGACATAAACTACAACAATAAAAAACAACAACATAGATACTTTGGATTATATAATGTCCTGCCCACTACGACATCAAAGCCACCATACACTGCACCTCAACAAAACCACCCGTCCCTAATTTAGCAGTGTAACACTAAAGGGAAGGCAGCCAGTCATCACCACCCACTGCCAACTTTCAGGCTATTCTTTCACCAACAAATAGTGAGACATACCTTCACATTATAACGCCCCCACGATTGAACGGGCGAGCATGTTTGATGTGACGGGGATTCGAACCCGCGACCCTGGGATAAAGAGTCGAACGCCTTAACCCACCTGGCCATAACGGGCCTCAAGAACTTATTAGAAGAAACAGTAGTTTAATATTCGTTCTTAAATCGATGTTCCAACTTAGTTGTGCGGAAAGTTTATTTTGTTTGCCACACACGGTGTTGCTAGTGTACAGTTTAACCATAGTAAATTAATAACGCTGGAAATCAGGTTTCAATACCCATAGCAGACAGAACACAAATAGTCCACTGTAGAGCTCTGTGATGGACTACAAACAGTATGCGTATTTGTAAGCTAGTTTTCAAAATTTCGTTATTTTCAGGTATAATATACATGCTTTATTGATTATAAATGATGGTTTTAGGTCAAAGGACACACAAAATAAAACTACACTGTGTCACAAGTTTATTCAACAGTACAACAAATAAATTTTGCTTCTCCACACTTTGATGTTTAAAATAAATGTTTCCATTCTATCTGTGCAAAACACAACATATTACCAGGTGAGACTACACAGAAATAACCCAACAGTATTACACTAATAATACCCTATTTGGTTTTATTACTACATGTGGAATTATAGATGTTTGTATTAAATAAGACACAGTTCAAATCAGACACTACAGTTATTCAAACAGTAAGATATACAGCTTATTGGAAAAAACTCATATTACGATACATTTCAAAAAGAAAATAATGGAATTTCTAATAGGTTAATGTTGCACGAGATGAAGTCTAATGATCATTTTACATAAATGCTCAAACTTGATCTTCAAAAATCCCACACCTTAAAATAAAACAGTACAATTAGTGGTGACAAATAAATGGTAGAAAGTGAATAATTACTTTGAAAACTACGTCAGCATATTTTTTACAGGCTTAAATAATAATATGACAATAACAATATTTTTTTACTCTAAAAAAAATCTAGTAACTACTGAATTTCATACAGTATCAAAGCTTTAAAATGTCAAATTTTATTTAAACAGCAAAAAAGGGGTTCCAACATGTCTTTATTTTACTGTCCATTACATGTGTCAACGCTGTTAGTTTTTAATCTCAAACCAAATTGCATTTTTCTTTGTTGTCCCAGTTCCGTAGTGCATCACTGTAAACACACTGTTTGTATCACCTACAGATACACTGTCTCTTTAATCTCAGGAAGGATTTAGTTAATATTTTATCTGAAATGTGGCACACAAATAATGAACCAAGCTTAAAAATAACTTGTCAAATAATGTGCAGTTCATTAGTTTTCCACACATGATTTCTAACGTGAAGCAACTTTCACTTCACAAATTTTGTATTTTATAAAATGTGCTGAACGTCACATGCAGTGTGTATTACTCCAAGAACAACAGTTCTGAAACTTTAAAAAATACATTCATACTCCATTACCGCTCATTCAAACCAGTGGGATAAAACACTGTAAACAGCACGCTGATGTCCCCCATTTGGCACTACGGAAATAAAATATTTGTACACAACACACAACAAATTAAAAATAAATTATATGATGTTCCTTGTCAGTAATATAAACAATAACATTAACAATTCCTTGGCTTGTTCACTTTTATGTTTTTCACATATTCCCGAAACCAAGAAAAACGACCGATTTTCAGTCACTTAAGGTTTTTTAGAAATTTATAGTTTTAACTAGCTGTTTACTCGTATTTACCTACTATTTATCAAAGTAACACAATTATTTTACAAATAATTCAGAAAAACAATTTTGCCACAATCATATTTACTGATACAGAGCAAAATAAATGCTAGTCTTATGCCAGTGAACACGAAGTTGTTTGTGTTTTTTAAAGTGGTCAGTGGAAGTTTGCTTTCAAATGTAACATCAAGCCGATGGAATAGGTAAACCACAACTTTAGCACCTAAAGTGCAAAAAATACATTTGATACAACACGAGTGAGTTGTGGTTAAAACTACATTGAAACAGTCACAGTATTAACAACTGTTTATTTAATACAATATTCTAGATGATCCCTGAAATATTACACCCTGGTGAATATTTACTTACCTAACTCCATCTTCTAAATCACCACTGAAATATTACACCCTGGTAAATAATTACACCCTCGTACTTGCACATATGATGGAATAAAATACTGAAAACATAACAGTTGATAATAGAAGTAACACAGGATCTGTTGTTAGCTCATCAGACACTCAAAATATTTATTTTACTTCTGGCTGAGAAGCTGTTAGTTATCAGAAAAAATAATTCACAGTGTGTACGTATGATCTTCCATTAACGATAAATTAACAATATACATAAACACACAGAATGATTAAAACCAATGCATATAATGCATCATACAAAAGAGCTCATAACAAATTAAGGAAACAATCTGTTCAAAACATTGTGATGTAAAACAGTGTAATGGCTGTTTAGTTTGGAAGGAACAGAAAATTTCTCAAGTATATTATAAACATTTCTAAAAGACGACTACAGTTGTACACCACACATAAGATTTAAGAAATTAGACCATCTTTCTCACAGGATTCCAAGGTGCAACATATTAATTTCATAAGGTTTTTCTGTTATTACAAACTTTTTAACTTTGTGTCCCTACTGTACTTGTTTCTTAATATACTTAAGTACTTAATACACTATACTTAAGAGAGTTAAGTATTACATGGTTTTAAAGACAGCATAACCCTCATTCACTATAAACAGTGTAACAATATTGAATCTAGCTTTTGAAAAACATGGCCAGCTTAATTTACAAGCCTGACAAGAATCACAATTTATATTAGTGATTGAAAGACTATTCTAACTGATACTGACAATGAACATTCTAGACAAGATTCACTGCCACACGTACACAGTAATTAAACCACACAAGAAACATTCAAGAGACCTGAAAGGACAAAAACTAACACAACTAGCAAAAGTAACAAACACATCTGAACTAAAACCACAATATACCCTTCAAGAATACTTTTCGTAGACCTACAAAATGTAATTAATTGAAATGTTTGTGGTTTCTTCAAAAGTATAGGTTGGAAGTCATGTGAAGACAGTATTACCTCTTCACTGACATTCTCCATGTTTGTAGTGTTACTTTAAGTATTACCTCTTCACTGACATTCTCCATGTTTGTAGTGTTACTTTAAGTATTACCTCTTCACTGACATTCTCCATGTTTGTAGTGTTACTTTAAGTATTACCTCTTCACTGACATTCTCCATGTTTGTAGTGTTACTTTAATGCTTTAACTGAAGTTATAATTTTAGTTAGTATTTATGAAATATGTGCTCATCACATCATACAGTTTCTGATTGAGTTTTGTCTTTTACTTTCAAGAACTAATTACTGATACAAGTCTGAGAAAGCCAAAACTGTGAAGTGAGCACATGTTTTCATTACACCTGTTTCTTTACAGTTCTTGGGTATAATAACAATCTCCAGTTGAAGGTAATGTAGTGGAAGTTATATACAGTTCAAACATTAATAACAGTTGTAGTCTGTGGTTGGAGAGAAGTGTGTGAACTGTTGCTCCCTTATAACAGTTGTAGTCAGTGGTTGGAGAGAAGTGTATGAACTGTTGCTCCCGTATAACAGTTGTAGTCTGTGGTTGGAGAGAAGTGTGTAAACTGTTGCTCCCGTATAACAGTTGTAGTCTGTGGTTGGAGAGAAGTGTGTAAACTGTTGCTCCCGTATAACAGTTGTCAACTGTGGTTGGAGAGAAGTGTATGAACTGTTGCTCCCGTATAACAGTTGTCAACTGTGGTTGGAGAGAAGTGTGTAAACTGTTGCTCCCGTATAACAGTTGTAGTCTGTGGTTGGAGAGAAGTGTGTGAACTGTTGCTCCCGTATAACAGTTGTAGTCTGTGTTTATGTGTTACTTTAAGAGATGAATAAGTTGCCTTAACTGACAAACCAACTGGGAATGTTTTAAGTATCCCATAATATACCAAAATAAAGTGACATCATTTTTGGTACAGTTACATATTACCTCACAATAAGACAGACACTAATTTTAATCATCGCATTCTCAATTAGTCCATTACACGTTTCCAGTAAGGGTGTACACAACAGCATTTCTACTGCACATCACACCATAAAGCTAAAAAAAACAGTTTGAAGTAAAACATATCTTAAAACGAGGCTGTCCAATAATCTTAAATTGGTATCACAATGAAAAATATAACTCTTTGTTAACACGTGTATTTAAAAAACACATCAATGTGATATAATTAATCATTAACCAAGTTTTCTTTATGTGCATTCTGAAATTGACTGTTATGACTCAAATGGAAAAACACATACTGTAATTCTCACAAATGTTTTTTTTCAAGCAATATAAAATTAGATATTTATGTTGGGAAGGAGGGATATCCATGCTAAAATCTGACATTGTTTGTCATTCTTTCACAGCTTCCTTTCTGATATTGTACAACACAAAGTTTTTTAGGTAAAATAATTATAAATTCTACCTCTGAAATGCATTTAAAATACAAATAAGTGAATTCTTGACTCACAGATGCAAGCTTTTGAAAATAATACATGGTAGAACACTGTTAAAAAGATTAGCTACTTATAAATATGTCAGTTCTTACAAGTTTTGTTTAATAGTAACCATAACAATCAAGGTTATAGATAAGTCATAGTTACTGTTTTCATGAAATTCAAATACATTATAACTGACCTAACTTTAACTCAAACTAAATAACAGCCCGACTTGGAACACTACAAACATTCCTGTCATATGTGAAAAGTCATTCTTTAACATAGTGTTAGATTGATGTAGATTGTAAAATTACTACTAAAAATATGACAAACTTCCTGAAAAAAGTCACAAATATTTTTCTACATAGCAGGTTGCTTTTTTATCTTGTATAAAGTAATAAATAAAGTTCTGACAAATATTTACTCTCACACACAATAATTTGAAACTATCATCCACCACAATGAAGCACATAACATTAACCTTAAAATGTGTGCCATTTATGTTACCAACTGTTCGAACGTTAGCTTTCTGAAGCTATAATTTAATGCTGCAAATTAGACATGTACAGTATTTTATGTACACGAACTACCAAAAAAATGGAAAATACAGATATTTTCTTGGAATGTGCTGGTGAACAAGAAGAAAAACATAAGTATTGTAACTTTATAAGTCAGAAACACCTCTGTTTTTACGGTTATAGGTATTAGAGGCCCAGTTAACCTAAACATCATCAAATATACCACCTGGTGGATGTCCCACTCTACTGTACATTTGTTTGTCAAAATCTTTACCAAACCCATACCCACGAGATTCTGACATATCTATCTTTAAAGGATCTAAACCAAAACTGGAATAGGTTTCCGTGAAGTTGTCCACCACACGACCGCCACGTTCTTCTGTGTAGTCCACCGGCTCAACGTCTCGTAGCAGTTCAGCCCTGGCACTCTCGTCTGATCCCGACCGCATCATCCCACGCCTACCTACATGGTTATTAATATAAACAGATGACAAATGAGGATATTAATTATGTGTCATTTTGTGAAAAGTGTAGTTCAAATGTATTTCACACTATCAATGCTAAACCAAATATCTCACCTAAGATCCTGTCTGTCTACGTAATGGTTTGTATGATATTTTAATATTTGAACTTGTATGAATTTGTTTGCTATTTTCAAACATACCGAATGGTACAACCATCATACTTCTACATTTATGCGTTTTAGTTAAAAGAAAATTTTAAAAGGACAGATTTTACTTCCTAACAGAAACAAATTTAAATATTTTATATTGAATAGAGCTTTCATCATAGGTAACTGCAAGAAAAAAGATATTAATAAGAACCTATGTTTGTTTAATAAGTATGGAGAGAAACAACATTAAATAACACAGTTTAGTTGGTTGGTGTTTTATGGAACAAAGCAGCTGGTCTCTCTGCACCAAACATTCAGGAAAAAGTTAAAAGTAAAGTAAATTTAGTGATATTCATAAAAGGAAATTAAGGTAAAACAACACATAAATAGCATAAAACCAATGTTTACATCTAGTTTACAGTATTATGTGAAAAACTACAGTAATACAAGTTGTAAAGGACTTTCTGTAGCATAATTGTGATTATCATAACTCGCCAGGAAGACCAACAGGTAAGTATAAAAACCACCAGTCACCTGACATTAATCTTTCCAGTCCTGGTTCCGAGTTATTTGACGTTATGGCCATTTTCTAATTTAAAATCGAACTAGATGGACTTTGATTCTTAAAAATGATTCACATTAAAAAAAGGTCTAATGTATAAACTAAAAAGTTAAACAGCATTAAAGAGATTAATAACCTTTAAAAACTAAAAACATTTCCAATGTGAATAGTGTCACCATCACCAAAAACACTGTCAAACGTTGGAACAGAACATGTTTAAAATGGTGCTGTTGTTGAGAGTCATAACAACGACAAGACAGTAAAATGTGGCTAACTGTGATCTGAGTGTTACACAAACTACACACTGGTGCATCAGGCCCCTATAAAAGAAAATGATGAATTAAAAAAACCGTGATTAATGTGTAGTCTGGTCAGAATAACTTCCTCTTTTTGATCCTTATGGAAGGAAGACAGTCAAAGTCCAATAGAGAGTATCATTTGGAGAAACTTGTTTTCGTGTTGTTCACTCCAAGTCAACTGCCAACTGGCACAGAGCTGAGCCTTGAATACAGAGCCATAGTCCATGTATGGAACAGGCACAACAGTGACAGTACCAGAACAGACAGATTAACCTGTGGTGTCAGCAAGCTCGTTCCCGTGAATACTGATGTGGCCAGATATCCAGAAAAACTGGATAGAAGTAGATATTAAAGAGGAATGAACCAGTCGGTTTTGAATATTGACGAGAACAGGGTGTAAATTAACATGAAGCGATTCCAGGGCCAGTAGAGAACTAAGCAAGTCAGTATAAAAAGTGCAGTTTGAGTACTGCTTAACTTCAATGTGATCCAAGGCAAGAGAAATGGCATACAGTTCCGTAGTGAACACAGAGTCACCTGATTTCGAACCATCTGTATAAATAGGAATGGAAGGATGGTTCAAAAGATGTTTAGCAAATAACAGGCAGTATTTCCAACTGATAGTGTCTGCTTTTCACAGATGACTTAAAGTTAGGTCGCATTTGGGGACTGTAATAAGTCATGGTGGGATGGGCTGACCAGTGGGTAAAGCAATGTTATCCAAAGACAGACACAATTTATCCAACTGTGCCTAGATACAAAGCCCAAAAGGATCAATGACAGATCGTTCATTCTGAAAAAGTATGGCCTACCGAGGAAAAAAAACACAACTCCAGGTGGGATGCTTTGGTAAGGAACGAAGTTTTGAAGCATATACAGTTGCAAACGGCAGAGATCCAAAGAAGGTTTATGAGACTATGTATACGTTCTGAACTGGGAAAGTGCAGAAAGCCCCAGTGCAGACCCAAAGTCCTTGATGATGAATGGTGTCAAGCATCTTTAAAGCCAGTGATCCATAGTCGAATTTTGATCGAATAAGAATACGATATATCTTTAGCACATAACATCGATCCAATCCCCAAGTGGTCTGAGAAACGACACAGAGGGTATTCAGTGCTCTTGTACATTTGACACATAGCTGCTTGATGTGTGGTTTAAAGGTCATACAGGCAGCACAACCGATACAGAGTTCAGGATCAGGGTGAATACCCTGTTGGCAGCAAAAGTGCATGGAAATAGTTTTAGAGAAAGAGAAGTTAAAGAAGTTAAAGTTAAAGCTGTCTGATGTGATCCACTTCAGTACATGATTGAGGGCAGTCTGTAGCTGCAACTCAATATACCTCATGTTCGATGACTGGCATGAGATGTGGAAGTCGTCGACATACAGCCCATTCGCAACAGTGAGAGGGAGTTGTTCAGTGATGGCATTTATCTTTATACTGAAGAGTGTGACACTCAATACACAGCCTTGAGGTACTCCAAGTTCCTGTACAAAAGAACGGGAAAGTGTCGAACCCACACGAACAAGGAATCTCCTGTCCATTAAAAAATTTTTAATAAACATGGGTAGATGGCCATGTAATCCATATGTATGGAGGTCTCACAAAATGCCATACCTCTATGTTGTGTCATAAGCCTTATCTATGACAAAGAATATTGATACAAGATGTTGTCATTTGAGAAAGTCTTCTCTGATTGACATTGCAAGTCAAATCAGGTGGTCCACAGTGGAATGCTGTCAATGGAACCCACACTGGGTGGGCGAGAGGAGGTTTTTTGATTTGAGGAACCAAACAAAATGAGCATTAACCGTTCTCTCTAAAGTTTTACAGAAACAGTTCATCAAAACAACTGGATGGTAGTTTGAAGGAATCTTGAGATCCTTCACAGGCTCAGAGAAAGGAAGGGCTATAGCCTGATACCAAGCATCAGGAAAAACATTCTACTGCTAGATCTGGTTAAAAACAATCCAAAGAATAGCAAGAGAAGCAGGAAATAGATGGTGCAGCATTTCATAGTGTACATCATCAGGTCCAACAGATGTACTGACAGACCGATAAAGGGCAAGTCTGAGTTCCACCGGTGTAAGTGGATGATTACAGTCATAGACAGAATCAGCTCAAAAGGAAAGAGGTGATCACTCTGCCCGAGTCTTGATGGCTAAGAAGGTGGAGGAAGAAGCAGAAGTGATAGATACCCGGCAAATGCTTTCATCTAGAGCAGTGGTTCCAACCTTTTTTATGCCCTGCACCCCAAAAAAATTTTAATATATTCTTGCACCCCTCACAGTAATTATTTGTTTTAGAATAAAGGTGAAAGTGGCCAAAACAAATATTACGTCGCACCCCTAATTGGGAACCACTGACCTAGAGTATCAGTGATGCTCCGGGTATCAGGTACTTCCTGGCCATCAGAGAGAAACAACATTAGATAACACAGTTCTTTATCTGAAATTAATTAAGTAGCATGCAACATAGTGTGAGCTCATTCTGAACCACTGCATTTGAATCAAATAGAAAAAAAACTTCCAAACGTAATAGAAATGTTTTACTAAAAAAAAATAAATGGATAAACTTAAAAGTCAATTCATTATCCTCTGGAGTAGACAGGATACTTGAGGTAACAAACAACAGAGAGATTCTGCTGCATAGCAGTTGTTCCCACCTTCAATGATGCTAGCTGATAAAAACTGGGTAGTATTTTCATGCAAGATGTAACATTGGTCAAAGTAACAATACTGTTTAAAAGATTTAGTTCCACACTTACCATTATCACTATCCCCATCAGTATGATTTCCACGAGTACCTGATTGGCTTCCAAACCTCATCTGATATTGGCGTCTACGAGCCTCGCCTTCTTCGTATCTTTTCTTCCTACTTTTTTCTAGAGAAGAAACTTACTTTATTTAATATTTTGCTCATCTTTAAGCACTTTTCTGTTTCAAATTACTATATATAGTATAGTAATCTATACTTTAGACACACATCCAATATAATCATTCAGATAAATTAATATGTTGGGTCAAGTTTCTTCCTTGTGTAACACTTTAAACATTTACTTACAGAAGTTTTACTCATTCAGAGAACATGTTAGATCTCTTTAGCTGTGTATTTAAACTATTTTGAAAATATTACTAAACTTCTAAAAACTTATGATCTGGTGAGTGTCATCATTTTTTACTTGTCACTAAGTGCTTAACATTCTAAGTTTACTACACATTCAACTGGAGAATAAATTAGACATTTAGCTTCAACAATGTCTAACTCTCTTACAGTATGGTGCTATCAATAGATATACCTGGTCTGTGGTTTGTTTTACTGCATTGGAAAAAGAAACATAATGAAACAGTTTGAATTTCTTTCTACACATGATGTAGGTTCTGCAAATAATACATCTTTTTCCACGCTTAATATGTATGTGAATTTAAAATTGCAAAAAATATTTCTTTGTAATGTGTGCCTTTTAATAATTAATTATCGATTTTGTGCTTTTCTGCTTTCCTTTACAACTTTCCTAATATTGTGTTTCAAATCATCAATCAGAATGTTTCATTCAGTTTATTTAATAAGCTTTAAACACGTCTTATATTCATTAATTTTGTTTTTAAATTCCTTTTCAGTCATTTTCTTTTGCTGTTCTAGCAGTTAATTAGACCACATAGACATGGCCTGACACAAACAAGGCATAATGCAACAGCATTTTGGTGAAGAAAACCTGATATGGTTGAGTGCAAAATTATATAACAGAGCCCACATCTTCTTTTCTCACAAAAAAAGACATTTTCTTTTGAAAATCATAATTCAAATGAAGTGTGTAAGGATAAAGTAAGTTTAAAAAGATGTGGGCAGTAATTGTATTGCTTGTTTGTTTTGAATTTCACAAAAAGATACTCAAGGGCTATCTGCGCTAGCCATCCCACCACCAACTCTCGGGCTACTCTTTTACCAATGAATAGTAAAATTGACCATCACATTATAACGCTACCATGGCTGAAATGACGAGCATGTTTCGTGCGACGGGGATTCGAACCCACGATCCTCAGGTTACTAATCAAATGCCTTAACCCACATGGCCATGCCAATTGTAATAGAAACTGTTCATAAACACCATTCTTCTTGTAAATGTCACCAAGAGAAGATTTTACGACCTTATTACTGTAATAAGATACAAATTAATAAAATGATATTCAATTATACTCCAATTCAAAACTGTTATGGCTTTCTATATGTAAAAACAGCTCATTTGGGTTGCGAACAACATTTCGACCTTCTTCGCTCCTCTACGTAAAATATTTTCCGAATCCAAATGAGCCATTTTTACATACATATTTTGCTACAAGTGGGTGCTCCTGACATCACTGATTGTTATGGCTTTCCTCCTAAATGTCTACAAAACTCCAGGAAATACACAAACATCGATGATTTTGTTTGGAACCTGCTAAAACCAATCAAAACTAAAAGTATGAATTTTTACATATGAAATTATACAACAATACTTTTTACATGAAATAAAGTTCAGCCGTAAAGTTGCATTTTTTTTAACCTTTGGAAAAAATTTCCACAAACATATTTTTTCATAATTTCTTTTAATATTCAATGGAGCAATTTGTCACTTGAGGTATTTTCCACATCCTGGACATGAAAGAGTTAATCAACTCTTAAAACCATGCCAATTTTTATATCACACCAGTAACTCTGACACAGTGACACCTAACAAATGTCATGTTATCCAGAGAAATTACAAATTTATTTAAATATTTCCTTTTGTAATTGAGACTTGAACAGTAACGTAAATTTTAATTAAGATTGATACAGTGATAATAAAGCAGTTTACTTAAACATTGGTTTTGTAAAGCTTTATGACGAGTACTCGTTACCTGCCCATGCCAAGATAGTTAAATTGTTAGTAACTGTTTTACTGTCTCGTTTTATAAGTCTATTTCATACTGGAGCCATACAATCTTGAATAACAAGACATTTATTAAAACCATACTTGTATAGCAGTTTGTATGCTAGCCATCAGTCAACTACTACTTGAAAAATATTAGTACGTCTCCTTACATTCCACTTGTCCGAGTTACATCGTTATAATTACCTTTTGAGAGGTAAAACTATCACTGAAGTCCAGTTTCCACCAACCTCTTTTTATTATTCCTCTTCCTTCTTCAACCAGGTCAACAGTCATTTCGTCCTCACCCAGGAATTGTTCAAAACCAAGCATGTGTAGCACACGACTCCCACAGCGGAAGTAGGTGGCAAGACATAGCAAGAAGATGAGGATAGGAAAGTAAATATTGAATCCATCCGATATGATAGAAATAACATCCATGTGACCCATGATCTGGTAGAGAAGATCAAATATTAATGTTGTATTTACCAATCTCACATCTTGTCTCACAAATTTCAAACTTGTTACAATTCGGTTAGAAACACAAATTACTAATTTCATTTTTCCTGTATTTCTATGCAGCATTCAAGTACAAAGCTGTTTATATATAACATTTAAAATCACACAAGTTGGACATTAAATTACACACACAGCTGTAGTAACTGCATCTCAAAACAACTAAAGTTCACACATTTCTTATTACATCTGAGCTAAAACTCTAGAATATGATCTACTGAACAACATCTTTGACTGTTTTAATTTTATTATTCTAGAAGAGAAACATGAGAACATTTGATGCAAGACATCCTATACACACGTCACTGTGCTGTCACTTACATCTAGTAGCTTCATTCAAGGAGATCTAAATATCTAAAATCATAACTTGTCTGCTTAACAAAGTAACATGTAAAAGAATCAAACCAACATAAACAATTTCTAAAGAAATGAGTATGTCCCATTTATTAAAACAATCAGATGTTACAAATCAAACTGTGAATTTGATGTGAAGATGTGAAAAACACATCTTTATGTTACAAAATGTTTTCTTATGATATTGCTTCTAAAGCATTTAATGTTGACATTAATTGTATCAATTATATCTCTGAGCAAAGAAAGAAAGTTAGAGTAAAATAACAGAAAAAAGGAAATATAAAAATAATTATTCAAGAAAAGCAGAATTGACAAACATAATAAAAATGTAAAGAAGTGTATGTATTACAAACAAAGACAAACATAATAAAAATGTAAACAAGTATGCATTACAAACAAAGACAAACATAATAAAAATATAAAGTGTATGTATTACAAAGACAAACAAAAATGTAAAGTGTATATATTACAAACAAAGACAAACATAATAAAAATGTAAAGTATGTATTACAAACAAAGACAAACGTAAAAATGTAAAGTGTATGTATTACAAACAAAGACAAACATAATGAAAATGTAAAGAAGTGTATGTATTACAAAGACAAACATAATAAAAATATAAAGTGTATGTATTACAAAGACAAACAAAAATGTGAAGTGTATGCATTACAAACAAAGACAAACATAATAAAAATGTAAACAAGTATGCATTACAAACAAAGACAAACAATAAAAATATAAAGTGTATGTGTTACAAAGACAAACATAAAAATGTGAAGTGTATGTATTACAAACAAAGACAAACATAATAAAAATGTAAACAAGTATGCATTACAAACAAAGACACATAATAAAAATATAAAGTGTATGTATTACAAAGACAAACAAAAATGTGAAGTGTATATATTACAAAGGCAAACATGATAAAAATGTAAAGTGTATGTATTACAAACAAAGACAAACATAATAAAAATGTAAAGTGTATGTATTACAAACAAAGACAAACATAATAAAAATGTAAAGTATTTATTACAAACAAAGACAAACATAATAAAAATGTAAAGTGTATGTATTAAAAACAAAGACAAACATAATAAAAATGTAAAGAAGTGTGTGTATTACAAACAAAGACAAACACAAATTTCTTGTTACCTCTGTGAAGGCTGTTTCCATTATTTCCTTCTCTTTAATCACATGGCTATCAAGATGAATGAGACCCAGAAAGTTGAGACACAATGGAGGAGTCAGACGACACAGTAGCCTAACAAACACACAAAATTTACTTTGTATTTCATTAAAAAAGTGGTTTATACATGTGAGATACAAAGAAATTATCAAAACAAAATTCACACGATTAATCACTTTAAATAAATGATTTGCATCTTCTAACATGGTGACATTTAGCAGCATGCACGAACCATGATGTAAAGAGCAAATGTTTAATAAACATAAAAGTTACTGACCATACAGGTGCTACAGGTCTGAAAGAATACATCATAACTCTTTCTGAGGAAGGATATTCATACAAGATTGGTCAAATGATGTACAGCTAAAGCATTGCGAAAAAGAAGTATTTAATGTTCTCCAAACAATCTGAAAATCTTGCACAGAAGAGCAACAGACTCCAAAACCACATCCCAAATCTAAGTTAGAGGCCTTTAGAGCAACAATAGGCTACAAAGGCCACACCCACAGCTAATTCAGAGCATTTAGAAAAACAGGTTGCAAAACCACATCAAAACCAATTAAGAGCATTTCACATACTTCCAAAATGAAGGCTATGGTTATAAAAATGAACCCGTTGACAATAACCCTTATTGCATTATTAAGTATATCTACTGTATTGTTAGGAAAATAATAAACAAGATTAGATGTTTGTCCTCTCACACATCAAATTTAATGGTTATCTTCATAAGACAAATGATCAAAGAAATTAGAACCATATGAACCCCACAACTGACAAGCTCCCTGATGCAGACACAATGGAACACTGTTCCTTAAATATAGTTTTAGAAACCAAAGTCCTTCTTCATGAAGAAGTTTGGTAAGATGTGTAGTTTAACACTGAAATAATCTTTGGAAAAACCCGGTTATGATGGAAATTGTGGGGTTACAGAGAAATAGTGTAGTGCTGCAACTGTCAGATTTGACCAAGCATAACCGATAACAAAGGTAATACTTGAAGGAAAGCATAGGGCCTGGAAAGTCATTCTTATGAAGTGTTGCAAATCCCCCACATAATTTATCATTTCATAAGTTAATGTTGGTTTTTATCGAATTTTGATAGATGGCTATTAAAAACTTTAGAAACTGTGATTTAATGACAAAGCTATTTTGTAACACACATAAAACTTTAATAAGACATTTTCTGTAAAAGGAAATAATAAAGCTAATGAAATAACAAAATAGAAAGATTTTCACACATCATTAGAACAAAACTAATTTGCGAAATTACTCTTCCAGAACTGTTAGTTTAACAATCTGTTTTTCTATCACTGTAGCAATTCAGTTTTAAAATATTTACTTCACCCATTACATACACTTAAGAATATACGTGTAAACAGAGAGAGGTGTGTGCATGCATGTGTACATTCTTCAAAGCTGTTACTTAATATTTGTTCATTATTTTCAATAGTAAACCACAAAACTCTTTCAAGCTCACCCAACCTTGTGGGGTAGTTTCGGGATTGCATCCGAAGACGTAACTAACAGTAAAAGTACAAAAATGATGAGCCAATATCTTCTGATCATTATAAATTTTATGTTAGCCTTGACAGCACAGCTAATACATTAAATTAGCTGCAGTAATTAGCATGTTAATTTGTAGAACTGATGAGTGGCTTTACATACATTCCACAGAAGATAAGACTGTACTCATCGGTCTGGTGATGAGGTGCCAGGTAGTAGTAGTTTAGGACTCTAACCTTGAAGACAGTGTAATACGCACATATACAAAGGTAGGCTATCGTCAAGGTAGACACCATCTAGACAAAGATTAAACAAACACATTTATAAATCATGTAATTATTTCCAACAGGTGCACCAACACTTGTTTGTTTGTGTAATTTCACATAAAGCTATTTGTGATACCCATCCCCAATTTAGAAGTGATAGACTAGAAGAAAGGCAGCTAGTCAACACCACCCACCACTTGGACTACTCTTTACCAATGAAAAGTATGTTTGACTGTCACATTATAATGCCCACACAGCTATAAGACCACAAGTGTTTGGTGGTGATATGTGAACCCATAAACTGTGAATTGAGTAACTTGACCATCATCTCCTGCAAGGCCAGCTACACTGCAAACATGTGTTGTAAAAATCATATATTACACAGAAAGTGTCCTCTGAACTGAAACACCAAAGTGTTACAACTAAGCAGGTGATCTTAAGAGTTTTTACAATACAATTAACATGACAAAGAAGTGTCAAAGACATCCGAAATAAACAATTACGGATAAAAATTTATGTACTAAACAGTAAGATCCTCTGAAGATGGTATTATTACATTTAAATATACAGCTTATTAAAGATGGTAACAGCACTCATGACTGTGCAACTCCAAACAGCTGAACACTGGATTTATGCTTACACACATTTAAATGAATTGAAAGATTTATGACAACACTTGGGTTTAGGTCATCAGTTGTCCAATATATCAACAACACTTAAATCATTAACTTTTTATAATAATTTCTTAAGCTCCATCCTCATCTTCAGTGCATCTTCTGTGACTCATTAAAAGGCACACAAAACTACTTTACTTGGTTTGTTTATAACACACGTATTTCATGATTACCACGGTATGTTACATAACAACGTACTTCTAAACAGGATCTCTGTTACACAAACATCCACGAGAGTTTTGAATGGCACCTAGATAAAGGTCAAACTCACTAATATGTCAAGGCTTCTTGAACCTGTGCATCATACAAGTTGTACAAAATTTAAAACCTGCTACACAAAAAACCTTGCTAATTCAGTGGTCTCAGTTACTACACTGTATGATTACTGTTACTCCACTTACTACCTGAGAAATACACAAACACACTGTGCGATTAATGGTGCATATCCTTGATCAATCTTACACACAATTCTTAATCTCACCTCAATAGCAATATAGTCATAATTTCTTCTCGCCAAATCAACAAAGACTGCAAAAAGTGAGAGAGTCGGTGATCGGGTGAAAAAGGTCATTTCTGACCAAACAACAATTGCACTGAAGGTTGCAAGAACAACGGCCAAAGTCCGGAACACCCAGGAACGAACCAAACACTTCCAGTACCATTCTACAACAGAAAAACAAGAGACAAATTTAAGAAACAGGTAAAAACAAGACTCTTTTACATACCTTTAGAGATTCAATGTAACTATTTTATTAAACTTATCTTTTCTTGCTAAGTCTTCTCTCAGCTGCTTGTTTTTTGGGTTTTATAAACATTAAAGAGTACAACACAGCTCAGTTTTAGATTTATTAGTTAACTTGAAAATCAAAAGTATTATTTCATTTCAACTTTCTTCTATTATCGCACTAATACAGTGTATGGAAAACCGTTCCTTCTACCTACCTGTCTGTTTTTAGTTATGTGTCAAGCCAGTCGAGTACCAGCTGTCTCAGATGTTGAAGTGACAGTACAGAGGGAAGGCAGGTAGCCAACACCACCCACTGAACCCATACTTACCAATAGTAGGTGTATACAAAGCCCTCAGAAGTGACGATCGCTGAGGCATAAACGTTGGCTTAAAAGTGCGTTCAGGATTTATTTCATTTCGGGCTACATCTTCCCAGTCAAACGTTTCCTCAATTAACATATTCCATTGGCACTGAGTTCGGTAATAGGCCTGTAGAGCTCGAATAATCTGTGGTGAACCATACATAAAATGAGTTCCAGTTAGTCTCAACACACAGACAAGATCAGAAAAATGTCATTCTCAGATATAATCATTGTGCAAAGTTCAACAAATTTAAGTTGCATGTCACATTATTTATCATCATCTCATCTTCTCTATTTATAATATTCTTCAAACCCAAAACATTCCTACATTCCCATCATCTGTACAAACTCGATGCAAACATCTATCCTCCATAGCATACTGTTTTAACTTATGGTTTTATTTCCCAAAATGTTGACCCCCTCCATCATACAATTTTCATTGAATTCATCAGACTAGACATAGCACTGATATCTACTCCCCCCATTTCATCAGTGCTCTACTTATTTAATTGTATAAACATGATGGGTGCTAAGAACCAATAACTAATAAAAAAATGTCCACGTGGATTTTATGATGATTAGTTGAGATACATCTGCTCAATACAGGTGAAAAGAAATCATACTTGTACAAACATATAATGTTTGTTAATACCTCTTCCAATGTTACAAGTACATAAAAACAAAGCAACTCCTACCCAAAATTAAGTTCTACACGGGTTAGTTTTTCTCATTTCAACCCCAGTAGACATCTTAAGATTTGTAAGAGGTACCAAAAGTCTCCAGGGTAATTGTAGCTAATGGTGCAGAGTTTCTATAGCAAATCTGTTGAAAAGTAATTTTAACAAGACTTGCACAAACTTAGAACTATATACAATTGTTTTTATACAAACAAAAATTTATAAAAAAATTCGTAGTGTTTTCTCACAGCTCTTTATCAGCTTTCTTGATTATAAAATAGCATTGCAATGATGGAGTAATTCTTCATGACAAGAAACTATCTTTGTTATCCTGAAGTTGACCTAGGAAGGTCGAAACGTTGTTCTCTGCTTATCAATAAGTGTTAATACCCATAGCAGTAGTTCTGAGATACACTACAATGATAGTTACTTTCTTGGACTCAACGTTCACAGGTTGGTTTTAATGAGTTATTCTCAAATAGTCCGACTTCAGTATATGCACTTATTTCGTTCCTCTACCTTTAGAAAATTAATTAAACAAATGGTTTTTTAAATTAACTATTACTTTAACTACCCACCTTGATATTAAACAGGAGTTTAGGAGGAAAATATTGACAACATAGCAGTCTTGTTCAGTGGAAACTCCAACATTTTTAGTTTTTTTTTAATACACTTTGTATGTTTCCTTCAAAATGTTTTCTAAGGAATTTTTGTATTTTGGAACTACTGTGTTTATGTTGAACCATGCTCCATTTTTTTTCTTTTTACTTTCCCTTTCCCATAATGAAATGCATGATTGAAACCTTTTGCCGTTATCTGTTTGACATTACATCTTCAACAGTGTTGGAACAATAAGATTTTTAAATGCTTAACAACAATTTTGACAGTGACAGATAAAAGATATGAAAACTGTTATTAAGAATAGTAACAATGTTTGCAGTTTTTAAATCAATAAAACATTAAATAAACTTGAAAAACTAAAAACTGACCAATGAAAATACAACCAACAATCCAAGAACCAGTGACAACTGTCCTCCATGGTTTTATGGACATCCTCTGCCACCACTATGGTGTATTACTAAACAATCTCTACTACTCAAAACCTTTCAATGAACAACACAGTTTTGTCAGTTTTATGTCACAGACTCATCCATTAACACCCAACTGTAGAAACATTTCATGTCACTAAACAACAGTATTAAATAATTCTCTCACATACAGAACTGAGATGGAGATACTGTAGGATTATCCTCGGTAAGTCTGCAGAAGTTCAAGACAACAGAAAGCTTGATGAAACTTTGTAGAATGGATGGCAACTGCCTGTTGTGGAAACACAAGTGTAAAAGATGTTTCAAAAGACTTCAGAACCAATCATAACATGCTCTCCACCATCCACCAGGACACTATAGAAGACCAACAACACACACACACACTCTGACCTGAAGATAAAAGACGGAAGACTTTTGAAACGTCACCCTCTACAATTGTGTCTCCACAACAGACAGTTGCCCTCCATTTTACAAAGTTTTATTGTGAATACTACTCTGCCTAAACAATCTGTCAAAGAACAGAAACCTTGAAGAGACGAACAGCCTTGTCATGGGATCACCATTCTGCAATCTTAGGATTTGAATAAATTCCTCTTCTCTTCAGCCGAAAACCAAACTTTTACTGTTACATTGACAGCAAAGTTACCTGGTCTTATGGTCAAGAGCACTTCACTGGCCTTCTAATAAAACTATGTAGACAACAGAATCCATTTCACCAGAGAACAAGGACAACCTGCCATTCCTTGATATTTTCATCAGCAGGCAGAATGACAAACTCACCATAAACATTTACAGGAAACTTACTGTTACATAATTACATTTTTTACCTTCCCATTCACCTTCTATGAAACACAGTACTACTAAATGTTTGAATAACAGATCTGAAAGCATCTGTAATTAAAACACCATTAAAACTGTTTTATAAAGAAGATGCATCTTTGTAGGTCTTATGAAATACTGGCTGTACATGGACCGAGATCGCAAAACTCAGACTCTCTGGAGCCAGAATAATGACAAAAACCCAGAACATTGGCTGGATATATAATGGAACTGGACAACCACAGACATATCAACCATAAATTCTGGAAAACTAGAAGAAAAAGAACTTAAAGAATTCTACTAAACTAACACAAAGAAAACATTAATTAGTAGACAACCCAGCCTAGAAATTAGAGTTTATGCCCAGCCTTTGTAAAATGATTACTCGTTCTGTCGACTACGTTACAAAAACTACCATTCAATCTAGTCAATTCTCCCAGATACCATATGCACAAATTATACCACACTGACCCAAAGTCAAAAAACAAACAAAAAACAGTAGTCTTTTGAAATGACATAATTTCTGAGTACTTCTATAGATTAGTACTTCCAGACTGTCTCTATGAGTGTCACTCTGAAGGAGGCACCTGCTACCCATTTTATATTTGTTTGTTGGGTCATATTAATAAATGAGATTTCCCATAGTTTACCTGCTGATGAATACGAACAATATTTCTTTCACTGACGTCAGCTCCAGGACTCTCCTCTAGCGGCTGTCTTCTACGACGAATGGAATTTTTCTTTTCTTCTGGACACTAATGATAAACACAAGTTCAAAGGAATCAATATGAGATTAGAAACTCTAAAACAGAAGATACAGTTTGAATGGAATGGAACAATTCTACCATGCACTACTCAAATAAAACTGAACATAACAATTCTACCATGTGTTACATATTATAAACTTATTTCAGAGAAGTCTCTTATTTATTGCATTACATATGTTAATTTATTACTATTTTGAATAACAAGAAATTTGAATTTAGTAATTAATTAAATGTTCTAACAAATATATGATGTATGCCAACACGATTGATACACAGAATTTTCTTTTTAACACAAATTATTTTTATATATATAAAGAGAAATTAAAATTTAAAATAATGGTTATTATTAATAGTTATTAAAAATGATGGTTTATATATAACAGATTTTAGAAACTTACAGACAATGGTAATTATTACATCTGGTCTAGAACTGAATATTTTATCAACAATCTTACATAAAAACTTTAAAGTGAAAATCATCCCTCTCATCACGCTTAATGGTGGTTGTTAAAAATAACTTTCTATCGTGATCAACAGCTCTGTTCAGTTGACAGACTGTTTCACTGGAGAGCAAGAGATCCAAGCAAATGCAAATGTTGGATCATTACAAACATTTACTATCCAATTAATGGTCACCTTATATCTTTAAAATTAGGCCAAAGGTTAAGCCTTGTTTGTAAAAGTAAAAGGAACATTGTATTCAAGTAAACTTTAAAAAAATATTTCTTTAATAGAGACTTTGTGGTTAACTGTTCTTTGACCCATTAAGGTAGTTGTATGCACATAAGAAAGAGAAAGATACCTTTTCCAAGATAATTTCCACACATCTTCTCAGTGGATGACCAATTGGTACAGTATTAGAAACTTGCTGCATTTTCTGAAACCAAAAAAACATAACATGCTACAACAAGTATTCCTTTTACCTCGAGTTTAAATATTACTTACACCTCCTCTTCAGTATCTGGGAACATTGTTTATAATATAAATAAGCACCATTAGTAATTTCCTTCTACATCATACCAATCTCTTGCTTGACAGCTATTGTAATATGTTGTTATAGGCAGACAAACCATAGACTCATACTAGTTATTAATATGAAATTCAGTCTTTCAATTAACTGAACTGACAATTTATAATATTATATCCCTATACTTTAAAGATCTAACACAATAATTATAATATTTATTTTATAAAAAAAAGTTACCTGACAAGAAGATAAATAAAACAAAACCGTTGTTTTTTGTCTACGAATTCATTTTGAATAAGAGTTGTATTTATTTACACCTGAGCTTCACAAGCAATCTGATATTGTGATTAGAAATCATATCTAAACCTAACATTGTTTAAAACATTTCTCTAAGTTTATTTGTATACAGTTTGTTGTGGTTAAACAAGCTTAAAAAATAATGGTGGATAAAAATAAAAAAGTAAACACTTTTTCACTATTATCAGAATTCTGGTAAAGAAAAAAACCAGTTTTCAAAAGTTGAGTGAAACTTACCTCCAACAAGTCATCAACTTTTTCTTCTGCCTCACACTTCTCTGTACTTAGTTTTGCTGCTTTAAAGTAAAGATAATTCAGCATGTGTCCACGTTTACTTTTGTTCCAGCAGATACGAGGAACTTCTACCAACCCGTAACCAAGAAGTAAAACCAAAAGAAAGAGACCCCAAGTGTTGCTTGCTGTGATACAGATAACTTTAAGTTTGGGTCTGAAAAAAACGTTGAACCAAACAAGTTATGTTTTGTATTGAAAACTAAAGTAACCTTTATAATCAAGACTGCAGTATAACCTCGGCCAGTGTTTCTCAACCAATGCTTTGCAGGCTACAGTATAACCTAGACCAGTGTTTCTCAACCAATGCTTTGCAGGCTACAGCATAACCTAGACCAGTG
Organism: Carcinoscorpius rotundicauda; assembly: GCA_011833715.1. Lineage (NCBI taxonomy): Eukaryota > Metazoa > Arthropoda > Merostomata > Xiphosura > Limulidae > Carcinoscorpius > Carcinoscorpius rotundicauda. The sequence continues at coordinate 130,103,022 of CM022394.1, forward strand.
TTTCTCAACCAATGCTTTGCAGGCTACAGTATAACCTAGACCAGTGTTTCTCAACCAATACTTTGCAGGCTACAGCATAACCTAGACCAGTGTTTCTCAACCAATACTTTGCAGGCTACAGTATAACCTACACCAGTGTTTCTCAACCAATGCTCTGCAGGCTACAAGATTACATGCAGAGCAGATATAGTTTATGTAATGCTATAAGGATAACCATACAGTTTTATAATCATAACGTGGTTTCACCAGTACATGTATTGTTGTACAATGTACATACATTATGGCACGTCTACTATAAAACTACCATTCATCTGAACAAGTTATTAACATGATTGTACACAACTTTCCAGATGTGTTTTATGCAAGTTCACATGTCAACATTATTATTATTATTGTAGGCAATTATAACAGTGTGCCAGGCACATAAGCCCTCAGACAGTAAACAAGTCATGTATAAATGAATTAATGTCATAATGTATTGATACTGGACATGTTTATAGTGTATATTTATCAATAGCATTAAAATATTAACTCTGAGTTACTTCCTTAGGGGTAACCTTTCTTAACCTTCTTGTTTCTCCACGAAATGGGTAATTTTCACATAGAATGCAAGAAGTAAAACTGTAAAATTCAGTGATTTTAATATTATTTTATATTTATATTATACTATTTATTTTAATGTTTCCTATGATGGTATACAACATCGATACAATGTTCAAAAGAGAAAGTTCATCTGTTTGGTGTTTAATTGCACTGCATTCACTTTTTATTTCTGTACAGTGTCAAAAGATTATCTAGTAATGACAATTGTAATGTGTGCATAATGAACACAAACATTCATAACTTGTGTTCTCCCTAATTCAGACACAAGCAATCAGTGAAGTTTAAAATCTTATTTAACATTAGGCCTATTAATCAATCAAATATAATCAACAGACTGCTTTTATACGAGACTTGGACAGTTGAAATAATTGTAATGGTAATAATTAAAAACACAAATTTTGATTAGTTGATGACTTATACAGGTCATGACACTAGTAGTTCAAGCTGTATAAACCTGAATTAATTAGAAACAACTTCAATATTTCGACTACTTGGAATAGTTTGGTGGCCTCGCCAGCTACAACACTATTAGGCTTAGTTTTTCATCCAAAGATAAAAATAACTAGAACACAATAGGTGTGTAACTCAATAAGATAAGAACCAACTCTAGAATTATCTCAGTATTATGTACACAAGAGTGTAAAACCTCAGAAATTACAATGCAATTAGTTAAGCCTTCTTTACAAACTGCAGTATAATTAATTAATATTTTATAGAAATTGTTATGTAATAGGGATATTCTATAACAAGCATTCCATTACACAGAATACAGGCACTGTAACAAACAGTAGCTCCCACTGAGTACAGGCACTGTAACACACAGTAACTCCCACTGAGTACAGGCACTGTAACACACAGTAACTCCCACTGAGTACAGGCACTGTAACAAACAGTAACTCCCACTGAGTACAGGCACTGTAACAAACAGTAACTCCCACTGAGTACAGGCACTGTAACAAACAGTAGCTCCCACTGAGTACAGGCACTGTAACAAACAGTAGCTCCCACTGAGTACAGGCACTGTAACAAACAGTAGCTCCCACTGAGTACAGGCACTGTAACAAACAGTAGCTCCCACTAAATACAGGCACTGTAACAAACAGTAACTCCCACTAAATACAGACACTGTAACAAACAGTAACTCCCACTGAGTACAGGCACTGTAACAAACAGTAACTCCCACTGAGTACAGGCACTGTAACAAACAGTAACTCCCACTGAGTACAGGCACTGTAACAAACAGTAACTCCCACTGAGTACAGGCACTGTAACAAACAGCAACTCCCACTGAGTACAGGCACTGTAACAAACAGTAACTCCCACTGAGTACAGGCACTGTAACAAACAGTAACTCCCACTGAGTACAGGCACTGTAACAAACAGTAACTCCCACTGAGTACAGGCACTGTAACAAACAGTAACTCCCACTAAATACAGACACTGTAACAAACAGTAACTCCCACTGAGTACAGGCACTGTAACAAACAGTAACTCCCACTGAGTACAGGCACTGTAACAAACAGTAACTCCCACTGAGTACAGGCACTGTAACAAACAGTAACTCCCACTGAGTACAGGCACTGTAACAAACAGTAACTCCCACTGAGTACAGGCACTGTAACAAACAGTAACTCCCACTGAGTACAGGCACTGTAACAAACAGTAACTCCCACTGAGTACAGGCACTGTAACAAACAGTAACTCCCACTGAGTACAGGCACTGTAACAAACAGTAACTCCCACTGAGTACAGGCACTGTAACAAACAGTAACTCCCACTGAGTACAGGCACTGTAACAAACAGTAACTCCCACTGAGTACAGGCACTGTAACAAACAGTAACTCCCACTGAGTACAGGCACTGTAACAAACAGTAACTCCCACTGAGTACAGGCACTGTAACAAACAGTAGCTCCCACTGAGTACAGGCACTGTAACAAACAGTAACTCCCACTAAATACAGACACTGTAACAAACAGTAACTCCCACTGAGTACAGGCACTGTAACAAACAGTAGCTCCCACTGAGTACAGGCACTGTAACAAACAGTAGCTCCCACTGAGTACAGGCACTGTAACAAACAGTAGCTCCCACTGAGTACAGGCACTGTAACAAACAGTAACTCCCACTGAGTACAGGCACTGTAACAAACAGTAACTCCCACTAAATACAGACACTGTAACAAACAGTAACTTACCCATCCAGATACATTCCAGGCTGAGCTGCAACGTATATTAACAAGATCCCAAAAATGAGAAGATAAGTGCCGTAATATATGGCATTCTCCACCACAGCAGTCCGTAACTTGCCCCCAACAGTGAAGTCTCCAGCCGTAGAGAAAGACTGCATCATTGGAAGTATAAGCCTACGGCAATGAAACAAACTGAACCTTAAGTTAATGTCTTTAAATCAACTCACATGTTTATCAGACCTAAATGTTACAATTACTGAGAACCAATATTACTAAATCAGTATATATTTATAACATTACAAAAAGATATGGGTGAAAGCTACAACTTTAACCCGATGCTGTGGGTTATAATGTTATAGTCAAAACTGCATACTATAAAACATTTCTATTACATCTATGAATTATAATTTCTTTCTGGTTCTGAATACAAATACAAGACAGCATGATATAGACTTCTACAAACACAAAGTGAAATATGTCAAAGGTGAATCATGTAGTTATGCTTCCAAGACAATAACTAAAGAAACTCAAATTGTTCTCTTTTATATGTGATGTTCAACTTCTTAACTCTGAGTTAAAACCAATACAAATCAGCATGTTTCAAACGTACAGTTTCATTACTTGTTGCAACGTGTTTCAAACGTACAGTTTCGTTACTTGTTGCAGCGTGTTTCAAACGTACAGTTTCGTTACTTGTTACAGTGTTTAAAATGTAGTTTCATTACTTGTTGCAGCGTGTTTAAAATGTAGTTTCATCACTTGTTACAGAGTGTTTAAAATGTAGTTTAGTTAATTGTTACAGTGTGTTTAAAATCATTACTTGTTACTAACAACTATTTTCAGGAACAAATATTAAGCTGTTGGAACACAAATTGCTTCCAATCTTTATTGAATGCTGTGATTCTTCCAAACTGATTTCCGTCAACAGAAGTATTTTATACTGATATGGCAAACTTGTAAATTGGCCCAACATCACACACATAAACCACTAACAGTACAGGCTAATATATTTGACTGCTGAGTGACAGAAACTGGATTGTCCTAACTATACGAAAAACAAAATTATCAGAGAAATGTACATGCTAAAGTCTCAGTTATTAGGTATTTTATTTTTTTAATACATTTAAGTAGCACCTTAGGATAAACAACCCCAGAAACATTTAATAACATGGTTAATATAACCTAATTAATGGCTGAAAGGACTTTGACTTTGCATTATAAAATATACACACACACAAACATTATTTTTAATCACAGCGATAAATATACAAATATTACCAGGTCAGAGCCTGTGATGTCCAGTAGACCACTCGCCACAGACTTGGCAGAACGCCAGCAGGAATATGACTCCATGGTATGTGGCACGTCTTCTTTTCATTGTTACCTGTGATAAAAAACACGAGGTAAAATTTAGACTAGAATTCAATTTAGCAGTGTAAGGAAAATACTGGTGATTTTAAACCATACCATATGCTTTTCTTGATTTTGTTTTGGGGTTGATATAGTATTGAAATCAGCCTAATAAATCAGTGATAGAAATTAATAAAAACCCAAACTACACAAAGGTTATACAATTTTTATTCCTTTCTATCAAAACTTAATATTTCTATCCTGTGAAACTGTTAAGTGAAATTCTGGAATATCTTCCACTTTTACAAATTTATCTTGTTTTCTTAATGCAAAGTTACACAAGGGGGAACTGCATTTCGTCCACCACAAGGGATTGAAACCAACACTGCTGCCCGAGACATACAGCTGAGACTTAGATGTGGAATGCATGGAAAACCTGACTTTATGTAAATGTTGCACAATAGACACACACATTCCCACAAAAATTACACCAAAGAACTAAAGCTTCCTCTTTGGCTATAAATTAGTGTTAATATTTCACCACTATAAGTTCTTACAACACTATTAAATGGCTAACTATACACAAGTTTTCAACTCTATCCATGTTTATGCATTCAGCTGACTTTTTAACTTTCTTAAAATCTTTGATTAAGTAACAACAAATGTAGGATATTGACTCAGACAGAATTAAAAAAAAATGAGAAAAAAAAACAGACACAGTTGAACTGTCATGGATTACCTCTTTTTACAAGCGTATGACAAACTTAAGTACATTTAATACTACATAATGCACGTGTTTATTAACGCTTTTAGCTATACATATGCACCTGTTATAAAATATTATCAGATATATAAAAAAACTTCAATTTTTTATGTTGAGTTATTTATGACTAAATAAATTCAACTATTATTCAAAAGCATGAAACTGTTGCTGAAAAGATAACAGCTTTGTAAGCACAAATTTACTAACATAGGAAGCTAACTTTCCCAACTAGTTTTGATGTACCACACACTCTTCTAAATGGTACACATGGTACAAAGCTAGTGACATACTCAGCTTCATATTTTAATTAGTTGGTGTTCACTCTTTGTTATTTGTGCTTACAACTCTGTCATCTTTACAACATATATAGACAGTACAAAGTACAACCTAACCTGATTAAAACTGTTGAATATGGCCACAAGTTTAACAAGTAACCGACTGACCCTTCAACAACTGTAGTTAGTTGTAGAAATTCAAGAATAACCAAGTTACAACAAATGTAAAAAAATTTTAATTTTGAAATCATGTGACAACATGCATTATTCTAAAACTGTTTTAATAAAATGGAAAATGAAGAACACACTAGTTTTGCTTACATTGCATATATTTGTTTCTACAGTTAGAAATATTGTCTATACTTTAAAAATTTAATGTAGTTTTTCCTTGATGAAAACAGTGTTAAGTGTAAGTATTGCTAACAAGAGTTTCACAAAAACAGATGAATATCTGAGGGATTAGTAATGGATGATGGATTTTCCATACCTTGGGGGAAACTGGGAGTTAAAAGATTTTTGATGGACCAAAAAATCATTTAATGTCCAAAACTTTACTAGTTTTTAAATTATGAAAAACATGTGACACAGTAACATATACAAATCTCAGAACAATGTAAAAATAGTAAAACTTATCATCTCAAAAGTTTAAAATTTTCTCACAGTAATGTAAAACTTCAACGTACCTGGGGCCACCTCAAAAACATGGTGAAGTGCTGTCTGTGTAACATTTACATTCAGCAAAGGTAAAATTGTGGTATTTCCAGTTTCTGTAGCACTGGTAACAAGTGGTATAGCAGCAGAAGAATTAGTTATGGTTGAAACCTGGTCTCGCAAACACTGTCTGTAAGACGTCTGAAAAAATTGAGTTCACAGGGAATTTTAAACAACTATTCATTACTATGCATGTACTTCTATATTACTGTCTTACACCTTTGTAAGTAAACTAAATGTTAGGCCTATATTTAACTCTCTCTGAACTGTCTTAACTGTTAAATAATAACCTCCAACACTTAAATAACTTTATTAAGATGTAGTTTGTAATTAACACTTTTAAACTTGTTTATTTTAAATAAAATACTTAAAAACAAAACTTAACTTAGTTTCCCCCATTTCAAAATATTACAAGTTTGTAAATTGACTATTGTAGTTCACAATGAATTAGAAACTAGTCAGAAACAACAACCTAAAACTTGCACATTTTTGTTGAAGTATTATCACCACATTCACCGAAACCACCACAGGAGTTATCTGTTTTTAAATTCTGACAGTGTTTGCTGACCAGCTGTTTGGATGATGCCACTCTAATTAAACCCAACAGATCTCTCCAGGTTGGATACCCACTATTCAAGAACTGTTTGTTTTATGTTGATACGGTTTGCTACTAGTAAATTATTATTTACTGTTTCATATTTTTTAACAAATTCAAAATTCTTAGCTTAGCCTAACAAAACTTTTGTAAAACAAATGGTTTAAAATTTAACAGGATGAAGCACATTGTGAAACACAACACTCACACCACATACAGTTCATATTGATTGATTGATTCAGTGTTTTATGGCACAAAGCAGCAAGGCTATCTGAGCCAAACATCTGGTAAAAATCTAAAAATAAAGTAAATGTAGTAAAAGACATAAAAGGAAATGAAGATGAAACAAAAAAGTATAAAACCAATGTTGACACCTAGTCTACAACGTTAAGATAGAAGGCAGAGTATAAGAAGTTGTAAGGTATTTACTCTAGCAAAAAGGTAATGATCATAACCCGCCAGGAAGACTAACAGGTAAGTTCAAGACTCACCGTCAGTCACCTGAAGTTGGTCTTTCCAGTCCTGGTTCCGGGTTATGTGTCATAGCAACCAGTATCAAAATGTAAAAGAATACAAGTTTTAAAAGACACATAGCAAAATCACAAGAAGTAGCCAAATGTCCAGTAAAAAGATAAAAGTCAAGTAAATGGAGTAAAATTTGTAAAAGTAATTAAATAAAAACAAATCGGCAATTAAAACAGAAAATGGCGCAAAAACCAATGTTGACATCCAGTCTTCAAAGTTGTAAACGACTACCTGTAGCAGAATGGTAATGATCATAACCTGCCAGGAAGACTAACAGGTAAGAATAAAAACCACCGTCAGTCACCTGAAGTTGGTCTTTCCAGTCCTGGTTCCGGGTTATGAGTCAATATGGCCAGTACTAAAAAGTAAAGTAGTAAAAGTGTGAAATGATATGCAGCAAAAGTATAATAACAACTCGCCAGGACGACTAACGAGTGGTTCAAACAGTAGCGTTAGTCACCTGAAGTTGGCCTTTCCAGTCCTGGTGTCGAGTTATTTATTGTTCTGGCCATTGTCCAATGTCAAATTGAATGAGAGAGATTAAAACTATAAAAAAGGAACCACAATTAAAAAGGTGTTATGAATAAATACGCAATACTTAAATGAGATGAAAAAAATTAATGGCCATTAAAAAATTAAAAACATTATCAAGGTGGACATAGTCACCATCACCAATAACACTGTCCAATGTTACAGATTGACCCTGGGAAAAAATATGTTTAAAATACTGCTGTCATTGAGAATTGTAACGATGGCAAGAAAGTAAAACGTGGCTGATAGTGATTTGAGTGTTACACAAACTATACATTGGTGCATCAGTTCCAGATAAAAGAAAATGATGAGTTAAAAACTGTGACCAATGTGTAGCCTACTGAGAACAACTTTCTCCTTCCACACTTTAAGGAAGCTAGATGACCAAAGTCCAATATTGGGTTTGATTTGAAAAATCTTTGTGTCGCATTGCTCACTCCAAGTGGACTGCCAACTGGCACGGAGCCGAGCCTTGAAGACAACACCATAATCCATGTACGGAATAGGCACAGGGATGACAGTGCTGAAGCAGACATATTTAGCTGCCATGTCTGCAAGCTCGTTCCCATGAATACTAACATGGCCTGGTATTCAGAAAAAGTGGATTGAAGTAGCTGCTAATGAGAAATGGGCCAGTCGATTTCAAATATCAGCGAGAATAGGATGTGAGCTAACGTGTAGCGATTCCAAGGCAAGTATAGAGCTAAGCGAATCAGTATAAACAGTGCAGTTGGAGTACTGCTCAGCTGCAATATGATCCAGGGCAAGAGATATGGCATACAGTTCAGCAGTGAACACAGAAGCTGTAGAGGGGATTCTGTGTGCAACTACTGACCCATAGCAAACCATAGCAGAGCCCACTGAATTACCTGATTTGGAACCGTCGGTATAAATGGGAACTGAATGATTGTTTGAAAGATATTCATTCCAATCTGGAGTATCTGCCTTTTTCAGGTGACTGAAAGAAAGGTCACATTTGGGGGCTGTAATTAGCCATGGTGGGACGGGCCAACCTGTGGAATCTGCAATGTTATCCAAGGATAGACCCAGTTCATCCAATTGTGCCCAGATGCAAAGGCCAAACGGAGCAGTGATAGATCATCTGTTCTGAAAAAGTACTGCCCACCGAGGAAGGAAAACACATTCCCAGGTGGGATGCTTTGGTAAGGAACGAAGTTTCAAAGTATATTGTAAAGATAGTTGTAAACGGCAAAGGTGTAGAAAAGGTTCATGAGATTCAATGTATATGCTTTGAACTGGAGAAATACGGAAAGCTCCAGTGCAGAGTCGAAGTCCTTGGTGATGAGTGGGATCCAGCATCTTTAAGGCCGAGAGTCTGGCAGAGCCATAGACCATTGATCCATAGTCGAGTTTCGATCTAATAAGAGCACGATATATCTTCAACATTGAACAGCGATCTGCCCCCCAACTGGTAGAAGAAAGGACACGGAGGATGTTCAGTGCTCTTGTGCACTTGACCCAAAGCTGCTTTAAGTATGGTATAAAGGTCAGTTTACCATCAAAGATAAGCCCCAAGAACTTTGTCTCCGGGACCACTGGCAGCAAAACTTCACCAACATGAAGTTCAGAACCAGGGTGAATACCCCATTGACGGCAAAAGTGCATGCATACGGTTTTAGAAAGAGAGAAATTAAAGCTGTTTGCCAGAGTCCACTTCCGTACACGACTGAGGGCAGTTTGTAGTTGCCCCTCAATATATCTCAAGTTTGACAACTGACTTGAGATGTGAAAGTCGTCGACATACAACCCATTCGCAACAGTAAGAGGGAGTTGTTCAGTGATGGCATTTATCTTTATACTGAAGAGTGTGACACTCAATATACAGCCTTGAGGTACTCCAAGTTCCTGTACAAAATAACGGGAAAGTGTCGAACCCACACGAACAAGGAATCTCCCGTCTATTAAAAATTTTTTAATAAACATGGGTAGATGGCCATGTAACCCATATGTATGGAGGTCTCGCAAAATGCCATACCTCTATGTTGTGTCATAAGCCTTATCTATGTCAAAGAATATAGATACAAGATGTTGGCAGTTGAGAAAGTCTTCTCTGATAGATGTTTCAAGACAAATTAGGTGGTCTGTGGTGGAGTGCTGTAAACGGAACCCACACTGAGTGGGCGAGAGGAGGTTGTTTGATTCAAGGAACCAAACAAGACGAGCATTAACCATCCGTTCTAAGGTCTTACAAAGACAGCTCATCAAAGCAATTGAACGGTAGTTTGAAGGAATCTTGGGATCTTTCCCTGTCTTAGAGAAATGTAAAATAATAGCCTGGCACCAGGTATCAGGAAAAACAGATCTGGTTGAAGTCAATCAGAAGGACATCAAGAGAAGCAGGAGACAGATGGTGCAGCATGTCATAATGAATATCATCAGGTCCAACAGATGTACTAGCAGACCGATGAAGGGCCATTTTCAGTTCCACCATGGTAAAGGGACAATTACAATTAAAGAAACAGTCAGTTTGACAGAAAAGAGGTGATTGCTCTGCCCGAGTCTTGATGGCCAGGAAAGTGGAGGAACAAGCAGAAGTGCTAGATACCTGGCAAAAGCTTTCACCTAGAGTGTTAGCAATGTTCTGGACATCAGTCACCTCCTGACCATCAGAGAGTAAGATCGAGAGGGGGACAGAATTGTAGTGCTCATTAATCTTTCGATTCCTGTCCCATATGATCTTCGAACTGGTGGTAGAATATATGCTAGTTGTGAACTTAATCCAAGATTCCTTCTGGCTTTGACGTCTTACCCACCTAGCATGTGCACGGGCCCGTTGGAAAGTATGAGATATCTACGAAAAGTATCCCAGGCCTGTTTTTAAGCCTTCCGTGCTAAGTGGCAAGCAGGATTCCACCACAGACGAAGATATCGTGGAAAACGTGTCGAGGTTTTAGGAATACACTGAGCAGCTGCATGAATAATTCAGTCAGTTACCACTGTTATACAGTCGTCTATTGATGGCAGGATCAAGTTCTGCGAGAGCAGTGAAAGTGGACCAGTCTGCCTGATCCAGCTTCCACCAGGACACACGGGTAGGGTGGCATCGACCATGGCCAATCTCTCTCAAAAGGATCAGAAAACGATCACTGCCTAGTGGATTACTGTCAACCCTCCATGAAAAATGGGAGAATAATTAAGGGGAGCAAACTGAAAGATCAATAGCAGTAAAGGACTGACTAGGTGCATGGAAATAAGAGGAATAACCAGTATTGAAAAGAGAAAGATTGTGATCAGAGAGCATCCGCTCTACAAATCGACCCCTCCCATCAATAATAGCACTTCCCCAGAGGGGATGATGTCCATTAAAATCTCCCAGGATTAGAAATGGAGATAGCAACTGTTCAATGAGAGCATCAAGGTCTAATTTATCATGTCTCTCTCCAGGGGACAGGTACAGAGAACAAACAGTGATGGTATGACCCAAGGAAACATGGATGGCTACAGCCTCCAAGGGCATGTTGAGTGACAAAGATAGGGTGGGCACATGCTGATCAACCAACAGTGCCACCCCTCCATGTACTTGACCATCACACAACCTGTCATTTCTGTACAGAGAAAACTGCCGAATGGAGACTGTATCAGCAGATTTGAGAAATGTTTCTTGTAAAGAAAGACTAACAGGATGGTAGGAAGCAATCAGTGTTTTGATATCATCCAGATTAGAACGTAAACCTTGACAGTTCCATTGTATCAAGGTGGCCATTTTTAAGAACGGGTAGATGAACTAGCTGGAGAACCCTTTGGTTTACGACCACATCTCTTTTCTTTACTGCCTTTAGTCGGAGGAGGTCTATAAACCTCCATGGATCCTGCTCTGGGTCGAGTGGGCACGTTTTTGTTATTGGAAGGGGAATGCAGTGACTGAGGATGCGAACGAATATTTGTTTTGTCTCTTATGGTGGGAGAAAAAGATGTATCAGAAGAAATGCCTGTATTTGAAACTGAAGAACGTAGATCTTGAGGTTTGTTGAAAGATATGGGAGGAACAGAGATGGGTGTGGAAGTCGATTCATCAACATTTTTAACCACGGAGACTTTTCATTTGTTTAGAAAACGATTCTCTTGGAGGCACAGAGAGATCTGTCTGCACTCCCACTGTATTTGTGGAATAAAGTGCAGCAGCATATGTCTGAGATTGGATTGTGGACAGCAATTTCCAAGCCTCAGGATAATTAATGTTATGTAACGTTTTCAAATGCTGCACCTCTTTTTCCTCCAACCATTTTGGGCAAGAATGAAAGTAAGAGGGGTGAGAACCATTGCAGTTTATGCAATGTGGGTTCATGTCACAGTCATAGGCATCGTGGTCCTTGCCTCCACAACGAGCACATGACATTTGAAACATCGAAGAGGGTTTGGAATATATGGCCGAACCCTGCAAATGAGATAACCTACCTTGATGGTGGCAGGTGCACGTGGTAAAGTAAATGTTAAAACAAGGGTAGTTGTTGGCAGTGTAACTCCATCTTTGCGAGTGGAGATGCACCTCACTGCAGAAACTCCTTGAGTGCAGAGACTAGCAAGAATCTCCGACTCGGGAACTTTCTTCAAATCCCTTTCAACCATAACTCCTTGTGATGAATTCAAAAGTAGCATGAGGTGTAAACTCAATAGGTATATCCCCAATTGCCTTTGTATTCAAGAGGAGTTCACTGTATTGGGATGTGGATGTTTCAACCAATATGTCACCAGATCGAAGCTTCTTTACTGACTTCGGAGAGCCAGCAAGTCCCTCTAGTCCCTTCTGAATAAAAAAGGGGACATTTGCCCTAAAGGTTTTTCTGAAATAGAATGTAATATAAGAAAATGAGGTACGTGTGTTACTGATGTTGAAGATTACTGTTCAGAGTCTTCAAGACGTGGTCGCTTACCCATTGACTGTTTTTTTACAATTTTATTTAAATTTTTGGAGGATCCATAGGAAAGAGGAAAAGTTTCGGTACCCACTAACCCCACCCACCATGGAGCCCTACAAGGGGACGCACTACAAAGTCATGCAAGGACAATGCAGCAACGCCAGGGTTTCGTGAGCACTATACCCAAACACCAGCATCAGGCACAATGTCCACAACACCTGTTGAGAACTTCCAACACTGGTACTTGGTTGACTCTAGCCTAAGTGGACCAGCCGACTGACCCAAGGGGGGCCACCCAAAGGCTACCTGTCTACAGGAATTCGAGGCCAAAGTGGTGTGTTTGGGTTGGACCCCTCAACCACCAGGATCCTCTATTCCCCTTCATGGGCCGCCATGCACGGCAAACACGTGGGTGGATGTTTAGATCCCAGAGAAGGTAATCAGACAGAACAGAACCTTCCTTGGGAGTTCCCATCACCACGTACAGGAATACACACTGAGGGGAGTAACATATAATGGTGTAATGATCCCCTGCTCTGACTAACCTCTCAAATGGGTAAAAAGTATAAATAAATTCCAAAATTAAAAAACAACACAAAACATAAACGTTAACAGTTGAAGTACTTAATATTTATTGAGTGAGATACTTTACACAGAATAAAGAGATATTACTTCGTATCATTGCCTATAAGTTAAAACATGCTACGAGCATGGAACAAATATATTTTTTTTATGTACAATGCACTAGCTTACAACATGATCATAAATAGACTACAGCCTTGATTAGATTTTAGCCTTTAATAACAGGAGTGAGATACTAGCTTATGATGTGATCATAATTACACTACAGCCTTGACTAGCAGGAGTGGGATACCAGCTTATGATGTGATCATAATTGGTTTATAGCCTTGAATAACAAGAGGGGGATACCAGCTTATGATGTGATCATAATCAGACTACAGCCTTGAATAACAGCAGTGGGATGCCAACTTATGATGTGATCATAATCAGACTACAGCCTTGAATAAAGGCTGTGAGATACCAACTTATGATGTGATCATAATCAGACTACAGCCTTGAATAACAGGAGTGGGATACCAGTTTATGATGTGATCATAATTAGACTACACACTTGAATAACAGGAGTGGGATACCAGCTTATGATGTGATCATAATTAGACTACACACTTGAATAACAGGAGTGGGATACCAACTTATGATGTGATCATAATCAGACTACAGACTTGAATAACAGGTGTGGGATACCAGTTTATGATGTGATCATAATTAGACTACACACTTGAATAACAGGAGTGGGATACCAGCTTATGATGTGATCATAATTAGACTACACCCTCCACATGTGATAAACCCCGTATGCATCAGTATACAACAAAGACTTATTTTTAATGAGTTACAACAAACAGTGGAAGGTTAAAAAGAGTGGGATATTCTCAGAAGTTCTCTTTTTCAACCATTTTTTCCCTGCCTTTAAGAAACATTTTTGACAATGTAAGAGACAAAAAAGTTTTATGAAAACAAGTTTTCTTATTATTCAAGTGGTTTTAGAGGTTGTATAAATAAAACATAAAAATTTAAGATGAATAATTGAATTTTTAAATCCAGCAAGAAATTCACCTTTCAATCAGACTGACTCAGTAACAGCCTGGATAATTTACAAACATTTAGTAAATATGATACATTAAAAACTCTGTATGGAATAAAAGTTTCATAGTTACCAAATGTTGTAAAGATATACACAGCAAATTCAAAGTGATGGCATATTGTATAGTTACCAGGTATATTGTACAGTTACCAGTCTCTTAAACTGACCAATCTTGTTCTTATATGGTTGAATTAAAAGAAATGAAAAGTTGACATTTTTAACAGCAGTAACACAATGCTCCCGATTCTAAAATAAATATATTTCACATATGTATAATATATTATTGTTGCATTAAACTTTTTATATTTGAGTTAGATTTACTGGATTAAAAAACTTTAGATAAGAATACTTACTGTGGATACATCTAGAGGTAAAATAAAAATCACTGTGAAAGAGAAATACCAAGCAACAAAGACAGCAACAGTGACCAATACGTGGTGTGATGTCCAGTTACCATATTTATGAAGCAAATATGCAGCTAACAAAAATATGAAGCTGATTTCTACCACTAATGGGGCAACAGTCATTTTCCTAAAACTCCCCTACATTACCCCTTCATAAAACTTTTGTACTCAGGTTACCTGAAAAAACAAACAAACATTAAATCATTAAACTTTAGTTTTAACAGCTTTTATTCCACATAAAATGAATACTAAAAACATTTAACGTGCAAAAAATATATATGAAAACTACTGCATATAAACATAACTGAAAATGAAAATAGTTTAGTGAAAAATGAGCAACGGGTTTAGGTTCCACATGTGCCAAGACAGTTTATGCTATGCTCAAAATTTAAGGAACTGTTACGAGAATTGTTTGGACAGACCTAAGCCTATATTATACAAAAAGGCAGGTTTCTGTATTATACACATTTCTTTACCACACTTCGTACTCCAACACAAAAACTGTTTTAAAGCAAAGCCACTTTGGTTATATACTGTGTCCACTGAGGGGAACCAAACTCCAAATTTTACAGTTTAAGTCCATAGACTTATTGACATCTTTCCAGAAATCAAACACACACACAAAATTACAAAACAAATTATTGTCAGTATCTAAAAGAAATTTCTGAATGTTGTTTTTACATGTTCTATCACTGTACAGACTTTTTCAAATTATACGATAAAAGTAATATGAGATCTACGTAACAACAGTAAAATAATATCTTTAAATATTTACTTTGACCACTTTCACTTGAAGGCCTAATACACTAACAAGGTTTCAACACATTCCAAAAGCACTATTAGTATAATTCTATGTTCTATAACATTGGAAACTGTTTGGTTTTAATATCATTTTTATGAATTAATATATTCTGATTTGTACATTGTTAACAACTATCAGCTGGCTTTATTTTTATCTTAAACAACTGTTTGGATGTCTCTTCAAGTGTTTATGGCATGACTAAAGATTAAAATTATATTATTTACAGAGTTGAATATTTAAACATAACACTACTGACACCAACAAGAATAAAGCATGATATTAAATATACATAACCTGCAAGACCTTTCTACAAAATATTACGTGGTTTTACTTTTAAAATAACTGTTGATAACATGCTCAGTAAGAATAGAAACAGACTTTGAAAGTTCAATAAGAAAGTTAGTTCTAAAACTAAAATGTCTTCAGACTTTGAATTCAATACAATTCTAATAGTAATGCACAAAATTAAAATAGTGTAGGTCAACCTTTCCAACTTATTTTTAAGACCAGAAGTATATATTCCAAATACTAAACTGTAAACAATGTAAATTGTAGAGAGTACAGCTGGAGATAAAAATGTGCCATTAAAAGATTATTAAAAACGTATTTATCGAACGAATGCTACTACCAGAAGTAACATGAAATATTTAAAATTACAAGCTTTTAAACTCCAGTTCAGGCAAAGTGCACACAACATTTTTGTATTTACTATTTATAACATAAATGTTACCAAACAGTATACTATTGATAAGATGAATTATTGATATTCTTAAATAATAATTATTGGTCTTTTGATGACTACTTTCGAACATGAGCTTTACGAGATAATCCAAGTTATTGCATCATTCATTACCACATACCCTTAATCTCCATAAACGTTTTGTAAGTAACATAAATATTACCTCTTTTCGATTTTTAACGTAAGACCAAAGATGTACAAAACTTGCAGATTGTGTCAACTAAGAACGCTAAGCGGCATCTAGACAGTCTTGAACGTGTAATTTGTCGTTAATTTATTAACTTATCTTATAAGTATATATATATATTCTTTATAAATTTTTTCTTTGTCTGAGGAAAAAATATAAACTAAACAAGAAATTATATTTATGACTTTGATAATTCAGAAACTGTATTTCTTTGAAATGCTTTTTACTGTGGACAAAAACAAAAGTACATGAATCATTTAACCGGATAGACACGTTAAAAATACATATAATCATGTTTTATAACAATGCGAGTTATCAGTGATGACGAGAAAACCCACTTGTATAGAAAATTATATATGTAAAAACGGCCGGTTTGGGTTGAGAAATTTGTTATTCAGAGCAGTGAACAACGTTTCGATCTTCTTCGGTGACTGGCCGTTTTAACATGTATAATTTTCTCTACAAGTGGTTTTCCTCGTCATCATTGATAACTCACATTGTTTGCTCCTCTGGATAAAAGATTTTCTCTACCCAAACCGGCCGTTTTTACATATATAATGCGAGTTATGTTTGAAGCGAGTTCTGGTCCGTCTTGGTTTATCAGCATAGTTTAATATTGGTACTTCTGTCATAATTAACCTTAAAGTTTAATTAAAAGCTTAAAATATGGCGAAATAAAGATTTAAGTCGGTTATTTCTAAGCAAAAAAGACGATCTCTAATAAACTTAAACAGGTAAACTTCCATAACCAACCTGCTTATCTACTGACTATTTCGTACCGAAGAAGTTATAATTACATCATAGCTTTTCAAATCATGAGTTAAGCACATTATTTTAAAACGATTTTAAATATGCAAATCAGCATGTCGCGTGATAACGAGAATCACGGACGATTTAAATTCAAGGAAATTGAATATATCATAACAAAACTTGAATATTGTTTGACGATGCGTAGGTAATTTAATGCTGCCAAAAAGTGATCACTTTTGAGAAGGGTATATAAAATGCACTTCTGATGCGAAATATTCATAAACTGATATGATAAAAACATTTTCAGATCGGGCATGTAGAATATTAAACATGTTGGCATCTCTTTTACGATGCTACTATAGCGTGTGGTCCACACAGATGCTATCGTCATCATCATTTTAATGATTCACTAAAATATAATTTCTTGATAAATGATTTATATGTATCCACGTGTTTGTTCAGCAAATAATAATATTTCAATAAGTTATGTGTTTCAACAGAGTTCCTGAAAGTTGGGTTATAGTTGTGCTACTTTTTATTGTTGGAATTTATTTTATCCCGATTATATTTTGCCCACAAAGGCGTTACGTAATGATATTTTATACTTTATTATTTTAAAAACGTTATTTATGATAACCGGTACCAGTTGTAAATAAATGAAATTTAAAGCGGTGATGATGATGGTATCTGTGTACAGCACCTCGTAGTGTAAATATTTTTACTGATCGTACGTTGTAGTAGTATCCCTTTTTCCTTTTACTTATTAGCAACGGAAAACAGAAATATCTGACAACTTGGAGAACCAGAATTATCCAAAAAAGATCTGCAATAAGTCATACCTCAGCCGTCATACAAATAATATTCCACCAATATAAAAGTCAATGGCAAAAGCTGCCAATATGCCTCAGACAACAGCACGCAACACAGTAAGAAAATATCTCCTTTTGGGTGTGTTTTGGAATTTCGCACAAAGCTACTCGAGGGCTATCTGTGCTCTCCTTTTGGGAACGAGGCTACAAATGTATAAATTAACTCAATTTAGGCTTCCGGTCATAATTCCCACTCAACCATTGCATAATTATATCATATAATATTATGTTATTTATTATAAACTTATTTTTCCTCCATATATATATGCAGGTATCACCTAAGACGTGCTCAAGGCAGCTTTAAGGTGATTTTGTTCTTGTTATTTATGTTCCTTTGCTGTTCTCTTATAGAGCACACCTATTCTTCTCGGGAAGATACTACTGTATGAGAGGAATGTATGTTTTGGATTTGATAATCTTACCTCGAAGCTTTTTGCAATGCAAAATACGCTGCAGAGCTATTTTTTCACGATATACCGTTGTCATCAGAGGATTATGAATGGACGTAATGATATTGGTTTTGTTTTTGTTTTGAATTTCGCGCAAAGCTTGTTTTGTTTGATTTTAATTTGCACAAAGCCACTCGAGAGCTAGCTGCGCAAGCCGTCCCTAATTTAGCAGTGAAAGACTAGAGGGAAGGCAGCTAGTCATCACCACCCACCACTAACTCTTGGGCTACTCTTTTACCAACGAATAGTGGGATTGACCGTCACTACTTTATAACGTCCAAGTGGCTGAAAGGGCGAGCATGTTTGGTGTGACCAAGATTCTAACCTCGGGTTACGTGTCGAGCTCCTTAACCATATGACTATGCCGGGCCTACGTAACAATACAGAATGTAACAACGTTACAAGGCTCTAAAATAATTTTAATACATGTGCCACCTCTGTATAACGTAGTAGGCCTGGCATGGCCGAGCGCGTAAGGCGTGTGATTCGTAATCAGAGGGTCACGCTAAACATGCTCGCCCTCCCAGCCGTGGGGGTGTATAATTTTACCGTCAATCCCACTATTCGTTGGTAGAAGAGTAGCCCAAGAGTTGGCGGTGGGTGGTGATGACTAGCTGCCTTCCCTCTAGTCTTACACTGCTAAATTAGGGACGGCTAGCACAAATAGCCCTCGAGTAGCTTTGTGCGAAATTCCAAAACAAACAAACAAAGCGACCAACATTATCTTATTTGCAAAAATGAAAAAAAAAATATATTTTATTAATTGGAATTAAAATGGAAATTAAGTAACACTGTTAAAAATACTCAACGAAGATGCTATATTTTATTTGATTTTGAATTGAAATTTAAGCTTAGGCTGAAGTAACTATTTTATATTATTTTTTAAACCTGTTTATGGCTTGTATTTTGTCATTAAGAGGGAAAATTTGTAGTGTAATTTGCACAAGATAATCGACGTCATAAAACTTGAGAACTGGATTATGAGCTTTAGATTTTATAGTGTCAATATATACTGTTTCCAAAATGTTAAGTAGACAAGTAGGTATTTTCACTTTCCTATGCTTAAAGTTAACGTTTGGTATTTCGTACGTTTAGTTTACATTCGATGATCGACATAAATGTAACGCTAAGAAACGTAAGACACTGGGTATGAATTTTAATTATCAGGTTATCCCTTAAGTAACGTCCGATTTTAGATTCAGAAAAAGAGAAAGGATTTCAAACGCTTTTAGTGTTATTTAATGAATAATGTATGTTCCATTATTATCAATTACTTCCTGCCAACGATTTACAATTTTCTGAATGCCACTTCTATAAAATTCTTGGAGTTTGGAGTAAAATAATGAAGAGAGAGCAGATTTGACATCTTCATGTTTCCAAGGTATTTTACATCAAGATAGTTCTGCAAACATCAGAATGGATGATAATCAGATGGAACAAGGTCTGGAGAGTAAGGAGGATGTGGAAGGTTTTCCCAGTCTAGTTCTTCAGTCTTTACAGATGTGATCCTTGCTGTATGGGGCCGTGCATTATCCTGATGTAACACAACACCTTCACGATTGATCAAAGCAGGGCTCTTTCAGTGCAACATTCAAACACTCTAACTGTTAACAAAAGAAGTCTGATGTAATCGTTACATTGAGTGGCAGCAACTCAAAGTGGATCACACCAACAATATCTCACCAAATGCTTAACAAGACTTTAATAGGGTAGAGGTCCATTGTGGGCTGTGCTTTATCCAGTTCAACTGCACTTAGCGATTGTTTATAACACTAAACATTCTTATAAAATATCCATTTTTTATCTCCAGTTACTAACCTGTCCAATAAAGGTGAGTTACATTCATGAGAGTTTCTCTGAGGTTAGCTTTTGTCAAATCATGGGGGACCTATTTTACAAGTTTTAACACCTTTCCAAACTGTTACAGATGATGGTGAACTGTTGAATGGATTGGATTAGACTTCTTTCCTAGTTCTTCAACTGTTACAGCACAATCTTCATCAAGTACAGCCAACAGCAAGTCATCATTAAACTCAACAGGATGACCTGAACGTGACACATCACTTAATCTGTGGTCACCTGATCTGAACTTCTGAAACCACCTTCGACTTTTTCTTTCTTTGAGAGACTCCACACCATAAACACCTTGAATGTTTTTTTTAGTTTACACTGTACTATTTCCTTTTTTAAACTCATAAAGCATTATATTCCTAATGTGCTCCTAAGACACATCCATCTTAATAAGAGTTTATTTGATTAATAATCTGAAAAAGTGTAGTTGGGTGGGTTTCATTCATTTGTCTGATCATTTTTATACACGTCCTACTAGATATTTTAGTATTATAGCCTTCTACAAAAACAGAAATTATTATACATGTTCTGTATTAAAGTGTTGGACATTACTTATGAGATGACCTGATACGTTAATTTTTAATATTTCATAACTTCCTGATCATATTACTGTCAGTTTTTTGTTTTTAATTGAGAAAGTAATATGTTTAACCTGAAAGTGTGATTTATTCAACCAGTTTATGCCCAAACGTTTGGAGAAATAAAACTTTTTTCCATAAACGGATCACATTTTAAATGTACTTTTTTTTTTTGTACATACAACCGAATGATTTTCTTTTCAGTCTTCTTGGTAAAAATTTTATTTATATTGTGTAGGTCAGTCTTACACTTTCGTGAAATGTTAGGGTTACATGGGATTATTAAATGTTTTGTGTTGTGTATTGTAATTATTTTGAGCTTTATCATTCAATAATTATACCAAGGAAGCTTGTAATGTTGTAATGTGGTAATGTTGTAATGTGGTATTTTCTGTTTTGTGGAATGAATGGATTTCATGTTTGTTGTGCATTATTTGTTAACCTTTCCAGAATCATGTAACAAGACCGGGTTTAATTCTCAAGCATATTCTGAGACAAAATGTTGGTAGAAACATTTATTTTCAAACAAAGTGCTGTATTTTCTAAAATATAGAAACAACATTTTTAAATAAAATATTTATGTAATCAGTTTCTTTGCTCATAAATAAGGGCACTTAGATAATGTGTCAGTGATTCTTAAAGAAGGGAAAAAATATCCTGAAATAATTTAATGCTATATATATATATGTGTGTGTGTGTGTGTGTACAGATACTAATGAATTATGTTTCAAAGTTGCTTCAACTATGTAACTTTCTAGTTTTCACATATAATGTTTTTCCTTGTTATATTTTACTTATCTCTGCTTTCCGTGAAACAGAAAATGTTCTTATTAAGAAATTCTAAACGTATGTTTTCATATCAGTAATCGGGACTATTCTTACTTCTACCAAGTTTTCAGTCAGATTTGTAATGGAATTTCAAAGTTATTTTACAGTGTGTTTTCTAAGTGATAAATATCCTGAGATTAGTTATAACTAATTATTGATTGTAGATATTGGTTTTTCCTTACAGTTTAGTTTCTGTGAATATATAAGAAATCAAACGGCATGAGAAAGAATCATGGCTAATCCAGGATCTCATCATAAAAACAGCATAATTTCATTTTTAAACCTTCATTATTCAGATTGCAAAAAATGATTTTCTGAATAATTTTATGAATTTCATTTGTTACTGAATGTGCTAAAATTAATATTAACTTTTTGTTTTAATATAACTTCCTTGATTTGGGGCTTGTAACCATTCATGTAATACTGATCTGGGTTCAAGTGTTTTGGGAAACATCAAAGATTGGGTGTTCACCTGAGGTACTGTATTTCTTACAAAATTTATCTCTATTTAGTTTCTTTCATGTTCGTGTACACTTTTCTCTCTAATCTTTCGTGCATAATTGTTCTTTTATTTTGGAACTTTGTAAACAAATTTTATTTTAATATGTTACCATTGAAATAACGTTTATTTGTATGTGTGTTTTTCTTAACAGGCACAAAAACTAGGACTTATGACAATGTTTTCTGATGACTGATTGTATCTTTCTCTGAAGTAAGTGTCAATTTGAAAACTAGAATATTTGTGTAAGTTTAATTTTTGTAACTCTTGTAAAAATACTTTGTCTTTCAAAGGTAACATAAGTTCTATTAGTCGTATCGAAACCAGAAAAGAAACAAATTCACATGATAAGTGCACATAATAAGGGAAATATTTCCCTTTAAAGTTGAAGGAAATACAAGTTAACCTGTAAATAACTTTTGACATAAACATAATTCTTTAAAAACTAAATAATTGGTGGGATTTTTTCTTTTGGCTAAAGAACAAAGCTTCAATACATTAAGAATAAACATTAACAACATTCATTTTGCACGTGTCAGTTCTGAAGTTCAGGCCTTTCAAATCAGTTCTGTTCTTAAATATGCTAGTATAACAGTTAATTGTGTTTGTAAAATTCACTTCAAATCATTTTATTACGTACAGTATAAAGCCTGATGTAATTTGTGAGACTGCAAGTGGTGGGTTTGTTGTTAGCTGTTAGGTCAGCACAAGTGGAAATATGTTGAAACAGAGATGGTGAAGGGTGGAAGACACAAGATAAACAAGAAAAGTGGAACATCAGTAAAAATACAAAACTACAGGTGCATGTGGAGATGGGTAAGCTGTATCTTAACTTGGCTGTATCTCTCAGTTGTTGATATTTCTTTATGTTTCTCTTATCTTTCATGGACTACCCCCCCTCCTTCATTTTATACATAATTTTATGCACTTGTCACTTTTTCACACACCCCTAAATAATTTGACATAGATTGACTCAAATTACCACCCTATTGAAGGGCATGTAGTAAGGAGAATTTGAAGTAATTAGAGTACTTGATAGTTGACTATTTTTCTAATTCTCCTAGTATATTTAAAGCACGTGATTGGTCTCTGGAAAATGCAGCTGTAACAATATGTGAAATTGTCAGCTATAAGACAGTTGTCTAATGTTGGGGCCAACAGAGGTAGATGCAGTGGCAACCACATCCTCACTGAAGTTAACAGATCAGTGTTATATATGGTCGTATTCTGTTATTAGTGTTGTCAATATTTGAGTGGTTTTGTTTTTGCCTGTAGCACATTTTGTCAGTATATTATGTTTAAAAGCAGAATTTTAAGGTTTTCTGTTCTTTTTTCATTGTGTTTTTCATTTAACAAAGATTTTGTCATGGCATGAGGCCTATTGGTCTATTTCGGCTGTTCCATTCTTTAAATTTAAAAAAATAATAATGTTAAAAAATAAATAATATTTTAAAACCAGCCCACACCATACATTAACTTATCAAGCTTTTTCTTAAACTCTTTTAAATTTACTTTCTCTACAACATCTGAAAGCAACCCATTCCAAAGGCCAATCAGCCTGTTAGAAAAATAAAAACTGTGTTAGCTGAAGATGACTTCTACCCTTCAAAAATTTATATTGTCTCCCAGTCCAACTGTTTTTGCTGTTACATGTGACAAAATAATAATGCATCATAGTCAACTGTTTTCACTGTTACATATGACAAAATAATAATGTATCAATACAGTTCTTATTACAATGTTAAACACCTCAGATTTCCTTAACTTTTTTCATGAGAAAACTGTGTGAGAGATTTCAGCCATATAACAATCCCTACACCACTTTATAAACTTATCCATAGCCTTTCCAACAATTCAATATTCTTCCTTTGGTAAGGAGCCCAAGGCTGAACACAGTGTTCAAAATGTGACCTAACCAGTGATCTGTACAATAAAATTATAACATCTTTAGAGAACTGTGTAAGTTTCTTTTAATTTCTTCTTTTCAGAATTTACTGGCATAGTCTGATTGTTTGGATGTTAATCTAAGTATGACCTTGCGTAGTGTCAGAGATGCTGACTATTTTAAATGACTGAGCGTATTGATTGTAGACAGAGCCCTTTATCGTTTTCAGCTACTAGGCCTGACCAATGTCTCTAAGCTGTTTATTATTATATTATTATTATTATTATTACTATTATTATTTGTTACTGCTACAGATTGCTCATTTATGACTGTTTTGTGTATTTTATAAGTAAATTTAAAAAATTGTTTTGAAATTCTTTTTCATATTCTGAATTCTTATTCATAAATGTCGTTATCTGCATATTTTTTGTCTTCGCCTCAGCCTTTTGTTGGTGAGATGTCGATTTTGTATGCATGTATGTAATATATAATAATTTGGGAGTTGCAACAAGTCATAATATTTGTCTTTGTGAGTGTATAGTCATAATGTACACACCAAAATCATCATGATTACACTCAAGTCGTAATGGTCGGCATCTCTGTAGTTGTCACCATAAAATGTTTTATCTCTTACTCTGTTCTAAATACTGCATTTTATGTTCCTGTTCTAGAAATTTATTTTAAATTTGATTATTATAAAGTCCCATAATGTGCAATATTGTATTCCAAGTATAAGATGAAAGTAATTACCATATGGCTTTGATGTTTTCGAGAAGTTGGTTATTTTTCAAACTGACAAAATGAAACTGTTATTTGACATATAAAATCTTTTGTAAACAGCAACAGAAATGAAAATGATTATTTCACTGTTTTTCTCAGATAACAACTGAATGTCAGTGAAGGACCTGGACTGTTGAAGCATCTCCAGCAAGATTTCTAATCCAGATAGATCACCAGGACCTGACAAGATCATGGTCAGATTTATAAATGAACACAAGATTGTTCTACTTACCAAAGGTGGGAATAATAATACAAGATTTGTCTAATTTACTTATGCATGTAATTGTATTTATTTTCACACCCTGAGCATTCAGACTGGTTTACTGGCCACTTTCTTAGCAGTAAATGTGGACAGGTACATGGTTTGGACATAATCATGACAAGTTGTGTAGTAACCACTTCTGTATATGTTATACAGTACATTTTGTACATAAATTACTTTATTATTTTATTCTATCAATAAAGTTTTGACTTCAGTAATTTAAGAGAGACCCAAGCTTAGCATGTGTAATTTTGTTCTGTTTAACTAATTTAGGGTGGTTTAATTCTTATGGCCTGACTATAATTTTGTATATTTCGTTTTTGTGCCTATGTTATGTTCAGAAAACAATAATAACATTCTAAGTAATGATTTCATCCTTCATTTGATATTTGTTTTCTGAATATAGTGTACAGTTTTTCATGTTTAATGTCTAGGTACAATATTGGATGTTATAAATATCAAAGTATCAGATTACTTATTCTACATTCATAGGAGGGAGACTCACAGTTGTAAATATTAAATGATGCACAAAGCTGATCAAATATTACACTTGTTGATTAAGACTTGTTACTCTTTATTTAGTTAAAAGTGTACAAGTTTGACAGAAGAAATATGTTCAATACAGTTATTGTAATACTGAACTATATATGTTATTGATTCCCTCTGTTTACAGATTGTGAAATTTCTTAGAGTAGCTTCTTAAAGAATAGCAGAACTGGCAAACATTGTGAATGAAAGGACAGGCATTCTAAAGTAATTGGTTAGTTTTATATTTCTTGCTTATGGTTTGATGATACTTGAGCAGAGCTAAAACATCTTCAAGTACTATCGTGGAATTGGTCAGGATAAATTTAAAACTGATGGATAAAATCTTCTCCAATTGAATTTATTATTTCTTTTAAGTTTGTACATTTTGGACTGTGTTTTATTTTTATGGTTTGTATTACTTATGTTGAAGAAATTTATATTATACCTGGTTTATTATCATTTTGTGTAGCAGGTGTGAGCATGAGAGACTGGAAAGGTCTGTCTCTGTATTAGAGACAGTATTGGGAACTCCGTCCATGTGAAGTATCTTCCCTACTTGAAGTCCAATCCCAGTCACTGAAAGGTAAAAAAAATAAATTAGATACTTTATTAACACTTCTCATGGAGGTGGTTATGAAGAAACCTGAGAAGGTTGAAACGTTCTGCACTGTATTTTACAGTTTTAGTAACTGTGCCAGCCATCTTTAGAATACATTTTTACTTCATGAGGGTTTCTAGTCATCATAAATTGCTAGAGATATAAAGCAAAAGGCTACAGAGTTCCTTTGCATGTTAAGTGTTTATGATACAAGCTGTTCTGTTTGTACTGTGACAATCACATAACACTGGTTTCATACTGCAGTCAGTGGATATACTTTATAACACATGGTTCTTTTCCAAAAATATCACTACATTTGTATCAGGAAAGGTTATTAAGATGTTAATTTTGTTATATTTTATCAGGTGTGGAGTTGGTTACCATCACAGACACATCCTTACTTCAAACTTTGCATAATAAAGAAATACTTAAGACTTTTCTGACATCAGTTTTATTTATAAAATATCTGCTCTCTACAAACCACGATACGTGACAAACACCACACTAACAGTATTTATAAAATACAATGTGATAACTACCATGACTTTTATATTGGAGAAACAAGTAGAAAAATGGAAACCAGATTCACAGAACACAAAAAGTCACCTTCAGACGTTTTTGAACACTGCAAGTCAAACAAACACAACATAACCATAGAAAACACTAAAATACTAAATAAAGAAACAAACATAAACAAATGCAAAATTAAAGAAGTCTTACTTATACTACGACTTAAACCCAAAATAAACCAATACAAAGGAACACCTTTATACCTATATTAAAAATAATATAATAAATAATATAAAGAAAACATATAAGTAATATAAAATTATATATTCAAACATCTAACACCACTCTCTACATTCCACCTTTCAGTTACACAACCCCTTTCAAACATGTGGTCAGCTTCTGGTCAGTTACCTCTTTCTTTCTTTGTGAACCTGACGATGACTGAAGAAGGTTGAAACATTGTTTGCTCCTCTATGTAAAATTTTTTCTCAACCCAAATGAGCTGGTTTTTTACATATATATATGAAGCTACTTTTGTTATATCATGGAATATTGCTCGTGCTAAACACCCACAATCTGATGGTGAATTTGTTTAGAAGAATACAGCTGAAGTTGTTGCAGTGTTAGATTCAAATAACCCAAAACCTCAGCGACTAATAGTACAAACAGCAGCTTTATGTATTACCCAGATCAGTGCTGATGCTACAGGCAAAATGCAAAGTGATTTGAAGAATTCCCTCACATTCAGCTTAACCCTTGCTTGACGAATCTACAGACATGTGAGACAGTTCACAACGGGTGGTATTTATTCATCATATTTCCTGATGTAACTGTGAAAGAAGAGATGTTGGACTTAGTGTCACTAAAAGAAACAACCACGAGTGTTGACATTAAAAATGGGCTTGACATATGCTGATATTCCACTGGATAAACTCATCAGTGTTGCAAAAGATGTAGCATCTGCAACGGTGGGAAAAGATTCAGGATTAATTACACTTATGAAAAGTGATTCCAGCTTTCCAGGGTTTCTCTCTGTTTATTGTATTATTTATCGTGAACACCCGGCAGCCAGATACTTCAAGTATGAAGATGTCATGAAATTTGTTCTTGAAATTGTCAATTTAATATATTTAAATGGGAAGATCCACCAAGAGTTCAAAAATTATGTTGAAGAACTGAAACTTGAAGATAAATCCAGTGATGTCTCTTTCTTTTGCATTGTGAGGTGGCTGTCAACCAGCAATGACTTACATAGGTTTGTGGATCTGTATGAGACTATTATTACTTTTCTTAAAGAAAAGAAAAGATTGTATCCTCAACTGGGAAATGATGAATGGATGAAGATCTAATTGTTCCTTACTGATGAAATAAATCATCTCCAGACTCTGAACTTGGCACTCCAGGGAAAGGATAAGATTGTTTCTTATCTTACTTGGACAAGTTTAGCTTTCAGAATAAATTAAGAATTCAGAGAGACATAATGTCAAGAATTTTCAGTTACTTTCCCAGTCTCAAAAGGAGAGTAAATACATCCCTGATATTGAAATAAAAGACCACAAACAGGAAGAATACAAAGACAAATTACAAGGACTGCTTGGTAACTTCCCAGACAGGTTTGAGGACTTGCTGAAGAACAGCTTTGCTTTTGTTGTAAATCCATTCATGGTTGATGTGATCAGTGATGGTTGATGTGATCAATGATGGTTGTCCAATTCTTGAACCTCTGGTTACAGAATCATCTGCTGTGGAAATGGAACTAATAGAACTACAGGAAGACCTGGGTTTAAAAATAATCCATGAATCCCATTCTACAGTTAAGTTCTGGAAGGAAGTTCCAGAATGAAAACATCCTGAACTGAAGAAAATCACTGTGCAACTCACCTCACTTTTCAGCACAACATACTGCTGTGAACCACTGCACTTTGTAATGAGGTTTGTGAAGTTGAAGCATCATGCAGTCCTTACAAATCAACACCAGACAGAGCTAATTCGTACAGCCTTGACAACATATCAGCCTGAATTTCAAAGACTCACAACCAAGATGGAAATTCACATGACCTCTACTAGCAGTAAAATAGCCTGATAATTATATGAATGTCTGTTTGTGTCAAAAAAATACTGTGACCAGATATAAAACAAATAAATATCATTAAAAATATTTGTTTTTACAACTTTTATTTTTGTCAGTCTTATTTAATGTTAATGAAATGCAGATTTGTCTTGGATGTTTCCGTAGTTTATCGTATTAAATGCACTCAATATAGTTAAAACAATAATTCAGCCAGGATTTTGAAAACATTTGGTATATATATGTGTGTGTGTGTGTGTGTGTGTACTTTGTGATTTATTGTAACTAATACAAATTAACAGTTTAAAAACAACATACATCAATAAATATTATCACATACATGTGTTTCTTAATGTTCATATAAAATTTAGGTAACAAAATGTGCATGTAACATAAAAACACGTGGGTAATATTTGTTCATGTCTTGTGGCCCTCAAACATCTGAAGTTTATCGCATATGGCACTTAGGTAAAGCAAGTTTGGCCACCTCTGGGCTTTAAGTACCCCTAATTTTGTACTGAGAGATAACAGAGAAGGCAGTTAGTCAACAGTACCTACCACCAACTGTTGGATTAGTCCAGTCAAATAGTATGGTTTGACGGTTACTCCTATAATTAGGCTAGTTTGACGGTTACTCCTATAATTAGGCTACAGTTTGACGGTTACTCCTATAATTAGGCTACAGCTTCGAAGTTTGAGGCATGATATTTTCTAGTTTTTGTTTTTTCTTACAGTAACGAGATGTAATAACCCCCATAATCTTATATGTGGCTCGGCATGGCCAAGTGTGTTAAGGTGTTTGACTCATAATCCAAGGGTTGTGGGTTCAAATCCAAACATACTCGCCCTTTCAGCTGTGAGGGCATTATAATGTTACCGTCAATTCCACTCTTCGTTGGTAAAAGAGTAGCCCGAGAGTTGGCAATGGGTGGTGATGACTAGCTGCCTTCCCTTTGGTCTTACACTGCTAAATTAGGGACGGTTAGTGCAGATAGCTCTTGAGTAGCTTTGCGCCAAATTCAAAACAAACAAATAACTTTGTACACCTGAACCAAATTCCCTCTGAACCTTCTCCTCTTTAGCAGAAACAAGTTTAGGGAATTTAGTTTCTCCTCATAGGACATTCTCACCATCCAGATGTAATTCTTGTGTCTTTTATTTGAACCCTCTCCAACAATTCAATGTCCTTTTTGAGGAATGGGGCACAAACACAATATTCTAATCAACGTCTTATAAGTTATGAATACAGGTAGCAGTAATATTCATTGTCTTGTATTCAGTTTTTTCTGATAGATGCTGTCCAAAATCCTATCAGTTGTATTGTTAGACACAATACGCTGTTTAGCTGACTTAACCGATTTCTTCCTTCAACCACAGTTTATAATGTATTCCTATTCAAATTGTAACAATAATAAGTAAGTTTGGCCATCGTTGGGTTATACGTAACTATTTGGTCACACAATACAAAATAGTTCTGTACTGAGTTCGTTCTAAAAATGATGTCGTACCAGGCTCTATATATTCCCCGTAACTTATTGCGACAATAACTCGTTTGAGTTAAGTGTTAACACTTAAATTATTGTTGAAGAAACTCACTGGAAAGAAATAAACAGCTCAGTTTTCAGACATGGTGATAATGATCAGCAGAAAATTCTCAAAAATCATTTGAAAACAAGCCGTGTATGTGCGAGTGAGTTTGCTGTTGTGTTTACTTCTGGTGTATGGGCGTATTAGTATAAACAGTTACATTTATAGTCTCCCAGTGGGACAGCGGTAAGTCTTCGGATTTCCAACGCTAAAATTAGATGTTCGATCCTCTTTGTGGACAAGTAGCCTTGTGTGGATTTGCTACAATAAAAACATACATTAAAATTGTATCTAATTACTGTTAGAAAGGGAGGCAATTTATTATATGCCACCTAAATGTTTTATAGGCAAGGAGTTAAGACAGTATATCCTTACACTAAACGAACATACAAAAACTGTTAGTAGTTGGCATATCTACAAGTTGTAGATATGCAGGCTGTTATGTACATAATGCATTTTAGTTTAGATTGCTATTAAAAACTGCAGTAGTTACTAGAAACTAGCTAAATAGTTTAAAATGGACGAAAATGCACACTTAATGGGTACTTTGAACTGCGAAACAGCCAGGCGTCGCTGCATCGGCGTTTGAGTTTTCATGTGAGGACGTGACGTAATTTTCGATACTGTTAAGGAAGGGTTGGAGATGTTACTCAGACCGCATAAAGTAAAAGTAGGACTTTTCTCAAATAAGTTGGTGGGTTAGCTGAACACCTGAAAATAAGGTGTGTTTTTTCTAGCTGTCAGTGTACAGCTGTCGTTAATAATGTTTGTTCCATAAATAAAACATCGTAGTGGAAGATTCGTGGTGGTTAGCGCATGCTAGCCACACATTCTGTACGTAACTTTAATATAAGGTGAGGTACGTATTCCAGGGCTCAGTCGTTTCGGAGAATACACGTGAAATAATTTAAACGTTCACTTCGTGTGGTAGCTTAACCTGTAAATTAAGGTTACACAATGCCTGTATAAAAGTTTAAACTGTAAGTCTAAACTTGAGTGTTCCTTAGACTGATGTATATTAACGTATTATTGCTGTAATAAACATGGTGGACGTGTTTCAGTGAAAGGTTTTTATGTTCACGATTTAAATTAAATGTAAGCCCGTCGTTCAGAATTATTTTCAAAGCGATACTCACAACTATCCAGAACTTGTATGTATCCCTTTTTAGTTTAAGTAAGTGTGTGTATTCTTCCCACAACTGTGGGAACACATTTTACTTTTTCCTACAACAGTGTTGTTTGTAAAAATTGTGTAATCGTGACGAACGATGTGATTCCTTGAAAACGAAAGGAAATTGTTTAGTAGCGTTGAGTAAGGGCAGTTGATTGGTAGATAAATTGTATTCGGGGACGTATTTTATTTTTTAATTGTATATATATTCTTATTTTTTTGGTACGTGCAAGTTTCGTCTTGTAGTTGTTCCGGTAATGGATTGGTTACAAGTAGCACAGCTTGGCCATCAGGCAATGACGTTAGAAAAGGGGTCGTCTCGTCAGTTACGTAAAGGTTATTTTGTCGAGAACTTATCAAAGTGAGTATTTACAAGTGAGAGATGTAATTACAAAATTTTGATCCAATTTCTCCATGCTATAACATTTTATGTAAGACAGTTAAATTTGAAAGGTTTGCCTTCACATTCTTTATTTCAAAAAAAGTTCGGGTTTTTATTACACCGTTAAGAATTAATATATCATTTGAAACCAGGGTAATGTACCCATCACTAAAGTACTAAACAGTGGAAGATTGCTTCCACGGTTATTTACTTATACATTAAACATGTATCAGGAGTTGTTAATAATAAGTAATTAAACTTAATGATGTGCATCGGGCTATCTGTTAAATCTACCGAGGGGAATCAAACCTATGATTCTAGCATTGTAAATCTGTAGGCTTACTGCTATACCAGCGGGGGGGAAAATTGTTCGTGTTATATACTTTATTTATCAACTGTTAGATTCAGTGACAGATTAAATAGTAGAAGAGAGAAAATGCCAGATACAATACACAGTGATACTTCAAAATGTAAAGGTAAAAGTTTCAGAGGTTATATGAACAGTATACAATGGATAGAAGTATCCTTCATGTGAACATACTTGACCTCTGACACTTGCAGGAGTTTGAATCAGACAGATGCCATCAGTTCACAGACATGTTATGGGTACAAGTGCCTTTTTAACACCTTTTGTGTAGATAAACATCATACCTTGGTAGTTATAATCAGTAGTACATGGTTGGTCTGATCCTGGGTACGTTTGGTTAAATTGTTTCCGAACGTATTTTCCAGTGGTTCAACTCAAGTTAAAGTAGACGTGAACAGACTGACCTTAATGCAGTAAAAGTACAACCTTGTGTGGTGTGTTTACTTAAGTAAAATAATATAGCAAGGATTTTATATTTTATTTATTATTCTACTTAAATATTCTGTTCTTTGTATTATGGTCTATTTAATGCTCAAATGGAGAGCATTGCAGTAGAAACATAAAAAATAGTTTTTAATTTGCAAGATCGAGACAGTTATGAAAACAGTTCATTAAACCCTCAAATAATGAATGTGTACACATATGCACATGCCACTACAAGAGAATTGTATAAATTCTCCAGTTTAACTGGCCTAGGGTACTTGTAACAACTTTTACCCTTGTGTTTAGTCTAGAAATGGAACTCAAATTTCAGCACTTAAGTTGTTTATTATTTTAATGGAGAAAATTTGTAAAACAAAATGTTGAAATGTGTTACAGACATCATTGTGTAAGTTAAAAAGTTAAAATTTGAATCCATGGGTGCAAGATGCCTGAAGTTACAAACTTGAGCGATTCAGTGGAAAACTTCCGAGATAGTTTAAATATTTTGCATTCAAATTTTAACACATCATTTATTAGTTCTCATGTAAAACTTTCTAGATTTTAATATTCTTAGCTATGAAGTAAACTACCAATATTTTAATTTTGTAATTAATTGTTGATCTAATTAAATTCTAACTAATTATCAGGTCCTGTTTAGCAACATGGTAAGAGTGTTATGGCACACAAAAACCAGCAATACGAAACTTAAGTGCATACAACAGAATTGAAGTTTATTCCATTAAGAGTTTGTAAGATGTTTCGAAACAAGAATTGATTGTTAGCTACTACATAAGATTTAAAAGTAATTAAACTCTATTGGTGGATTTTGTTTAAGTGTTCTATACAGTTCAAAGAAAGAGGAATTAATAACTATATTGTATAAAGTTCCCTTAAAAGGGAGGGAAAATTAAGTTTGGACAGAAATTTAATGGAAGTTGGTCATTTCAAAGTGGTTCAAAAATAGCACTTCTGTAGTTCTTTACAAACAAAAACAATCCAATTATCTTGTGTGGAAACTTAAATCTAAATGGTTAAGCTTTGTGTATTAGGAAACTTTATCTTCTCTCCACTTATCTTTCAACGGTCCTCTCGTGTAATTCGTCAGCTTTGTCTCCATTTACATTTCATAGTTAAAGACTATTCTCACATTCTCAGATCTTTAATGTTGGGGAAACAGGGAGGTCATAGGAAGTAAGTATGTGTGTATTGTATTTACATCAGAAGAAATGGTTGATGTACTGTTGGTAATTAAAACTTGTGTTTATTGTATTTGAACCAAAAACGTTGCTTTTATGTTTTGTATCTGATATTTATTTTCTGTTTGTGTGTTACATGCATGTTATTCATACAACAAGCATAGTTTTGTTTTATCACTGTTTATGTACAGTGTGAATTTGAGGTTTGTTTTATGTTGATGTGCATTCTATGTAAGAAAGTTTTGTGTGTGTGTGTAAATATTGTTTGACTTGAACCATCTTCTGTAGATGCTTGTTTTATATTAACTTGTACTTTGTTTGGTTTGAACTGTCTTCTGTAGATGCTTGTTTTGTATAAACATGTACTTTGTTTGGTTTGAACTGTCTTCTGTAGATCCTTGTTTTATATTAACATGTACTATGTTTGGTTTGAACTGTCTTCTGTAGATGCTTGTTTTGTATTAACATGTACTTTGTTTGGTTTGAACTGTCTTCTGTAGATGCTTGTTTTGTATTAACATGTACTTTGTTTGGTTTGAACTGTCTTCTGTAGATGCTTGTTTTGTATTAACATGTACTTTGTTTGGTTTGAACTGTCTTATGAAGATGCTTGTTTTGTATTAACATGTACTATGTTTGGTTTGAACTGTTTTCTGTAGATGCTTGTTTTGTATTAACATGTACTTTGTTTGGTTTGAACTGTTTTCTGAAGATGCTTGTTTTATATTAACATGTACTTTGTTTGGTTTGAACTGTTTTCTGTAGATGCTTGTTTTGTATTAACATGTACTTTGTTTGGTTTGAACTGTCTTCTGTAGATGCTTGTTTTATATTAACATGTACTTTGTTTGGTTTGAACTGTCTTCTGTAGATCCTTGTTTTATATTAACATGTACTTTGTTTGGTTTGAACTGTCTTCTATAGATGCTTGTTTTCTATTAACATGTACTATGTTTGGTTTGAACTGTTTTCTGTAGATGCTTGTTTTGTATTAACATGTACTTTGTTTGGTTTGAACTGTCTTCTGTAGATGCTTGTTTTGTATTAACATGTACTTTGTTTGGTTTGAACTGTCTTCTGTAGATGCTTGTTTTGTATTAACATGTACTTTGTTTGGTTTGAACTGTCTTCTGTAGATCCTTGTTTTGTATTAACATGTACTTTGTTTGGTTTGAACTGTCTTCTGTAGATGCTTGTTTTGTATTAACATGTACTTTGTTTGGTTTGAACTGTCTTCTGTAGATGCTTGTTTTGTATTAACATGTACTTTGTTTGGTTTGAACTGTCTTCTGTAGATGCTTGTTTTGTATTAACATGTACTTTGTTTGGTTTGAACTGTCTTATGAAGATGCTTGTTTTATATTAACATGTACTTTGTTTGGTTTGAACTGTTTTCTGTAGATGCTTGTTTTGTATTAACATGTACTTTGTTTGGTTTGAACTGTCTTATGAAGATGCTTGTTTTATATTAACATGTACTTTGTTTGGTTTGAACTGTCTTATGAAGATGCTTGTTTTATATTAACATGTACTTTGTTTGGTTTGAACTGTCTTATGAAGATGCTTGTTTTATATTAACATGTACTTTGTTTGGTTTGAACTGTTTTCTGTAGATGCTTGTTTTGTATTAACATGTACTTTGTTTGGTTTGAACTGTCTTCTGTAGATGCTTGTTTTGTATTAACATGTACTTTGTTTGGTTTGAACTGTCTTATGAAGATGCTTGTTTTATATTAACATGTACTTTGTTTGGTTTGAACTGTCTTCTGTAGATGCTTGTTTTATATTAACATGTACTTTGTTTTGTTTGAACTGTCTTCTGTAGATCCTTGTTTTGTATTAACATGTACTTAGTTTGGTTTGAACTGTCTTCTGTAGATGCTTGTTTTGTATTAACACATTCTTTGTTTGGTTTGAACTGTCTTCTGTAGATGCTTGTTTTCTATTAACATGTACTTTGTTTGGTTTGAACTGTCTTCTGTAAATCCTTGTTTTGTATGAACAAGTACTTTGTTTGGTTTGAACTGTCTTCTGGAGATGCTTGTTTTGTATTAACGTACTTTGTTTAGTTTGAACTGTTTTCTGTAGATGCTTGTTTTCTATTAACATGTACTTTGTTTGGTTTGAACTGTCTTCTGTAGATGCTTGTTTTGTATTAACACATTCTTTGTTTGGTTTGAACTGTTTTCTGAAGATCCTTGTTTTCTACAGGGTGGTCGCTAGAAAAGCGAAAATTTGAGGGTCAGATGAGATCATGAATAAAATGCGTGCTTACTCATTTCTATTTTGATTTCTTTACATCATGAATAAAATGCATGATTTTAATAATTTTGAGCATCTATGAGTGTAATATAACATATGCCTTTAAAAACTTTGTAAAAGTTATTCTTTGTAAAAATAAATAGCTGTTTGACAAATTTTCTGCTTTTCTAGCGACCACCCTGTATTAACATGTACTTTGTTTGGTTTGAACCGTCTTCTGTAGATGCTTGTTTTGTATGAACAAGTACTTTGTTTGGTTTGAACTGTCTTCTGGAGATCCTTGTTTTGTATTAACATGTACTTTGTTTGGTTTGAACTGTCTTCTGGAGATTCTTGTTTTGTATAAACATGTACTTTGTTTGGTTTGAACTGTCTTCTGGAGATGCTTGTTTTGTATGAACAAGTACTTTGTTTGGTTTGAACTGTTTTCTGTAGATGCTTGTTTTGTATTAACATGTACTTTGTTTGGTTTGAACTGTCTTCTGGAGATCCTTGTTTTGTATAAACATGTACTTTGGTTTGAACTGTCTTCTGTAGATGCTTGTTTTGTATGAACAAGTACTTTGTTTGGTTTGAACTGTCATCTGTAGATCCTTGTTTTCTATTAACATGTACTTTGGTTTGAACTGTTTTCTGTAGATGCTTGTTTTGTATTAACATGTACTTTGTTTGGTTTGAACTGTCTTCTGTAGATCCTTGTTTTGTATTAACATGTACTTTGTTTTGTTTGAACTGTCTTCTGTAGATGCTTGTTTTGTATTAACATGTACTTTGTTTGGTTTGAACTGTCTTCTGGAGATGCTTGTTTTGTATTAACATGTACTTTGTTTGGTTTGAACTGTCTTCTGTAGATCCTTGTTTTGTATTAACATGTACTTTGTTTTGTTTAAACTGTCTTCTGTAGATCCTTGTTTTGTATAAACATACTTTGTTTTGTTTGAACTGTCTTCTGTAGATCCTTGTTTTGTATAAACATGTACTTTGTTTGGTTTGAACTGTCTTCTGGAGATCCTTGTTTTGTATTAACATGTACTTTGTTTTGTTTAAACTGTCTTCTGTAGATCCTTGTTTTGTATAAACATACTTTGTTTTGTTTGAACTGTCTTCTGTAGATCCTTGTTTTGTATTAACATGTACTTTGTTTGGTTTGAACTGTCTTCTGTAAATCCTTGTTTTGTATTAACATGTACTTTGTTTTGTTTGAACTGTCTTCTGTAGATGCTTGTTTTGCATTAACACATTCTTTGTTTGGTTTGAACTGTTTTCTGAAGATCCTTGTTTTCTACAGGGTGGTCGCTAGAAAAGCGAAAATTTGAGGGTCAGATGAGATCATGAATAAAATGCGTGTTTACTCATTTCTATTTTGATTTCTTTACATCATGAATAAAATGCATGATTTTAATATCATAAAATGCATTTTGAGCATCTACGAGTGTAATATAACATATGCCTTTAAAAAACTTTGTAAAAGTTATTCCTTGTAAAAATAAATAGCTGTTTGACAAATTTTCTGCTTTTCTAGCGACCACCCTGTATTAACATGTACTTTGTTTGGTTTGAACTGTCTTCTGTAGATCCTTGTTTTGTTTTAACATGTACTTTTTTTTGAACTGTTTTCTGTAGATGCTTGTTTTGTATTAACATGTACTTTGTTTGGTTTGAACTGTCTTCTGTAGATCCTTGTTTTGTATTAACATGTACTTTGTTTTGTTTAAACTGTCTTCTGTAGATCCTTGTTTTGTATAAACATACTTTGTTTTGTTTGAACTGTCTTCTGTAGATCCTTGTTTTGTATAAACATGTACTTTGTTTGGTTTGAACTGTCTTCTGTAGATCTTTGTTTTGTATTAACACGTACTTTGTTTGATTTGAACTGTCTTCTGTAGATCCTTGTTTTGTATAAACATACTTTGTTTTGTTTGAACTGTCTTCTGTAGATCCTTGTTTTGTATAAACATGTACTTTGTTTGGTTTGAACTGTCTTCTGTAGATCTTTGTTTTGTATTAACACGTACTTTGTTTGATTTGAACTGTCTTCTGTAGATCCTTGTTTTGTATTAACAAGCACATTGTTTGGTTTGAACTGTCTTCTGTAAATCCTTGTTTTGTATTAACACGTACTTTGTTTGGTTTGAACTGTCTTCTGTAAATCCTTGTTTTGTATTAACCTGTACTTTGTTTTGTTTGAACTGTCTTCTGTAGATCCTTGTTTTGTATTAACATGTACTTTGTTTGGTTTGAACTGTCTTCTGTAAATCCTTGTTTTGTATTAACCTGTACTTTGTTTTGTTTGAACTGTCTTCTGTAGACCCTTGTTTTGTATTAACATGTACTTTCTTTGGTTTGAACTGTCTTCTGTAGACCCTTGTTTTGTATTAACATGTACTTTCTTTGGTTTGAACTGTCTTTTGTAGATGCTTGTTTTATATCAACAAGTACTTTGTTTAAGATGTATGGAGTTTATGTGATTGAAAAAATTGTGTGTTCAGTGATTTTTCTGTGGATTTCTGTTTTAAATTTTGTATCGGTTCTTGTAATTTTGAGTTTAAGAAATGATATTTGATTGCTTTCTTCCTGTTTACATGTGAAGTTAATGTTGGGATGTGTTGAGTCAATGTGATTGAAAAAATTGTGTGTTCTGTAGATGTGAATCTCGCAACCATGTCATCTACATATCTGTACCAGTATAGTGGTGGATGTAATGCTGTGTTAATTGCTTGTGTTTCAATTTGTGTCATAAAAATATTGGCTAGAACTGGTGATACTGGGTTGCCCATGCTAAGGCCATTTGTTTGTATATAGTTTTGGTTGTTGAAGATGAAGTTTGTCTTCGTAGTGAATTTTTTGAGGGCTGCTAATTGGTTGCTGGGAATGTCTATAGATGGGTTAGGGTCTCGGATATAGAGTTCTAAGGTTATCTCGCAGGCTTCAGTGGTTGGAACTTCTGTGAAGAGGGTTATAACATCGAAACTGGCCATTAAGGCTTTATGATTAAGTTGATTATGATTAGACTTGAAATTAAAAGAATCTTTGAATGAGCTGGCTGATGTTACATATTTGGAGAATGTCCATGCTATGTATTTACCAAGATTGTAATTAAACGATTCATATGTGGACATTACTGGCCATAGTGTACAATCTGGTTTATGAGATTTGGGGGTGCCATATATTTGTGGTGTGCGGGAGTTTGTTTTACGTAGGTAGGAATAAAGTGTTTGTGAAATTGTGTTGGCTTTTTTCATTTTTAGTAGTATTTTATTTTGTTGTGTCTCATGTGTTTTTGTTGGATTTGTGTGTATTGGTTTAAATTTGTTCGTGTCTGATAGGATGTTATTTATTTTTTGGATGTATTCATTCATGTTCATTATGACTATAGTGTTACCTTTATCTGCTTTTAGTATTTTAATATTTGTCTTGTTTTAAGTTTTTTTATGGAATTAATGTCTCTTTTTGTAAGATTGTTTTTTAGCTTTCTGTGAAAATATTTTCCAGAAACACCTAAAAACAACATCTTAGCAATTTTTTTCAAATAATTTTCTTAAAACTGTAAAAACTACACTGACAAACTCCACAACTATGTTATTTATAAAATACAATGTGATAACTGCCATGACTTCTATATTTGAGAAACAAGTAGAAAAATGGAAACCAGATTCAAAGAACACAAAAAGTCACCTTCACACATTTTCAAACACTGCAAATCAAATAAACACAATATGACTGTAGAAAACACCCAAATACTAAATAAAGAAACAAACATAAACAAACACAAAATTAAAGAAACCTTACTTATATACAACTCAAGTCCAAAATAAACCAACCCAAAGTAATACCTTTATGCCTGTATTAGTAAATATAATCTGACATCTAAGCATGCCCTCTACATTCCTACACTCAGTTTAACGACCCCCTTCAAACATGTGGTCAGCTATCGGTCAGTTACCTCTTTCTTTTTTTGTGAACCTGATGATGACCAAAGAAGGTTGAAACGTCATTCACTCTTTTACATAAAAATTTTCTCAACCCAAACCAACAGTTTTATATGCATATTTTTCTCTACAAGTCGGTTTTCACATCATCATCAATGATGTGCTGTGGTTTGAAGTGTCTTCTGTTTAGATACATTGTTTAATATAAAATTTGTCTTTTTTAGATGTTTTACTTGGTACTTATACATGTTGGTGTCTTTGTTTTTAGATGTTTTATTACTTGGTAGTGATATGTGTTGGTGTCTTTGTTTTTAGATGTTTTATTACTTGGTAGTTATATGTGTTGGTGTCTTTGTTTTTAGATGTTTTATTACTTGGTAGTTATATGTGTTGGTGTCTTTGTTTTTAGATGTTTTATTACTTAATAGTTATACATGTTGGTGTCTTTGTTTTTTAGATGTTTTATTACTTAATAGTTATACATGTTGGTGTCTTTGTTTTTTAGATTTTTTATTACTTTGTAGTTATACATGTTGGTGTCTTTGTTTTTTAGATTTTTTATTACTTTGTAGTTATACATGTTGGTGTCTTTGTTTTTTAGATGTTTTATTACTTTGTAGTTATACATGTTGGTGTCTTTGTTTTTTAATCTCCAAATCAGGTTGTCTTGTTATTTTTACAGTTATATGCTTTACGGCATTACAAGCTTACTGTGAAGTCTGTAGTGTTTTGCAAGTAACATTTATTATATACAATGTATGTTTTGTCATAAATATCCATTGTGAAATGTAATAAATGATGTAGGCTTTGAAGGCTAATTATTTTCACATAACCTTAAACTGTTTGTGATTTTCACTCTAAAATTGTGTGTTGACTTGCAAAGTTCAGTGAATTTTTATGGTTGCTACAGCGTATGTTATGTTGAGGATGTGTTACCACACACCTAAAATTGTGTACTTTGTGCCGGTTGTATAATGTGGCTAGTTAAGGTTGCTGTCATGGGTCATCCCCTTGACCTTTGTACTCGTGGAAGTAATTAAGCTTAAAACTCCTAATTACATCCAATCTGGAAACAATCTGTGATTAACTTAAAGGTCATTGGTTAGTGTATTCTAATGTTTATAATTTTAATGATTCTGAAGTGAGGAGAATGGTACAGAAAATTGTGTGTGTATTTCTTTAAAAATAGTGATTATAATTCTCCTAAATTAGAAGTATGGGTTTGATCTGAGAAAAATAAGTGTAGATTTGAATGAAAGACCAGTGAAAAAGAAAAAAAATGTTTATGGTGTAAACCATAAGAAAAAAAAAGACGTACAGTACGGGCTTGATTGGTAATAAAGAAATGACCGTTGAAAATTTAGTGGTCGACGAAAGAAGAATTGGCAAGAAAGCAAGAGACTTTGGCAGTAATAAAAGAACTTCTTACATCAACACACTTCTGTTCATTTATCATAAAACACAAAACCAACAGTCTCAAAATTTAAAAGTAAAAAAATTCTAATTGTAAAAGTTGTTGATATTGTGAATAGATTGTATATGTAAGAGGTGTTGTAAGCATTTAGTTAATCAGTGAAATATTTATTTTTAATGGTTTATTTTATTAGAGATAAATCACTTTAGTTTAAGAAAATGTTCCTTTATTAGACACTGGGATCCAGATAAGAGTAACATCCCACTACTTGATAGTCCAGACAGAGACTCGGCCGAAGACTGGGGGCACGATGGCAGTCAAGATAACAGGTGAATGATGATCTGATTTGTATCTCTCTCAAACTGAGCATATGAGACTTGGGAAGTGAGAAAATAACATTTGTTGTATGTGTCTGTTTTATAGAACTTTTGACAAATAAACCTCTAGAATGGTACTTCTGTTATTTTAATACAGACTTTATGTAAAAATAAAAAGGTAAGTCTTTCTTTAGAAATATGGGTTACCTGAAACTTTATATGTACAGAGATATGTCCAACTTTCATTATTATTGGTTGTACTGGTCATCATACAGACATGAGGAAAGTGTACACTGTATTTAAACATAATGTAACTTTAGCGGTGGGTAATCAGTCTCAAAACTGGGTGTAACTCCTGATATGATGTAAGAAATGAATATTGCTAACTGAAGTAGTTATATAAAACAAATGGAACACTTGCCTCAAAAACTTATTTGTTACGTGTGTGTTTCTTCCCAAAAGTTCACTTACCAAGAGTGGCAAGTCTTCTGTTAATAATGTATGGGGAACCCCTTCCAGAAACTTCAAGAAGAAACCAAGTTGTTCTTCTCCACAGAAACCCAAGACACGGGATGGAAGATCTCCATTGCTCTCTCTTGCTAAGAAGGGGAAGAACGGAGAACAACTACTAATAAACTTTGGAGACGAGAGTGGGAGGAGCAACTCTGATGACGAGACTGTTGTGGATAACTGTGACATTAATAAAGGTTACCAGAAGGTAGCAAGCACAAAACAGAGTTAGATATGTTTCATAGAGGTTAACATAAATGGAGACTAATAAAAATGTAAAAACGACTGGTTTGGTTGAGAAAATGTTATATGTAGAGGAGCGAACAACGTTTCGACCTTCTTTGGTCATCCTCTATTTGCTACTGCACGTAAAGAATTTTCTCAACCCAAACCAGCAGTTTCTATATATATTTTTCTCTAAAAGTGGGTTTCTCATCACCATTGATAAATGGAAGCTGATGAAATAAGTAAAGCAAGCTAGATACAGAAGAACAGCAAAATTTTGATCTTGTTGTTTGTCAGTTTTTTTCCCAGGGATACTGTGGTATTGTGTATTTAAAAACTGCTGGTAAGGGTATAGAAAGCACTAGAAAGCGTTTCTTCGGTCATTGTCAGGTTTGCTTCTCTGCAGAGTGCTTTCTCTATCTATATCAGCCATTTTTAAATACATAATTTTCACTACAAGTGGGTTTTCTCGTCATCACGAACTATGGTATTGCATGTTTTGGGATGCTAGACAGATCTATATTTTGGATTTAGCTGAACAGTTGAGAGTAAGGTATGTGTATTAACTCCCACTTTCTTTATGATACAATGATTTACTGTTTTATAAACTTGTGTGTATTCATGTTGGCTTGTTTATTGTCTGACTAATATTTCCTGCTTTGAGTAAAAAAAATTATCCACATTAACTCTCAGATTCTTAAATGTATGAAACATAAGATTTGTGGATGTGTTTAAACTGTAAGAAAATGATCATAAAACTGTATTGTTCTATTCTAGCCAGTCATTGGTTGATTTCTTGTGGAAATTCGAGAACCTTTTTAAGTTTTTACCTCAAATGTAGCACACTTCAAAGTGGACCTTGTTTTGTTTCCACTTTCTGAAGTTAGATTCACAGTTGATAAACAGACTTTTGTCATGTGTAGACTCGCTAACTTTATGTTAATGTTTAACCAGTTGTAATAAACTGAGTACTGGTCATTATTTGGTGAGAGACTTGAGACATACATAGACACAAACTCATAACATGGAAAGGTTTTGGGATACCTTTAGTGTAGTATTAAAACTTAACATGATATATGAAATTTTTTTGTCCACACAGTCTTCGAGTTGACCCATCAACCTGCTCTCGTGGACAGACTCATTTTAATGTGTTAAGAGAGTATATAACCTCGTATTATTGTCTTCAACATATTTGTATTTATTATGTTAATCAGATGATGACATTGTAGTGCTATAACAAACAGTATGATATGGGCATTGTCAGAAAGGAATTTCATAAAACTAATGTTGAAGTACCCTGAAATATGGTTTTGGAATTTTTTAAAACATAATTCTTGTCGGTAGTGAAAAACAAAACCAAGAGACTATTTCATCTCTGTGAAGTTGGTTCTTGTCCTCTAGTCTTGTGAAAGTTATGATTACAATCTCTGTTTAATATAATAACTATTAGAGTAGTTTACTGAAGAGAACAGCTGAAAAGTTTGTGTTTTTGAATACTGTAATACACTGGGAACATTCTGCAGCTTGTTTCATTGAACTCTGCCAGCTCCATTAACGTCACTGATTGGGTAAAACAAGAGCATATTTAAATATCTTTCATGATCAAAATGATTCTGTATGAAGTATTAGCCTCATATTGAACCAAGTAATATTAAAACTAGTTT
The DNA here is from genome assembly GCA_011833715.1 of Carcinoscorpius rotundicauda. Taxonomy (NCBI): domain Eukaryota; kingdom Metazoa; phylum Arthropoda; class Merostomata; order Xiphosura; family Limulidae; genus Carcinoscorpius; species Carcinoscorpius rotundicauda. The sequence continues at coordinate 130,147,142 of CM022394.1, forward strand.
GTACATTAACTTACATTTAGCTTTGTTCACCCTCGTGCTTCATTGCTAACTTGTAGTTGTGAGCACTTTTTGTTTCTTAATTAGCTTGATTGTATTTCGACAATAATTTTATTTCTGAAGTTGAGTCTCTCGATAATGGTTGTATGAACCTTTTTATTTTAGCATAATGCTTAAGACTGTGATATAATTAATTGTGATATTAATTTAAGCGTCTCTGCAGAGCTTATTGGATATGTTTCCATAAACTTTAAACAAATTATTGTAATTAATACTTGTTTTAAAATGGATAGCTGAAGAAATAGAATTAATTGAAGTTATTTCTGAGTATGATTTAAAGTTTGCATGAACTCCAGAAGCTGTAGGGAAAGTTGCACCGAACGGTGCAGATGTGAATCGCACCTGAACATTCACCTGCAGCTGGGATTTAATGAGATCGAAACTTGGGTGTAGCTGCAAATTTTTATGGACAGTAACAACATTTGAAAACATCTGTTTATCTAATTATACATGAAACATGTACCTAGTTGTGTTAATGTTGAGTAGCACCCGATCTTGAGTGGTTTACCCTGTTTAACAGCAACATAGGGGTTGAGTTCACTTTCATTCCGTTTATTTATTTGCTAACTTGATTGTGGTGCCAGTCAAGTATTTATCAAAATATGAAAGTTTGTGTATTGGTGTAAGGTTTGTAATACAACCAAGTCTAAGGTGAGAATGGTCTTCAAAGCTTGAGTTTTATTGTTAAACAAAGTGTTCAGAGAAATAAATATTGGTTTATTGGATATTAGGTCTCAATTGTTTATAATTCTCACTATATTTTCTGAGTAATGTACATTTCTTAACAGGTCAACATTTTCTTTGTGAGCCTTCTTGAGGGCTTTAAGTGAATATTTATAACATGATCTGGCAACATTAAGAATATGCAGCTGGTAAAAAAATTGGGTAACAAAGTTTTATAGGAGAATATTTGATGCCAACACATTTTTAACGTGTTTAGGTATCAAGCTCTTTTTGTTTTATCTAAAATTGCTCCAAAACTTTCTAATGTTAAAAGAAAAACTTTCAATGAACCCCCCTACACTCCGTAAAAGATTTCTCATTAATAAAAGGCCTGGCATGGCCTAGTGAGTCGCACCAAACATGCTTGCCCTTCCAGCCATGGGGGCATTATAATGTGACGGTCAATCCCACTATTCGTTGGTAAAAGAGTAGCCCAAGAGTTGACGGTGTGTGGTGATGACTAGCTGCCTTCCCTCTAGTCTTACACTGCTAAATTAGGGACGGCTAGCAGAGATAGCCCTCGAGTAGCTTTGTGCGAAATTCAAAAACAAACAAACAATCATTAATAAAATACAGACATGTCATAAGTCTGTGGGTTATATATTGTTCCAAGAGTCTGGTGAAGCTTGCTTTCTCACCTGTTTTTCCTTCTCTATTCATCCATGTTTATATAATGTATCTGAAAATGTTTTTGCCAGTATTTAAGAGAAATTACAATCTTTTTTTTTTTTTTTCTTTCATTTGAAATCTTGGGACCTGGTGATTAGTTGAACAAACTTGGGTATTATATATTAAACTATATAGTTAACCACATGTAAGGATTAGTAATTTTCTAATTAGTTGTCCTTCTCCTAATCAGTAATAACAGCTACTTTGTAACATCTGATTTGGTATTCAGGTAGAAAGTAATGGTATCTCCTACTAGGATTTAAATCTAACCATTTTACAGATGTAATGGTGACTTGTTTAAAACAAGTAACAAAAAAATACACCTTAATAGACAAGTGGAGCTGCTTGAAAAACTAAACATTTATGGATTTTGAGAGGTTCAAGAAACTGATGTTGGTGATTTTTCCATTTCCTTAAAGTTAACAGAATGGGTTTAAAATGTTTGACAACTGATGAGTCATTTTGTAAGCTGTGGGTCATGGGATCTGGACATGCTTGCCATTTGAGGTGTTTACTGACTTTAGTCTATTACTTCAGTGTTAGGAACACCTGGTGCAGGGAGCCATTGTGTTACTTTAGTGTTAGGAACACCTGGTGCAGGGAGTCATTGTAGTTTTCTTTCTACCACTCCTGTTATTTCATCAAAGTATAACTTGCAAATGTGGATCTCAAGTCTTTGCACATTATCTAGAAATATACTTTTGTTAGAACAACAGCCAGTATTCACTGTTACAACTTGCAAGTGTGGTTATATTCATCCAAAGTTACTTTAAAGAAACACACCACATATTTAAAAAAACAAAACATGGTTGATAATTGAAAGTTCAAATGTTCTACAAGTTACTTGCTTCTAGGATGGCCTTACAAGGCAGTGACTGCAAACAGTTCTCTCTAGTTTAAATACTAGACCAAGTATGTGCATTCTGACTTGTTTTAACACAAAACAAATAAGCTCAGTAATATTTATTTCACTAAGCTTAACACTTTTGGACAAAGTTGAAATGGACAGGAACTGTTTATATGACAGGACTATATTTTCACTAGCATTTCTTACAACAAAGAATAAAATTTGAATTACAAACTGAACATTAATGACAGTACTTTATGTATTTAGTCCAAGGTATTCAGTATTCCCTTTACTTTTAGTCAAATTCTGTTTTAGATATTAGCTAATGATGGTTACTTTTAATATAACTAGTTGGCTGTACTAATAATAGTTTACCTTTCACTGTATCAAAAAACATTTTTTCTTTACTCAATATAATAAAGTACTGAAAAGAAATTGTAAATTAATAACATTTTCAGTGTTTAGCAAAGAATTTGGAAATGCAGTTTATTTGTATTTGTAAAAACTTACTACATCAATCTATATTGTTTAGAAAATCCCTATTCAAACGTTAAATGTACAAAATAATTATTCCCTACTGAAGACTAAAGTTTCAAGTTTCTCACACCCTATATCTTGTGGTCATAATTACAAATTGTGGTCTACTATTGATATTTTCACTGTAACAGGTTTCTCACACCCTATATCTTGTGGTCTACTATTGATATTTTCACTGTAACAAGTTTCTTCAAACAACAAGATCTGTTTTGGGCCACATGTCTTTAAACACCTTGTGTACAAAGATGTCTGCTTTCAAGGCTAGGTCTACCAAAGCTACCTTACAAAACTTGGTAGGTGTGGGATAGCAAAGTTTTCAGCTATCTTTCTTGGGGAAACAATCATCTACTTCCAGCTGTAGCTTATGAGCATAAATGTGTCAATTTCAAAAGTATCTAGTCGGTGGTACCAGGTTTTTTGTACTGGCTTCAGTCTCAGCATTTTCTCAACCAGGTCTCGCACACTACAGACACTGCTTCAAAAAGGCTTAGAATGAAGTAACAGCCAGTTTTAAAACATGTTATAATTTTCCTTATAACAGTTAACGTGTTTCTACGTTGTTTAGTAACTAATCTCTTGGTAGCATTGCTTGGAACACAACTGCACATGTTGATCCTGCTGTTGCACACAGTAAACAGATCTTTTCACTGTAGGGGTTCAAAAGGTCAATTCTAGTGAAAGACAGATTGGTGTGAAAAATGACAATTTATTTACTATAGACAAAAGATAAACTACAACTGGTTATTCAATCTAACTGCAGGACTGTTTGATCAGGGGTTGTTGAGTGAAAGGTGAAACAGTGGGTAACATTTAACGAAGCTACATAAATAGGAGTAACAAGACTGACACGTATGGAACACAAAATGAGACAATCCTCTACACTAGTAAAATTATTTTTGCCACAAAATAACAAAGTTGCTCTTGGCAGTTTATCACCCAAATTATTCTCAAGAGCAATTAACCTTTGTAATTGAAACATTTTGTTAAACCTGTCCTTGTGCAAAGAAAATTTATAATGGTCAAATGAGGAGATTTGTGAAGTAATTATGTATGTGTGAAAAATGAGTGTTCTGGATGTCAGACAAAAAAAACGTTTTGATCTTTTGAAAATAATTGTACAGTTTATTACTGATATACTTACACACAAAGCTCTCACACAGCAACAAGTGTTCTATCATACTTGTTCTGCACGGTACACAGAGATGGAGTAATTACAGAAACTAAAAATATGATATTTACAATGTTTACATGTGGGAAGCAATACAGTAGTTCACATTAGGTCATAACTCCTGGAGCCATGCACTGTTAGTGTCAGATTTGATAAACAGTAGTGCCGTTAGTGTCTTGTTGGAAGTAAACAAAATAAACCTGTAATGTTCATTTTCTAACTATACAACTTGCTTAAAATGTTACAATTAGATTCTTTAATTATAGCAGAAAAGCATTTTTAATTTTACTGTCAAGTTTAGTTTCAGTCACGTAAAGAAAAATTACAAGAGAACTGTAGAATCCTTCATTAAGAAAACAGTAAAAGTTTACGACTTTCTGAAAGAAAATTACATCCTTGCAAGTAAATTCAGCATTTTGACATGCTACATTTAAAAGAATGTTTACAGCAAAATTGTCTGTTGTTAATTAATGATGTTTGGAAAGAAAAAATGTAAAAATTCAATTTTCACAAAACTGTATAATTAAATCTTTCATCAACAGCATGGCTTTAATATGTGCTTGGACCAATAGAGATTTGTTCAGATCAGTTAATGTCACAAACTATCATTTTCTCACAAGAAAACCAGGCTTAGGTAGGATGAAAATTTTAACCTAAGTTCAAAAAAAGAAACGTGAAATATAAGAAAATATGACAGTAATTTGAACTACTTTGCGTATTATTTGTCACAACTTCATTCAAATATAATTTCATAACAATTTAAAGACAAATCACCATCTTACAGATGAAAATACAAAAACAGTGTTGCTTCGTTGAATTAATATTAGAAATTGACCATGGGAACATGTACAGTGTTACAAGTGTCACTTCACAGACACGTTTACAGATAGAGAAGTCAGAGCTAAATAACCTACTATCACCTTCAGCTACAAAAAAAACCTATGAAAGTAGAAATATGTTCATGGCAATACTGATTAATAGTAATGAAATAAAATTCATAGTACATGAACCACATTTTACCTCTTAAAACACTGGAGAGGTGACTTCCTCACATACAGTTGAACCACCTTGAGTCCTTATTTTAAACCATTTAATTCTTTATAACAATATGTTGTATTTAAAAACAAAGCAACAGAGCTAACACTTTTTTTATGAAGTGCATGTTTTCTAGATATCAAAATAAGTTTACTGACAGTAAACTGATGACACAGAAGAACTAATACCAACAATGTATTATAGGCACACACTTTCCACCCTAGTACACAAAAAATGTCTGTCACAACTGATTGTCAACACACCTGGTTTGAAGATGGACAATGTTCCTTTACATTTTCAACAAGTGAGAAAGTGCTCTACAAACCTTACAATTTCCAGGAGTTATAAAAACCTATTTTTCAGTATCCGTGCTTAAATTACCGATATGTAATGAATGCCATTTTTAGCCGTGGCATAGTGGCTTAGAGTTCTTCAAATACACACTTTTAGCTCACGGTCCGATCACCTCTTGAACAATTTGAGATCTAATTACAGTTTTAGGCTCGGGAGATTAAACCCTATCAACTGATTATTACTACAATCCTGCCAAAGTATCATGGCTGCTGAGGGTTTCATCTCTTTTTTTACAGTTTCTCTCATAAAACATCTTTCCCTGAAACTAATGTACAAAAATTACTTAAGTAGTTTTGTTCTAACAAATCCAGTGCAAATTTAAATTTTACAATCATGATTGTTTTTACTACTAAAATAAGGGAACATAAATCACCAACAGCTGATGCCAACACAAAGGTCACACATTTCATCATCAAATGTTACTCCTGTTCAAAATACATTCAGAACAGTTGAAAGATGAAATTCAAATTTATAACTTTTATCAGGATGTGCTACACATAAACAGTTTGTTGATGGCACAAAGAACAGTACATATTGTTTTGGGGCAGCTTGGTTACAAGGTACCTCATAAACTTGGTGGATAACCAATCACAAAGGAAAGATACAGGAAGACAATAATTGGATAACCTTAAACAAGATATGCAAAGAAAGATACAGAAAGCCAATAACTGAATTACGTTAAACAAGATATGCAAAGTTCTATTTTATTTTTATTCCAGCATGTTATCAATAATCAAATTTTAAAGTGTGAGAAGAACATCTGACAAAATAAATGTAAAGAACTGTTCTTTTTAAAAGATATATTAAAACATTTCACTGACTAAAAATACATTTTATTACCAAACAGGAATGAGAAACCTTCAGAATTGGTTTTAAGAGAAACTGTCCAATAAGAGATGTACACAACTTTTTTGTTTGCATTGTTATATAGTTTGACATTTGTATAAAATATGTGAAACTATGTAAATACATCAACTAATAACAAGCTAAAGTTCCATAAAAACTTACGTGTCACATCAAAAACTCGTACTCACTGGCTCCTAAACCTTCACAAGCCACGACCCACTGATTGGCCAGACAATTTTCTAAAACCCACTTTCAACTGATGGAGGGATGAACCATTGTCTCAATATATTTAAATGAAGTTTCAGTGTTCTTGTTCTGTTTAAAACATTATTCCATAAATAATTCTAAAATAAAAATATGTAAGTCTTGCTGCATTTTGTTCTGCAACCAATCCCAATTCCTTTTGTAGCCCACCAGTGGGTCTTGACTTGCAGTTTTGGGAACTGCTAAATCAACTTACTCTACTATTACTCTTACGAAAGGGCCTGCCCTGTCAATATTGATGGCAAAAATATAATTAAATTCAATCATATATATAAAAAAGGCACAAGTTTATATGAAAATGATGACTCCAGTAATTTGACTCAACGTTTTTCTCTAAACAACATCACTAAAATTATTTATCTATCTGTCAATATTCATTTTCAACAAATGTCAGATGATGAAACCTGGTGAAGACACCATAGGTAGTAAGTAAACAGCAGGTGCCAATATACAAAACTGTCCTATTTACAGTATTGCATAACCATGAAGGAAAATCACCCTTGGTGAAAACAAAACAAAATTACAAGTTAAAAACATCAAGTTCCCACTAAAGCAATATAAAAAAAAAGCACAATACGAAAATTTAATAATGTCCTGATATATAATCACACCAAATTAGTTCATAATCCTAAATGTGCCAGAGTTTTAAACAGAATGGCAATCTCCAACTGACACCTCAGTAGTAGTACGTCTAAACACAACCATGCAGATTTCATTCAATCAGATGTTCTCTTCTAGGATAGATTATTCCAGGAAAATCATCTTATTGTAAATTCATGAAAATTCTGCCTTCTCATGTTCAGTTGAACGGATCTTTTGAGTTTCAGTAATTACATTTCTCAGCCATCTGTTTTTTGGAATGGGAATATAAGATAAAACACACACACCAACCACCCATGGTTAATCAGAACTAGTAAGAGACTCTTATCATGGCCTGTGAAATCTGTAAAAATAAACATTTTCTGATTTTAATAGCAACTCACCAAAACTTCATAAGAAAATTAAAATGTTATCCTTCAACATGAAAATATCCTAAATGTTACCAACTTAAGTTTCGACTGATTATTGAAAGAGAAAATCAGTTCTGGTTTCATCTTTTCAGGAAAAAACTTTTACCTTGACAATTTCTCAGTCCCACACAGAGGACACTCTCATGATTAACAAGTAAACACATTTAAGAGTTTCTCATATTTCAATACTTAATATGAAAACAGACTATTTTCTCTTTAAAAAGCCATAAGAGATAGATTATGAAAATTACATTATGGTTCAATACAATGCAGTGTCTTTTAGCTGCTGAAAATGGTACACAGTTTTGACAAGCAAAATATAAGTAATATATCTTGATAAAAGGCTATATACGTGTGTAAATTTAAAAGAAATAACTGTATTAAAAACAGCTTTACAAAACCTGTGATACATAGCATCCAAAAGAACAAAACAAGCCCAACCAAAATCAAAGATGCTACACACAATGTACATGTGTGTGTTTAATGAAAATATAAACATTATTTCAACAGTTAATATTTACGTCAAAAGGAACTGTGTGAAAAAAGCAAGACCACACCTATTACAAAATAAAACACATTTCTAATACAAAACAAACCTCAACAGAAATATAAAGTTCCATCACTAAAACAATGGTGAGGTTAACCATCTACCACTCCAAAGCTGAGGACATATTTTAAAATATGTTATGTATACAAGTATATACATCTAATTATTAATGTTTTGTACATTAATTTGACAGCGATTTGGAATCAAACTTATAATAAGAGTCATAATATCACAGGGTAACTTAACAGTTCCTTGAATGTAGTTCACTTCTTACAAACCAGTCACCAGTCTGTTTGAAAAAAGTACAAGAAATGTGTTAACCCTTTCCGAACCAGAAAAATGTCAAACATTCTCCAAATATTTTCTGTCTTACAGGGGAAGTACTAAACTTAGATGAATAACACTTTGTACAAAACTGTAAGTACTAAACTTAGAGGAATAACACTTTGTACAAAACTGTAAATACTAAACTTAGAGGAATAACACTTTGTACAAAACTGTAAGTACTAAACTTAGAGGAATAACACTTTGTACACAACTGTAAGTACTAAACTTAGAGGAATAACACTTTGTACAAAACTGTAAGTACTAAACTTAGACAAATAACACTTTGTACTTGTACAAAACTGTATGTACCAAACTTAGACAAATAACACTTTGTACAAAACTGTAAGTACTAAACTTAGAGGAATAACACTTTGTACAAAACTGTAAATACTAAACTTAGAGGAATAACACTTTGTACAAAACTGTAAATACTAAACTTAGAGGAATAACACTTTGTACAAAACTGTAAGTACTAAACTTAGAGGAATAACACTTTGTACAAAACTGTAAATACTAAACTTAGAGGAATAACACTTTGTACAAAACTGTAAATACTAAACTTAGAGGAATAACACTTTGTACAAAACTGTAAGTACTAAACTTAGAGGAATAACACTTTGTACAAAACTAAATACTAAACTTAGAGGAATAACACTTTGTACAAAACTGTAAATACTAAACTTAGAGGAATAACACTTTGTACAAAACTGTAAGTACTAAACTTAGAGGAATAACACTTTGTACAAAACTGTAAGTACTAAACTTAGAGAAATAACACTTTGTACAAAACTGTAAGTACTAAACTTAGACAAATAACACTTTGTACAAAACTGTAAATACTAAACTTAGAAGAATAACACTTTGTACAAAACTGTAAGTACTAAACTTAGAGGAATAACACTTTGTACAAAACTGTAAGTACTAAACTTAGACAAATAACACTGTACAAAACTGTAAGTACTAAACTTAGACAAATAACACTTTGTACAAAACTGTAAATACTAAACTTAGAGGAATAACACTGTACAAAACTGTAAGTACTAAACTTAGACAAATAACACTGTACAAAACTGTAAGTACTAAACTTAGACAAATAACACTGTACAAAACTGTAAGTACTAAACTTAGAGGAATAACACTTTGTACAAAACTGTACTTCCAGTTTAACAATGGCAGCTCTTTTAAACACTTCTCTACACAAGTCACTGTGTTACACTCAACATTTAATATCATAATATGTCTCTTGATTCAAAGTTTTATTTTACAGAAGTTTGAAGTCCTTTATTTCACAATAAACATTTAAAACTATTTAAACTTCATACACATTGTCAGATGACCAACAAGCTATGAAAGTTCTTTACTTTAATATTGTACTTCTAATCATACAATTGCAATACTGTGTACGTACATCTTAACAAAAAACTCTTAGATACTCTCGACTCTCTCATTTCAGAGTTCTGTGAACGAACAGTTACAACAAATAATAAATGTTTAGAATTCTGACAGCTCCCACATCAACATATTTGTTTCAGTTTAAGTTGCCATGTAGCATTACATACACGCATGTATCATCATTAGAAAGAGCTCATTTTATCCTAACAATGATTATTTTGATGCCGAGACGTTACCCTGGAGTACATGAAACTAGTCGTAGTACGGATAACTGTTTTGTTCACTATACTACCTATGGCTGTTTCTTACCTAAATATGTTATAACAACAGTTTAAACTGTATTTAGGTCTCACTCTTATATGTTATTTAATTATTATTTAGTCATGCTTTAAAATGTAAAATTAAAATATTATCATTTGTTACATAAACCATATACTTCACATTCTTTCTGAAGGCTTAAGATATCACGAACTGAACAGAAATTCTGCAGAAGTGTTCTGCACGTCTCTCAGTATCCCAAATAGTCTCCCAAATATGTGTGTCGTAAAGGAAAACCAAATAAAACTAACTAAATGCAAAAAATCCTGAAATTATGAACGCAAGTGAAACAACACCTTTAAGGATATTCTACACAAAAATCAAGTTTTTGTCTCTTCCTAATTTTAATTCATTGTATCACATGCTGATGGTAATAACGAGTTAGTAGTTACAGGGTAGAGAAAGTGATAAAAAAGAAACATTTATAATAATAACTTCTCGCATCCTTTTAGAAGGTTTTAAAGATTAAACAAACAAACTGTAAAAATTATAAATAAAAGTATTTGTATACTTAACACAAAAATCACCTTGCACTTGATTTGTTAACATCTGTAATAATAGTAACTGCAAGAGAAAAATATGTTTAGCAAAAATAATTATACAACTGTCAGCACTGTACAGGGATCTCATGATCTTAAATTAAGTTTCACCAGTTTTTGAGAGGAAATGTTAAAAAACCTGAGATATTGTACCACGGACTGTTGTACAAGTGAAATTTATGACTTGAATTCTGCAAGTTACGTGAGACCATCGTGAAGAGGTTCAAAGAAATTTGTGTAGGTTGATTAATGTTTATGTCATTCTTCAGGTCGCGAGATGCTATTTTGAAATGGCGTTAAAAATATTTCATCTCATTAAGAAACAAGTGTTAAATTCTAAACACAAAGGTTCCATTTCATATCATTTAAAGTTGATTAATATTCATAAACACATTTACTGAAATTTATTATGATAAAGAAATTACCACTTTCAGCTACAAATATCAAAAACAAAACAATAAACTGACAAAGATGACCCACGAACCAACCTTCTAAAATGGCACCAAATGGCCTAAGAAATCAGTTTCTGCACACAACATTGTTATTTGAAATCAATTAATAAATATGGTTTGTTTAGAATAAAATTACTACTAACATTCATTAAATTAGGATTTCAATACACCACTTGCCAAACCCAACAAAGATTATCTTTTACCACAGGTTTCTATAGCCGTCTAAATGTTGGAAACTTAACATTTGTATTCCACTCTAGAGAAGCTCTAAACACACATTACTGTTGAAACTGTCTTACTTACACTATAATGGCAAACATATGTTATTCTATTCAACCACTGTTAGGCATTGTTCTGGTTAATTTAAAAGCTGAACTGTCAGAAGTAACGACACAACAGGGTTGTGCTAATGTAACCATTAACAGAAAAGGAAAATAATATTGAAAAATAAAGACTATAGAGACAGGAGATAGATGAACAATTTCCAGCAGCTAAGACATTTTTCTTTGATGTATCAACTCGCAAATGTATCATTTACAAATAAATATTGGTAATTAAATGAACCTGAGAATGACCTTGTCAAATGTCTGCTATCTTCGTGGACCTCCATTTCTGAGCTTTTAAATTCATTCAATTCTTTTCGAATTGCAGCCTTAAAGAAAGAAAAATCAAACTTTTATAAATAAAATAACAGCATCTGACGTAATAACCAACATTTTACTAATACAACAAGACAAACCAAAAGTTTAAAGATAACAAAAGTTTCTCTGAATAACATCACACTGACCTTATCTTTTGGGGTAAGCCTCGTCCATGGCTTGTCTGCCTTACGATCGTATTCTTGAGCCTGGGTTACCTCCACATAGTCGTTAAAACGAATGATTTTTCTTTCTTTTAATTCTTCTATTGTTGGCCTGAAGCTTAACTAGAAGAAAGAACTAACACTTAAATAAAGCCTCAACAATATATTCAAGTTACAACATTTCACCTAACTACACAAGTTATAACATGTTTTAAGACTGTTTAAACAACTACATTCTCCATACCCCATTTATAAATACATTATTTAATATTTCAGTAATTCCACTGTGTACCCGTGGTGTAAGAAAAACAACTATTTACTCTTTCATATGTAAGTAGCTTTGCATTAAACTTTTGCTTTTATGGATTGAAGATGAGGACTAGTTATTGTGGAAAGTGATAATTCTACAAGTAACTTTAAATCTCATACTAAACAGACTGGAGTGTCCATGTTCTACTGGGCTGAAGGTGTTTACTACCAGTTATCAACACGCTTTTAAATTTCAGTAAATAACAAAATTCTGTGTGCCGTGGCACTATTTATAAAGTAGAAGATGACACACAGTTCTGTATATACTAAAACAACCTTTGTTGTGTTGGGATCAATCCTTGATATCAGATCACAGATAGTGAAGTGTGAGATACTCACAATGACTCACATTCACGTGTAGCTCAGATTTGGAACCTCAAAGTTCGGTGTTACATTTTTCCAAATAAGAGTTATTACAGACTGAAACTACTGCCTCAGTAAAAAGGGGTTTATGTGCTATTAAACTTATATATTAACAGCACAGGTGTTAATGAGTATAGTTATTATTATTTATATGAAGTGTTTAAACATATATTTTAACCTGATTCTTCAAGAAACCATTTAAACAAATAATCATAAATGAAACAAATTGAAATTTAACATGTCCTTGTATTACAACATTTAACTAATACATCAACCACAAGCAAAATATCTTGGTATAACCTCACAGTAAATTTTTTTAAAGATGTTTTTCTGCAGAAGTAAATGTATTTTAATACTAATATTATGTAGACCTTATGTTTCACGAAATACTTGAAAAACCAAATAGGAAAATCCATCACACAGATTTAAACCAGAACTGATACCACTGATATGGATGAAGGAACAATCAAAACATATTTAAATATACTGATGATGTTAAGATGTTGGAGACTGTAAACAGGATGTTACTGGTTTAGATCATTCAGTTAGTTGGGTAAATAAATGGTTTTAATTATAATAAATGTAAGATAATGTATGTAGGTTTGTACAAGTCTCTAAAGCCATCCAAAAAGTGTTGTTGTTAGTGGTAGGGCAAATAGAATTTTAGGTTGTATTTACAGAACGACTGAATACAAGTCTAAGGGTGTTATAATTCATTGTACATGTCACTAGTTGGACCACATTTGGAATATTGTGTTCAGTATTGGGGTCTTTACCTAAAGAACGACATTAAATTGTTAGAAAGGGTTCAGAGAAAGGCTACTGGGATCACATATGGGATGGAACAGTTGATGTTTATATTTTCTTTACTTATAATCACAGATAAGACTATATGAAACCTTCCAACATTAACTATCTACTTACTACTATGCTACATGAACCAGTTTTGATGTTTATGTATTCTTTACTTACAGTTATGAGAGAAAGTGTTCGTACCCCTGCATCGTGAGTAGTTGTTTCTTCATAACTTAAAAAGTATCACGATTAGGATAATGAAAATATATTATACTAACACACATCTACATAATTTGTATGTAAATTAAACAACAAAAACTGTTTATAAACAAATAACTAAACATGGGAGGGGCAGAAAGTGTTCGTGTGTCTACTTTAATGGTCAGTTGTGTAGCCTTTCAGGTGAATTACTTGGCGCAATCTCTCCTCACATCCCTCCATGATCGTTTCACAGTACTCGACTGGTATTTTCTTCCATTCTTCTTTACAGAAGGCCTCCAACTCTTGCAAGTTTTTTGGATGACGCTGATGAACTCTGGTCTTCAAATAATGCCAAACATTTTCAATTAGGTTGAGATTTAGTGGCTGTGATAACCACTCCAGAACGCTTATATCGTTCCTCTGTAACCAGGGTTGCACATATTTCAATGTGTGCTTAGGGTCATTTTCGTACTGGAAGATCCAACGACGCCCAAGCTGCAAGTCCTGAGCATCATTCTTGATACAAGTGCCTAATGTATCAACGTACTCTTCTTTTTTCACGATTCCATTTAAGCAGTGAAGACTACCTACACCAGAAGAGCTGAAGGTACCCCATAGCATGATGGAGCCACCTCTGTGTTTAACTGTAGGTACAGTGAAGATTTCACTTCTTACAGAAAATATAGGAAACATCATCATGGCCAAAAAGATCAATTTTAGTTTCGTCTGACCAAAAAATTCTCTTCCAATAGGTAAATGGCTTTATCTACATGCTTTATTGCATACCTCAATCGTGCTTCTAAATGAACAGGCTTTAAATGTGGAGTTGTACATGGATGGCATGCTTTGGACCCAGAAGAGCGTAACTGTAGAGGTGCTTACTTCAACCCCAGTTTCTGTATGTCATTACGTGTTAAACGAGGGTCCCTACTAACTTCTCTGAGAGCCTTCATCTTGATTCTCTCTGGAATTTTGGTGGGGCGTCCTGAACGAGAGAGGTTTGCAGTTGATCACGTAAGCTTAAACTTGGCAATTATGCTTTGAACAGTGAATTTCGGCACATTGTATTTATAATATATTGCACTTCTATTAGCCTAATCACGATACTTTTTAAGTTATGAGCAAAAAAACACTCCGGACGTAGGGGTAAGAGCACTTTATTGTGACTGTATAATCACAGACAAGAATGCAGGAAACCTTCCAACATTAACTATCTGTACTTCCTACTATGTTACACGAAACACTTTCAAAGTTCATATATTGTTTCTTACCTTTCTTATCAAAGTTTTCTTCTTCTGTTCTTTTTCTTGTTTTAATTCCTCAGCACTTTGGTCTGAAATGAGCAAAAATAACCCCAGGATACTAATCACAAAAAACATAATACCAGAATATGATGGATGCAATCACAGCATGATAAAAACTGAAGCTTGTAAATAATAACATTATTAAACCTTGTTTCATTTAAAAAGCATGTTTAATAATCTCACTTGATGTAAAAAGGTGTTTGAAACATCTCCAAAACACTTTGGTATCTATTAACCACACTAAACACTTCCATTCAGTGTTGGTAACAATTGAACAGACAATTCAATTTGTTCCCTGTCAGGTCACTGTCAGTTTCTTCTCTTTAGAGCCAGTCAAGAAACCCATGTTAAGATATAGTTAATACTTCATAATGCATGCACACACACTAGATGGGTTAAGCATTGTGTGTGTTTGTAATTTGTTATTTTAATGCAATAAACAAGCTGTGACAAAATCAAATTAAACAAAAAAACACTGTGTCAATTTAAAAGATTCCAGGGTACAAGCTACAGTGTGAAATTATAAAATGTACTCTGTGATATTTTCAGTTTTTACTTGTTTATTGACTTAAAATAAAAATGATGTATTTATTCAGGTTTTGATTTGCTGTTTTCAAAATAGTCCTTTACAATTTTAATTATTTTACTATTTAACATAATTAAAATGTATTTATTTTCACTGATATAAATATATATCAAAATATACACACACACACAACTACAGACTAGTTGATGAAAAACAGATTTTCTTACACAATAATAACTTTAAACAACAATACATACATCTTAATATATTCCTCTGTTCGAGCTCTTCTGGTGTTGGCCTTAAACTCAGTCGGCTGTTGAAAAAATGAAAAAATTACTTATAAAAAACACCTGGTGTAATACAGAAAACAAAGTATTCTAAGTACTTGTAAGAAACACCTGGTGTAATACAGAAAACAAAGTATTCTAAGTACTTGTAAGAAACACCTGGTGTAATACAGAAAACAAAGTATTCTAAGTACTTGTAAGAAACACCTGGTGTAATACAGAAAACATAGTATTCTAAGTACTTGTAAGAAACACCTGGTGTAATACAGAAAACATAGTATTCTAAGTATTTGTAAGAAACACCTGGTGTAATACACAAAACAAAGTATTCTAAGTACTTGTAAGAAACACCTGGTGTAATACAGAAAACATAGTATTCTAAGTACTTGTAAGAAACACCTGGTGTAATACAGAAAACATAGTATTCTAAGTACTTGTAAGAAACACCTGGTGTAATACAGAAAACATAGTATTCTAAGTATTTGCAAAAAACACCTGGTGTAATACAGAAAACAAAGTATTCTAAGTACTTGTAAGAAACACCTGGTGTAATACAGAAAACAAAGTATTCTAAGTACTTGTAAGAAACACCTGGTGTAATACAGAAAACAAAGTATTCTAAGTACTTGTAAGAAACACCTGGTGTAATACAGAAAACAAAGTATTCTAAGTACTTTCCTACACTGAGTTACAACAATTATGTTGAAGTTTATGTGCATTAAGTAATTTTTTTCAAAATAGAAGTAAAATGTACAATATTTTGGTACACCACATTTCTTTATGTGCTAACAACTTCATCAAATCACAGTTCACAGAATCATATGGTACTATTAGATTTTAGCTGTGGACTTTATATGATGTTATAAATAATTAAACTTTAAAATAATTTTAAAATATGAAGAGCTAAGCTTTCAGGTAGGAATGACAGTACCATTTTTTAAGAGACTGAAACACTAGGTTTTATTAGAATTTTCAAACAGGTATTCCACATAACGTTACAGGTACTGTGATTAATTTAGAACAGTTAACCGTTTTGGCCAAAGCTACCAACTTCAAGTTATTAGGTTATCAAGAGGTGGATGTCCATTAGTAACAGATTGTTGTGATACATATATTATTACATTACATACACTTGTTCACTCATAAAGTGTAATCTCACAAATATCAACAGAACTAGTTACACATATCTATATCCATGAGAATAACAGTATCTGGTACACATGTTCTATAAACCAGTCTATACCCACGGGAATAACAGTATCTGGTACACATGTTCTATAAACCAGTCTACATCCATGAGAATAACAGTATCTGGTACACATGTTCTATAAACCAGTCTACATCCATGAGAATAACAGTATCTAGTACACATGTTCTATAAACCAGTCTATATCCATGAGAATAACAGTATCTGGTACACATGTTCTATAAACCAGTCTACATCCATGAGAATAACAGTATCTAGTACACAGTTCTATAAACCAGTCTACATCCATGAGAATAACAGTATCTAGTACACATGTTCTATAAACCAGTCTACATCCATGAGAATAACAGCATCTAGTGCACATGTTCTATAAACCAGTCTATATCCGTGAGAATAACAGTATCTAGTACACATGTTCTATAAACCAGTCTATATCCATGAGAATAACAGTATCTAGTACACAGTTCTATAAACCAGTCTACATCCATGAGAATAACAGTATCTAGTACACATGTTCTATAAACCAGTCTATATCCATGAGAATAACAGTATCTAGTGCACATGTTCTATAAACCAGTCTATATCCATGAGAATAACAGTATCTAGTACACATGTTCTATAAACCAGTCTATATCCATGAGAATAATAGTATCTAGTACACATGTTCTATAAACCAGTCTATATCCATGAGAATAACAGTATCTAGTACACATGTTCTATAAACCAGTCTATATCCATGAGAATAACAGTATCTAGTGCACATGTTCTATAAACCAGTCTATATCCATGAGAATAACAGTATCTAGTGCACATGTTCTATACCACCAATAGTTTGATTGTTCATTAGTTTATTGTGTATTTTTGAGTTATTCAAATTTTTTGTTTCTGTTTTCCAAAATTGCTGTATGGTTTATTATCTAATAACAGTCAGCTTTACTATCAGTTAATTTTCACAAATGTGTGCACAAAGTTTTATTTTACCTTAATTGCAGCTCAGAATGCTCCCAACATTGAGTTTCCTGGCTTACAAGTTTGTTCCCAACAGCTTTCCCAGCTCTCCTGATTTGAAACTTACCATATAAGCCTGTTTCCAACAGCTTCCCAGCTCTCCTGTTTTGAAACTTACCTTATAAGCCTGTTTCGAACAGCTTCCAAGCTCTCATGTTTTGAAACTTACCGTACAAGTCTATTTCAAACAGCTTCCCAGCTCTCCTGTTTTGAAACTTACCGTACAAGTCTATTTCAAACAGCTTCCCAGCTCTCCTGTTTTGAAACTTACCGTACAAGTCTATTTCAAACAGCTTCCCAGCTCTCCTGTTTTGAAACTTACCATATAAGCCTGTTTCCAACAGCTTCCCAGCTCTCCTGTTTTGAAACTTACCTTATAAGCCTGTTTCGAACAGCTTCCCAGCTCTCATGTTTTGAAACTTACCGTACAAGCCTGTTTCAAACAGCTTCCCAGCTCTCCTGTTTTGAAACTTACCATATAAGCCTGTTTCCAACAGCTTCCCAGGTCTTCTGTTTTGAAACTTACCGTACAAGTCTATTTCCAACAGCTTCCCAGCTCTCCTGTTTTGAAACTTACCGTACAAGTCTATTTCAAACAGCTTCCCAGCTCTCCTGTTTTGAAACTTACTGTATAAGCCTGTTTCAAACAGCTTCCCAGTTCTCCTGTTTTGAAACTTACCATATAAGCCTGTTTCCAACAGCTTCCCAGCTCTCCTGTTTTGAAACTTACCGTACAAGTCTATTTCAAACAGCTTCCCAGCTCTCCTGTTTTGAAACTTACCGTACAAGTCTATTTCAAACAGCTTCCCAGCTCTCCTGTTTTGAAACTTACTGTATAAGCCTGTTTCAAACAGCTTCCCAGCTCTCCTGTTTTGAAACTTACCATATAAGCCTGTTTCCAACAGCTTCCCAGCTCTCCTGTTTTGAAACTTACCGTACAAGTCTATCTCCAACAGCTTCCCAGCTCTCCTGTTTTGAAACTTACCGTACAAGTCTATTTCAAACAGCTTCCCAGCTCTCCTGTTTTGAAACTTACCGTACAAGTCTATTTCAAACAGCTTCCCAGCTCTCCTGTTTTGAAACTTACCGTACAAGTCTATTTCAAACAGCTTCCCAGCTCTCCTGTTTTGAAACTTACCGTACAAGTCTATTTCAAACAGCTTCCCAGCTCTCCTGTTTTGAAACTTACTGTACAAGTCTATTTCAAACAGCTTCCCAGCTCTCCTGTTTTGAAACTTACTGTATAAGCCTGTTTCAAACAGCTTCCCAGCTCTCCTGTTTTGAAACTTACCGTATAAGCCTATTTCCAACAGCTTCCCAGCTCTCCTGTTTTTCTTTTTCAGACTGCACCTGAAGAATGTTCTTGTCAATCAGCTCCTGTCTGTTTGGCCTCTGGGCTAATTTCATTGCTAATGAATCTTTCCTGGCAATTTTAGCCACTAAACGAGCTAAATTACAAATACAAAAGTGAGAAACATCAAGTTAAATAAACAAAGACAGAAAGCTACTACTAACTACATCCAGGTTATTATTTATCATGATAAAAAAAAGACACAGAACCACAAACTGAACATACATGTTAGAAAGAGTAAGACCTTGTTCTGAAACATGCTTAAAAAACTTAAGTTTGTAGAACATAAAAACCTACTCGACATCACTGGCTCAGTTTCAAGCACAGCTAAAACCTTGGTGTACAAGTGTGTGTATACCTCCTTTGAATCTGTTATAATTCAACAGAACCATCACCTATATATATATTGTAATAGTTTTCTACTGTACCAGTGGCAACGAGCCAATTCCTGGTACAAATGAAAAAGGTGAAGAAAGTACTGACACATGATTGATTAGAGGAATCCCCCCCATTATTACCCCAGTAATTATTTTAGTAAAAGTATGTATCACAAAATTCTCCAATTAAACCCGATATGATGATATTACAAGCCATGAATTACACCCATGTAATGAGATAATACCAAATAAATAAAGTAAAGTAATTATAGGGTTCAGAAAAATGTGGAACACAGATTACAGCAATCAGTAAGCAAAGCACCAGTCTTAAATAATTTATATTTTTAATTCTTCACCAGGACAGAAATTTCAGTGACTAATAGATGAGATAAAGGCTTAACACGTTCCATGATCTGCTATTCACAAAGTGACAGATTCACAGCTCCTTAGTGTTCAATGGAAGAGCTAAGGAGATAATAAACAAAGTAGGCCTAATACTGTAGTAAAGCATAAGGTACAAGTTTTTGATATACAGCCCTTTTTTCACAACATACCATCACAATCAACTATCCATTACTATTCAGAAGACTAACCAATTCTTCAAATGGAAAAAATGTATGCTTGCTGCCTATAACACAAGCTGCACCAAGTGGCTGTAAGTTTTGATCTCCAGATATTTGGCTACAGTAATAAAACAGAGTATTAAAGGTTTTATAAAAACACTTTTAGGTAACCTTGTTCATCATCTCCATAATAATCCAGCCAGTTGATTGGCCCATCATCAGAGTCATCACTAGAGCTGTCGTTATCCACCTGATTACTGACTACAATCGTTGGAAAAGGTTTATTTTCTTTGTTTTCCTGAGGCTGTAGAAGGTTGGCCATCTTGTGGTCTGTTGCTACCATTTTCCTGAAGAATGAGAAAAAATTGTCAGTGGTATTGGACCAGTTTCATGACCAAACAAAACACAATGTATCAGACACAAAGGTTTACAATGCCTACACACACTTGGTGAAGTGATGAACCAATGAGTGATTTTCATTCCAGAGCCACAGAACATAGGTATGTAAGAAAGATCGTAAAAAGTGTGAACAACATAAGTCACATCAATTTGTTTATTTCTAACAGGACACACAAAAGTTACACCTATATGTACTGGTCAGTTATTGATCTTGAAATAAATATTCAGCAATATGTCAAAGGCTTCTGTAAAATGTCAGATTCATTAACTGGCCTTTAATAGTGGCTAAAAGAAATTATATTTAACATCACACATTCCTACAATACAGCTTGACTGGAAATTAAATATAATGGGACACTACCTGTTCTGACCAAGTGCTGGACTGGTAGTGACAGTGTCAGTGTGAGAATTAGAGGGTGTGGTTGTTACCGTTGGAGATGCTGAAGTAGAAGATGAGAACAAATTCCACCGTTTTTTCAACGCACTCTTCTTGGGCATTGCTGTTAGTTGGGGTTCTTTGGCAGGAACCTCTTGGACAACACTTGTATCAATATCAGGTTGTGGAATGAATAAAACACCGCTACTGTTTAACTCTGAAGAGTCTCCAATATCCTCAACTATGGTGTCTAAAAAAACAAAAAAGGTCCATTTTAAATGGGCTCGAGAAGTCAAAATTTGTTCATACTTCTGTCTACGTCAATGTTTAGTATGAAAGCATCAAAATACGTTTATTTTCAATTTTCCTTTATGAGAAAAAAAAACATTTAAAAAGAACTATCATAATTTTTATTATAATCCTAAACATTTGTTAACAATATTCAGTTATTGTTTGGATTTGCAGAAGGAAAGCTCACCAACTGAATCAATTGCTTTCTTCCCTAAATATGGAGATGGGGAAGAGAACATAGGAGGGGGAGGAATGGGTCCAATTTCAATGACACTAATGGGTGGATCTGGAAGAGCTGACCATAATAGATCCCCATCATGTGGGGGCAATTCTTCAATGTCTGGCAAGTTCAGAAGACTAAGGTCAGGTGTAACAGGTGATGCTGTAAATTGAAAACAGGCCTACTTTAACACTTTTCTTCTTATATGTGTATATATTTAGGTAACTTGTATACTAGTCTACCAGTAGGTGTTCACCGCTACTTCTTAAAATATTAAAGCTATTTTTAGGAAATTATACCACAACCTTCAATTGAGTTCAAAATCAACGTATTTCTCTTGGCATTTCTCTGGTCAGTATTGAGTATTTCCAGTTGTAAGACAGAAGAAAACAATCCAAGTTGTTTTGTTTTTCATATTCAAAAACAAAAACCATTTATTTTCCACACGTGTTTACTGAAAATAATTTATTGTTTCAACAGTTTCACGCCACACTCCATCTTGTGTAATCTAATTCTTAGCCTCCTAAACACAGATAACATTTGTACTGCCTACTTCTGTTTATACCTGAAACTTCAAAAGTTTATAACCTATTACTTCCTTACGCTCTATCACACAAACATTTTAAACAAACAAAACAGAATCTACTGTAAAGAAACATCTGTCTAGAAGTATCCACTGATTCTAATCAGTACAAATTTGAAATTTAAATTCCAAACATGGTCAAGATATGTTCTCCATAAACTTAGCTAACACTTAAATCACTGTTTACAATTAAAAACTTGTATAAAACCACAGATATTATCCATTGCACTTGTCAGTCTCATATAATTTCCCTTAAGGAAGTTGTAAGAACTACACATTACCTACAAACACTAGCACATCAATCTTAAGTTATCTAACCTACCCGAGTCTCGCACCTGACTACACAGTGAGAATACCAACCACTCCATCCCTCTTAAAAACTTTAAAATTTTTTAACTTCGTTAAAACAGGTTATGAACTCAACTCTTAACCAACAGTAAATTATCAATATTAATCTATCCATTACCAGATGCAGTGTTACTTTGAAGACGTAGTACTTTATACCACTTACATTTTGTGCCATTATTCTACCATTTATTATAAAACTTAGGTAGTAATATAATTAATAATAATAATAACATAATCAACTTCAGCTGACTAATTACCTTCATAATTAATAATTAATTCAGTCATAACAACACTACTACGAAAGATACAGATTAGTTGACAAAAATATAAATTCTGCTGACTGCTAAACCATTAATCAGCATTTAAAGAGTTAATTTAAAATATCTCGTTACATAATAATCAACTTCACAGTTTGACTGCTACTCCCACTAACTCTTGCTGGACTTGTGCTATTATTTTTACTGGTCTGTAACACAAGTGAAAAGTATTTTAGCAATAGTTGCACCATTTTATTATCAGAACACTACAAGAACATTTTCTTACAACACATTTACAAGGTAATACTGTTACAATGGAATATTATTACTTCCTCAAAGTAGATACCTTCACCACTTCTTTGAACAAGAATGCCACTGTGGTTGTCTAGCAACCAAAAACATCAATACAACAAAAGTAATGGTAAGTGACATTGCTCTCAATTACTTCCAATATGTTCCAAAATGCCAAGTTCTTACTCACATAAAGTTGTTATATAAGTATTGGTTGTGACAGTGTCCGACGAGCCACAAGATACCGCAACAGATGAAGTGATGGTAGTCGTCACCACTGCCGTAGCTGTGGCGTCACTGTTTCCAAGTTTATTTCCTGGTTCTGTTGCAACCTGACCATTGACCTGAGAGGTATGATAATGTTTACTAGAATCTGTCAAAAAAAAAAAAAAAAAAGAGGGAAAAAATGTTAAATGTATCTAAAAACAAAAATGAAACCAATAACAGTTCTACATCTAAAATGACAGGACAAACTGTCCTTGAAGCACCACAGTAGCAAATTATCAGTTCAAACTACAATCATACCAACATAATACAAGAAATGACAGAGCTGAGCAATCTCTCGAACCTGCTAAGCTTATTGACTACTCAATTAAAATCAACTAACTAATTATTCACATGTGAAGCCTAATCTTCATCACAATTGCAGCTTGTTTTAGTTTTCTTTGTTGGGCATCTTCAGATGTGATAAACAGAATCATATTTTTTGCTACCTATCTTAGCAACAGTTTGACCACAAAATAAATGTTTCCTTGTTCACTTCAGTAGATAACATCTGTTCTATCCTGTAGGATTGGGACTTTAGCATCCTCTGCAGGCTGGTTTGAACTGATATTACAAAACTTCAGTCAACCAACCAATGCTGTGAGAAACAAAGTAGTCATACAGTGGAACTGTCAAATGCACAAAGAAGCTGGACTCGCCTGTGAACTTCAAACACTTCCTTAGTTCAATTCTGCTAGAAGGTCAATGAGTAAAGAACTGTAACAAGACCAGGTTGACAAACTAAAGACAAACTTGTAAAGCAGACCATCTTTTTGTGTGTACACTAAACATTCTTTTTCTGTCAAATAACAAAGACTTTTCATTTTGTTTACAAATTTTGTTGGTTTCTTGTTAAGCACAACGTTAAACAATGCTATGCCCACACAAGTATCAAACGTCATTTTCAGCTGTGAGCAACTGTGCAGCATCAGGTCTCAATGTTTTATACAATCAATCACCTGATCAGAATTACTGTTCTTACTTCCCAAATGAATCTGTAGTTATTTACCAATCAGAAAATCAGCAGTTTCTACCCAAAAATACAATACAGAATAATTGAGGATTAAGTTACTTTTTCACATCTGAATTGTCATATGTAAAATAAAAATTTGCAAAAAACCTGTAATAAGCTGAAAATATCATTACCATCCTTGTAGTTTTTATCTTAAATTTTTTCCAAAACTATTCCATTAGCCGTTAAATTATTTGTTGTTAAAAATAAACATCCCTTTATGACATTTATTAAATTAGAATAACATGAAATATGACATTTTTAGGTTTGTATCTGATGTGCTCTTTTAAAACAATTTCACCAAGTGTTGTTGTATCATTAATTAGAGTTAGTGTGATTAAGATAAGCGTATGGGACGACTATTAGAAAACAAAGCATTGCATTTATTGCTGCCCGAACTCAGTTGTTGTTTGAAATAAATATCACTGAGGTAGACAACTTGTCACCACTGGCTGTACTATAGGGTCGACCAGTAGAAGACATTCTGACACTGGTATCAAATGAGTGACACTAGTCTCGTGTGAGCCTGGAAAATTTGATCACATTGGCTGCATTAGTGACAGCCACAGTTAGAAGATGAATTACACCTTTTCTCTCTCTTGTGAGGTATTGTTGTTTCCCTCTTCCATGGTGTTTGGTTCTCACATTACTAACTTATATTATTCAGTCTTAAACAAGTTCTCTCAAACAGTCAAAATTGTTTACACATTGTTCAGTCTTCACTCAGTTCTCTCCAGTTGTCAAAACTGACTTCAGATGCTTTAAGATGACATTTCAGAACATCCTTGTACCTCAGCTTTTGCCCCCTGATTTAATGTAGAGCCAAGAGGATGAGAGACAGGGGCAATGTTTATTATTGTTCTAAGTGACCTATAGATGATATACAGAATGAGAGACGGGGGCAATGTTTATTATTGTTCTAAGTGACCTATAGATGATATACAAAATGAGAGACAGGGGCAATGTTTATTATTGTTCTAAGTGACCTGTAGATGATATACAGGATGAGAGACAGACTCAATGTTTATTATTGTTCTAAGTGACCTATAGATGATATACAGAATGAGAGACTGATGCAATGTTTATTATTGTTCTAAGTGACCTATAGATGATATACAGGATGAGAGACAGAGGCAATGTTTATTATTGTTCTAAGTGACCTATAGATGATATACAGGATGAGAGACAGGGGCAATGTTTATTATTGTTCTAAGTGACCTATAGATGATATACAGAATGAGAGACAGGGGCAATGTTTATTATTGTTCTAAGTGACCTATAGATGATACACGGAATGAGAGACAGGGACAATGTTTATTATTGTTCTAAGTGACCTATAGATGATACACAGAATGAGAGACAGGGGC
Organism: Carcinoscorpius rotundicauda; assembly: GCA_011833715.1. Taxonomy (NCBI): domain Eukaryota; kingdom Metazoa; phylum Arthropoda; class Merostomata; order Xiphosura; family Limulidae; genus Carcinoscorpius; species Carcinoscorpius rotundicauda. The sequence continues at coordinate 130,172,728 of CM022394.1, forward strand.
AATGTTTATTATTGTTCTAAGTGACCTGTAGATGATATACAGGATGAGAAACAGAGCCAATGTTTATTATTGTTCTACGTGACCTATAAATGATATACAGGATGAGAGACAGGGGCAATGTTTATTATTGTTCTAAGTGACCAATAGATGATATACAGAATGAGAGACAGGGGCAATGTTTATTATTGTTCTAAGTGACCTATAGATGATATACAGAATGAGAGACAGGGGCAATGTTTATTATTGTTCTAAGTGACCTATAGATGATACACGGAATGAGAGACAGGGACAATGTTTATTATTGTTCTAAGTGACCTATAGATGATACACAGAATGAGAGACAGGGGCAATGTTTATTATTGTTCTAAGTGACCTGTAGATGATATACAGGATGAGAAACAGAGCCAATGTTTATTATTGTTCTACGTGACCTATAAATGATATACAGGATGAGAGACAGGGGCAATGTTTATTATTGTTCTAAGTGACCAATAGATGATATACAGAATGAGAGACAGGGGCAATGTTTATTATTGTTCTAAGTGACCAATAGATGATATAATTGATTATCTGCTGTAACAATATTTAATTACAATAAATTAGAGATATTAACATACGAAAGCTAAATTACTCTACTTCTAAAGTGTTATTTCACTGAAACTATTTAAATTTATTTGTTTAAAGGGACAAGCCAGTCTCCAAGCTGCCATAGCCCATTAGTGTTATGACTTCTAAAAATAATCTATGTATATAAAACAGTTTTCACAACCACTTGTTTATGTGAAAACACACAGAAAAACAAATAAAATCTTGTATGTTTATTGAAGCAAGTCTGAAAATCTCAAAGGTTACTAAGTGACAGATCTGGGTAATCAGAGGAAGTTAGAAATTGACTACTGAGCTCTTTATTAATCACTTTAAAATAACGAGCCTTTCTTGTACAATTTGAATGGTTGTAATAATCAGAAATGACAGTTTCCATCAGTTGATTATTTCTGAGTCACAACAGCAATCAATTACGTTGAATTAATCAAAAATTACAATGAACCTTCACAATGACAACAGTTTGACCACTTACACGCTAGACAGTTCCAACCATCTAGAAACAGTAAAATAAAAAAAAAATGAATTTCAAAGCTTGATTTTTTTAAATAACTAATCAATTTCACCACAATTTTAGTTAATTTATTACTTTACGTACAACTAACTAAATTAATTAATTCTATCTATTAATCAAGGTAATTACCTACCCTTAATAATGGTAAATCTAAGTTTACCCTATTTGAAAAGTCTAGACTATTAAATCTTTTAATTTATAATTTAGCAGAATAACATGAGAATAAAAGTTTTTATGCAAAAATCATCACAGGCAAAAACATCTAAGAAAGTACTAAGAATAAAACAATAATTTTGTTTGCAAAGTTTATAAATTAGACCATGAAAAATCCTTCTGTAACTTCTGTTCCCAACCTTCCCGCTGTCTTTGTTCAGAAAATAATAAATACTGAAAATATTATCAACAATTACATTTAATTAAAGGTAATTAATACAGCTACATATTCAAATGTCTATAGAAACAAAGTCAGACACTCAAAAAACTGTGTAAATTCAACACATTATTCTGTACACTGACACAACCAGCATGTACTGTGTAAACTCCATCACAATATCCTGTACACGGACACAACCAGCTTGTACTGTGTAAACTCCATCACAATATCCTGTACACGGACACAAACAGCTTGTACTGTGTAAACTCCATTACATTATCCTGCACACCAACACAAACAGCTTGTACAGTGTAAACTCCATCACAATATCCTGTACACGGACACAAACAGCTTGTACTGTGTAAACTCCATTACATTATCCTGCACACAAACACAAACAGCTTGTACAGTGTAAATTCCATCACAATATCCTGTACACGGACACAAACAGCTTGTACTGTGTAAACTCCATTACATTATCCTGCACACAAACACAAACAGCTTGTACTGTGTAAATTCTACACAATATCCTGTACACGGACACAACCAGCTTGTACTGTGTAAACTCCATTACATTATCCTGCACACAGACACAAACAGCTTGTACTGTGTAAATTCTACACAATATCCTGTACACGGACACAACCAGCTTGTGCTGTGTAAACTCCATTACATTATCCTGTACACGGACACAACCAGCTTTTATCTTATACTTAGGTGTACTAAATATACTGGGTACAAAGTATTTTTGTGACATCTCTAACTCCAACAACTTAGCAACTTAATCTAAAAATTTCAAAATCTACTCCACATTCCCACTGAACTTGCAACACATAAACAAATAATTTTTGTCTGAAGAAGTAAAAAACTATAACAAAGGCTTCAGAAGAGCAGTATAATACTTGCCAATTAACAACCACTGATGATCAGTGATGTCGAGAAACCCACTTGTTGAGAACTTTTATATGCAAAAACGGCTGTTCTGGGCCCAGAAAACACTTCAAATAGAAGAGCGAACAACGTTTCGACCTTCTTCGGTCATCGTCAGGTTCACAAAGAAAGGGTTACTGGTCGGAAGCTGACCACGTGTTTGGGAGGGGTTGTATAATTGAGTGTTGCAATGTAGAGGGCGCGGTTTGAATATATAATTTTGTCTATAATATTAATATAGGTATAATGGTGTTCCTTTATATTGGTTTATTTTGGGTTTGAGTTGTTGTATAAGTAAGGCTTCTTTAATTTTTCGTTTGTTTATGTTTGTTTCTTTATTTAGTATTTTAGTGTTTTCTATGGTTATGTTGTGTCCATTTGACTTGCAGTGTTCGAAAACGTGTGAAGGTGACTTTTTATGTTCTTTGAATCTGGTTTCCATTTTTCTACTTGTTTCTCCTATATAGAAGTCGTGGCAGTTATCACATTGTATTTTATAAATAATGTTGGTGTGGTGTTTGTCAGTGTAGTTCTTACATAGTATAGACCTTAGTTTTGTCTAACTAAGGTCTATACTATGTAAGAACTACACTGACAAACACCACACCAACATTATTTATAAAATACAATGTGATAACTGCCACGACTTCTATATAGGAGAAACAAGTAGAAAAATGGAAACCAGATTCAAAGAACATAAAAAGTCACCTTCACACGTTTTCGAACACTGCAAGTCAAATGGACACAACATAACCATAGAAAACACTAAAATACTAAATAAAGAAACAAACATAAACAAACGAAAAATTAAAGAAGCCTTACTTATACAACAACTCAAACCCAAAATAAACCAATATAAAGGAACACCATTATACCTATATTAATATTATAGACAAAATTATATATTCAAACCGCGCCCTCTACATTGCAACACTCAATTATACAACCCCTCCCAAACACGTGGTCAGCTTCCGACCAGTAACCCTTTCTTTGTGAACCTGACGATGACCGAAGAAGGTCGAAACGTTGTTCGCTCTTCTATTTGAAGTGTTTTCTGGGCCCAGAACAGCCGTTTTTGCATATAAAACCACTGATGAATTGGCTAATAATTAAAAATATCAGCTAAGCCTAATTACTTAACAAAAACTAAACTTTTCACTATATAGTTTCATAAGTTAGAAGTTAACACTGATTTTACTGTTGAAAAATCTGTTTATCATCCTTGATTATTTGGAATTATCCACAAATAATATCTCCATTTTATTTCTACATGTGTAATAAACTATTATTACCTACAAACCCTTACACTTCTGGACACATAAAATAGGTTAAGTAGTTTTACATTAAAAACAGTTACAAATAAATGTTAAAGGGATGTTATTATTTTAAAAGGTTAATACATTTTAAAACAACTCAAAACAGACACAGAAAAATATGTAACACTATCATTTAGTGAAAGCAGTCAGAAGTTACATGAGAAATAGTTGTAGAATTGTAAAATGTTTTCATTCATCAGCAGAATGAAAAATTAGCTTTAGAGTTTCCTTTCCAACACATTTAACAGATCTACAAATAAAGCTGTACTCACAAAGTAAAACAACCGTCTTACATATTCACTAGAAATACAAAGTTGAGCCACAACACCAAGCTATATCTCGCAAAGAGAAACGGACTTTTTAATAGTCCATAACACAGCTCACAGCAACAAACCCAAACTAACATGATAATTTAAAACAAACATCTACTATAATATACTCCACTGTAAACTCCATCATTGAAAATACCTCGTTTTTCTTTATCTGCATGAAGTGGAATCTTCAACAACTATTTTCTTTACCTCAAACTAACAACATTAGAAAAGAAGACAATACCAGCAGTAGTAGGCAGTAAAGAAACTGACTAAGCTTACATCTAATTTTTTCAACAGAAGTAATAATGTACCAGTAACCTACCTAATTTAGGTTAAAATTCTGTCTTTATCCAAACATCTTACAGTTAATCACAAACACAAGTTACTTCTCATTAGTCCCAGGAGGTAACGTTTATCATTTAAGGTTTGATAAGAAAGAAAGATAGCAGGAAGCCAGACAAGCAGGATGTTAAGCTATATTTAGATAGATGAATCACTCTCTCCAAAAATGGCAGTGAAGTACACAGCACTAACATAGAGATCGTGAGTACTTCCCTCACCTGGCATGGGAGAGGAGGTACTACTGTCAACAGACAAAAAAAACTAAACGGTTTCAGTGAAAAGTCTTATGTAACACAACGGTGAGAGTAAACATTGAAAAAATATAACAGAAGAAATAACAGGTAGGGTAGAAAGCAACATAATAAAGAATGTTTGTACATACAGAAGATACAAACTTGCTGTGGCACTGTGACATCACTATAAAAACTCTGAGAAACATTGTACATGAAACAATTTATAATAAAAATAAATACATTTAAAAAATATAATTAAAAAGCATTTTTACCACCAAAAAATATTTTTTCTGGACAAATTTTGATCGATTTGGAAAATCACAAAAATAACTGTTTGAAAGATGTCTCATAAGCTTTGTTTGTTGTGAGTAATGAATGGAAAAATAATTTAAATTTTACCTTGCTAATTATTTAGTACCAATAACATTTATACCAAACTTGTTATTCAAAGACACTTTTTAATTATCCACAAAACAGTTTTTGTATTGTAGACAAATTTATATGATCCAGCACAAAAACAAAAGAATGAAACTTGGAATGTTACAGAGATAACAGTTCTTTAAATGTTGATTAATATTCTGTGTTCTTGTGTGAAGTTTTACTGGATTACAGTCAGAGACACCAGTAACACATAGCTACATTTTCAAACAAGATTTACCTGGGTGACAGTCAGAGATACCAGTAGCACACAGCTACATTTTCAAACAAGATTTACCTGGGTTACAGTCAGAGATACCAGTAACACAAAGCTACATTTTCACATAATCTTGATAAGTACTACAAACAGAATTTTGCAAGTTCTACACAACTTGTCAGCCTTGCTCTGCTATATATCATAATTAATGTGTGCTTTAGAAGTCAATGGTCATCACACTAGTAAGCAACAAGAAACATAAAGAGAGGTTAAAAGTTCTTTAATTGTCTAAATCAAGCTAGTAAGCTGACATTATTAACTTTAAAAAGCCATCTGATGGCAATCTAGAGATTGTCTCTACCGACCCTGCCAGCTGGTCAATGGTGAAAGTGAACAGATACATTCTGGTTATCATTACAGAAACCTTCAAAACACCCAGGAATTAATGAGCCTCTGAGTTACGTACAGGTTTAATAAGATTGAAATGCCACAGCCAAACATATAAATGGTTGGTTGCCCCCACAGATACATCTGCAAGTAGTTAAACAAAGTTCTTTTAGATTTCTTTAAAAGCAGAGTACGAAGTTACATGATAGAAATCACCTAAAGCAATTAAAATCACAAATGTTTGACAGAATATGCTGCTTTAACCAGCTACAATGACCTGCTTTCTGTTTTTTTTTAGAATCTTTAAAAGTTAGAAAATGATAAATGTTTAAACACATCTTTATAACTTTCAAGAAAAATCTAAAGTCAGCAGTGACAAGAGTTCATACACTTTATAAAAAAGAACTTTCCATTTATAGATATTTTAATACATTAAATTATTAATGAAGAATCTTTACCTCTCTGACTATTATTTATCCCATCAGGAAGTAAAACACCTCTCTTTATCAGCTCTTCTTTTGTGGACCTCATTGATATCTTCCTCTCCAAAGCTGACACCAAACAAGTAAATAATTAGCAAGCTTTTCACACCTTAACAACAGAGCTAAAAACATTTCATTACTAAATACACACATCTTCATAAAGATAATTAAAACAGCACAATGAAACACAGACTCACGACTGGAGTGAAAGAAGTGGTTGAACTAGTGCATCCTTTGAAAACTACCAACTGCAACTGGAATGTCCCTTGCTGGAGACAGGGAGTTTTAAGTGTATGACCATAAGTCAGAATATTTTTTTATACTGTGTTAGATAAAATGCACAGAAATCTGTACATTCAGAGAACACTTAGAGAACTGTTTATATATAAAAAACAAACAGAACTAAATAAAAATATTATTCTAAACTTGGTATGCTTTCTTACACAACTGATGAAACAAATACCAGGAAATTATACAGATATTGCTTTTAATATCTGTACCCCAGGATAGGACCAGTCCTTGGCTTCTACAAGTTCTAAACGTGACAACCTGTTGAAGTTAACTCCACCAAATGGTTATGTGCTAGTTTATAACAAAAAAAGACCAAAGATTCCATGGAAGATTTATTCTGGTTTTCTTTCCATTGTCAAAAAGTGTTGCATCCAAAGTTTTCTTATTTTATTTAAGGGTAATGAAAAAATGATAAGAGTTGAAACACTGATTATATTAAAACAGCACCAATTTTAAACTGAATTTCCAAAAATGGTGAAAACAAAGTCTGACACATTTGTATTGATGCATGTGTATAATCTCAAGCTTTTTACCTCATTAGAATTTGGAACAATTTGGAATTTTGTTTTAAAATTAACATGTTCTTCTCTGTTTTAATAATATGAACTCTTTTGCTCAGAAATGACCTGAAAATATTTACCTCAAATTCATCTTCTCTTTGACCACAAATGTTTGGTATGTTAAGGTGGTTTTATCAACAAAAAAATACACTTTCCTGACCTCTCAAGACAGCTGGGATTGGTATTAATTAAAATAACGTACACAACAGCATTCTGACCTTCTTAGGTCATCTTCAGGTTGAAACTTTGTTCTGTGCTATATTTTAATACCCATACCAACTGTCTTGAGAATACATTTTACTTCAAGTGGGTTTCTTGTCATCACAAATATACTTTCCTGCTCAACTATCAACAACTTATTGGATAACAGAATTCAAAATACCTTTCTTATAATACCTGTCCACCCAAGGTCGAGTGACGTTATGATTAACAGTATTCAATAATAGCCACAAGCACACTCTCCACCCAAGGTCGAGTGACGTTATGATTAACAGTATTCAATAATAGCCACAAGCACACTCTCCACCCAAGGTCGAGTGACATTATGATTAACAGTATTCAATAATAGCCACAAGCACACTCTCCAACCAAGGTCGAGCAATGTTATGAATGTCAATATAACAATACACATTTAGTTCTTTAAATTTACACACAAATTACCGAGAACCCTTTACAAATTTCATAAATAATATTTTGTGATCGAAAATAAAAGTCAGAAACTTGAATGAAGGAAAATGAGACAAGCACACAATATGAAATATAGAAATGTGAGATATAATTCTGAAGCTATGTAAAAGATACTACAGTGAGAAAAACTGGTGTGAACACAGAAAAGAACTAAGGTTATAATGACTACTGTTGGGAATTGGTTGAAATATTACAATCAATGGTTTATAAGAGCTAATCAATTACAGATTATAATTTGTTAGCTAAAATTTTTTTTTTTTTTACTATTCAGGAAGTTAAAATGTTCAATTGTTTGCTTTTTTTAAAAATATATATAAAAACACATATTTACTGAACAAGATAAACCTGTAGCAAAGAATCACAACATTCGTGGCTTAAACTTTGTCCAGGGACGTTTTATTTAAACACCACACTATTTTGAGGAATAAATTTTGTTTCAGATAGAATAAATTTTGGAGAATTGTTTCAGACCTTTAATTATGAAACAAAGTCAGAGTTTGGCTGGGATTGTAACTTTTGAAAAAAAAAAAAAAACAACCTATATTCAATTTCATTTGATTTACTAAGTAAACATTTGGTTTTTTTGGAACAAAGTTGAGGAACAAGACTACACAGAACAAGTAAAGCCATATTTGTAAAATAATACTTTAACTGGTTATAAAGAATGATTATAGAAAATCACAAATAAATACCAGGTAGTGTGATTCTGACAATCAATCATTCCAATCAAATACTACACCACTAGTAGCGATACTGTAAAACTGTCAACAAATTACAGACTTTTTATTACAAATACACTTGACTAAAACTATCTTATTACAGTATCAACTGTTGAAAATTAGAGATTTACTTCAAAATGTTCCATATATTATTCACCTTCCCAAACAAATTACTGCATTTCTTGCACTTTTGAATAAAATACTAATAAAGTTTAAATCAAATCTTCTACGTGTTTCACTGAGGACAATATTAACCAATAAACCTCAAGTGGTTAATATTTAAAGTTGGTTACATAGAAAAATATTAACCAGCTCTATACCTCGAGAGGTTTTGTCGAATTTTTCACTCCTTTTCTTTCTCTTCCATTTCCACGGTTTGAACAGCCTTCTCAGGACTGTCAATCGGCTAGGCTTCATTTCCATGGGAGGGACAGAGTTGGTGCGAGAAGTTGTGTCCAGTGACGGTGTTCTCATAGCATTATTCGACTTTTTGCCTGAAACCAAAGTAAGTGTTAAGAACTTACAGAGTGGAAATAAAGAAATGTATATTTAAAACATATGTCAACAACACTTCGACACCACATCCAGTGTGACAAGGCCTAGTACAAGGGCTTATCAGGCAGGCTGGAATACGACAGATGCAACAGTGATATAAGTGCTTGTTATATCCTTTGTTTGAACAATAATTGTTTGGTGTGAACTAAATTAAATAACTGGACTGGACAATTATCACTCATTTTAGGTCATTTACAAAGTATAATTATGGTTATAGTTAATAATGCTATATTATAGTAATTTTTGTATATCGTTTTGGTTTATGTTCATTCTAAAGAACTGTTAAAGCAGCAGACCAGTCTTGTTACTGGGGCTGGTTGAACAACCAAAACATAAACAGGTTAAAAACTACATTACTAATTAAAAGAAGTGACATTAAACAGTCCATGTGATATTTATATAATTAATTAGATGAGCAAAAACTACTATGAAGCAAATTAGATTATGTAATTAAACTGTAAATATTTTAACTTTTACTGATGCTGAGTAAGGTCCAAACTATGGACAATTCTCCTTTTAATAAACTTCTATACTGTAATTGTCCAGCAACTGTAGATGTCTTAGCTGTGACAATTAGCGAACATCATTTAAAAGGTGAGATTTTGTTTTGATTTAATAGCCTATCACAATAAGAAGAATTGGAAAAAAAATATGTCATAAGTGTTACTTTTCTTATTTTAGAAGTTGAACAAAAGATATAAGCACTGATAAATATTTGTAATGTGTGTAAAAAAAGATTAAACTACAGATAAACTGATATAGGAACTAAATACATCAACATTAAAACTGTTGTTTCTAAGCACAGTTAAGAAATAATATTTTAAAATAGCGTGTAAAATATTTAACTGTTATTGCTAAGCCTAATTATCAGAAACAACCCTTAAATGCAATGTATAAAACATTTAAGTTATTAATACTGGGAGTAGTTAACAGATATAACATTTATTTATTTTGCACCTTCTTTTCATATGTAGATTGTCTGTAGTTAATATCTATTAATTTAGAACACACTATTATCTCATTATTTGGTTACTACGAAGCCTAGTTGAAAGAATATTTAAAAATGACGCATATAAAGCATTTCAACTATTAAAAATCAGCATACTTTTAGAAATAAAATCTTCTATAGTATTATTCCACCGACCATAAGTAGATATAATTACATACAGAATTTCTTGCGTTCGAGCTTGAATATTTCAATAAATTATAGGCCTCCATCCCACACGATCTACCTTATAATCAGAGTACATTCAACACTAATTACAATCTTAACATATCCTGTTTTGTTTTATTATGACTTAACACAGGCACGTACCGCTCACTCCTACACACATTATCCGGTCATGTATACGCGTGCTTTGTGATGTTGTAACTTAGAAAATAAAATAAAATTTGAATTTGAAGACGAGGAACCAACTTTATAGAGAACAGAAAGTTCTCAGTAAATTAACAAAGATACCGAAAAAATGTGTTAATTTATAATGAAGTTTGTTTTATTTTCAAATAAATTAACATTCACAATAACGCAAACATTTTTTTTTTCCTGGAGCTTTCCTACATCAGGCAAGTACAACCACATGGCTGAGATCGAAATACGAGTCTATGATGTCGCCGAAAATAAATATAGAACAGAGGTCACATATAAACGTTTACGTTAGGACATTTTAAACCTAGGCCTAAAACTAGAAGTGGGACAGCATAAGACTAGTGAATATGCACAAACTGAAAACGCACTTGTCCAATCACACTAATCGTAAAGCATAATGTAAATAAAATCAGATGTTCGCAAACTTGAGAACAATAAAAGCTAAACACTTATAACGAATTTTTCTTTTTCTAACTGCCATGAACAACGTGAAAAGAGTTCGCGCACCGTAAATCGAGAACAGGTTTTACAAGACTCGATCGATAATGGTACAACTTGTATTTACCGTTATTCTATCACTACGATATGATACGAGACAATACATATATTTGTTGTACCCAAATTCATTTAATTTCTAATCGCACATTTGTTTGCTAAACAGGTACAAATAAAACAAACAATTAGATGTTGATAGCTAATATAAGAACACGAAAAAAAAAAGAATATTCGTGAAATTTATGGTACGAAAATACAAATATTTAATTACACCCACAGTTTTTGTAGTATGCGACAACAGCCACAATATTTTTCGTACCAAACAGAAACACGCTTTTAAATCTTTACGTTCCCCGGGGTGTTTTTTGTTTGTTAGAGTATGTCTCCGGGCGCGAGCTAATTTAGCGTCCTGACAAACGTAAAATCAATATACTCGATGTAAATGAGATTTTAAAATACTTGTAGACGCCATGAACATATTTTCTCTTAACGAACAGCAACAAAAGTGAGTATACTAAAACAGTTTAAGACAAATATAACAAATTATAAAACAGTGTTAACATATTTTGTTCCACTGTGAGTTAAAAATAAGGCAACATATGAATACGTGCAACGGTAATAACAAGAGGGTCGTCAAACGATATACAAAAACAAGGCTAAGAAAAGCAGCGACACGAGTGTATTATTGTGTATTTAATCTAAGTTCTACTTCCCGCTAATACAGCTGTAATTCTACGGGTTTACAACGCTAAAATCAGGGGTTCGAATCCCCTCGGTGAGCTCAGCAGATAGCCCGATGTAACTTTGCTTTTAGAAATCACACAATCTAGTTTCTAGTTACCTATAAAGATAGGTCTTATTCAAATGTCGGTAACCAAAGAAGCCTAAACGTTATACACACAATATTTTTTTTTACAATAGACACAGTGTTCTTGTCAAGGTTATATGAACGAAAACGTTAAATAACAAAGTAATATTTCCTTATTTGTCAAATTTCACGCAAAAAACCCGAGGGCTAATCTGTACTACCTGTTCAAAGTTTTCAAGTGACAGAGAAAAAACAACCAGGCAACACCACCAACTGCTCTTTAAAAAACTAGTAATAGATTGGTCGTAACATTACGTAGTCGCTACGGTTGAAAGGGCACGATCGGTGACGGAATTCGAACCCGTGATCCACAGATTGCGAATCAAATACTTTAACCTCCAGGTCAACCAGATAATTCTAGCTATGTTTATGGTTTCAGTTATTTACTAAGTTATATGTACATGGTGAAGCAACAGGTCGCTGATTTATTAGATTGTTCACACTTTGCCTCTCCATCAAAACGTTCCCTAGTGCAGTTCGTGACATTAACAAACAAGTACTTTAATGTTAAAATATTTAACACTGCTAGAACTTAAACTTTGTCAAAAAAATTGCAATCTTCTACACCTGACCTACAGATATTTCTAAGTTTGTACATTGAAACCCCAAAACTCAAACCTCCAATATTAACGCGTTGGCTCCCACACGATTCACAGGTGGTTCGTGAATCTCCCAGTGGGACCCTTCCGGCGAGTGGTGTTCTGTTTTCTTTTTAAAGGACAACTTACTGGCTGGAACAAAACGGCTACATACACAGATGAGAGTGGGATATCAGGACATTTCTTTTCTGGATCCTGGAAAGTATCGGCGAAATAGGCTTAAGAGCCAACGTGTCAAGTATGAATATACAAACCCCCATTCTATGCTGACGTCACAGTAATCATTTGCCCTTACATTTATTTAATGACTTTTAATAGTCACAACTACACTATAAGAGTGAGCGAAATTATTTTAAATTCTCAGTATAGAATGTAGTTTTTTTACGACAGGACGCACAAACAGAACATTTCAAAAACGGATTATTTTATCTTCGTGAAATGAATGAACTTAAGTTAGAAAACTTAAAATAAGTAAGTTTTTCGAAACTTTTGGGTTAACATCTGGAGTATTTCGTGCACTATGAAATATGATGGTATAAACTTACTTTTAGTAAAAAACAAAGATAAATCATCAAACCAGGATTGATTTCAATTTCACTAAATATAAGTTAATTATCTCTACTTAGAAGTTTAACAGAACGACACTAGAAACAAACTCGTCACTTAAATTGAAGGTAAATCACGAAATATCGAGTGATTTACAATAAAAATTAAATCCGCACCAACAGAACAATACCGGTTGGACACTTCGCTTGTCCTCTTCAGTCCAACGTATTCATGTTACTTATCGTGTGTTTTCAATCAGACCAAATCTTTTAAAACAGCCCGAAACGAAACTTTCATTTACGTTTGAATGAAGTTTAAACAAAACCAACAATTACTTGGAGTTCCTCTTGTGAACTGACAGTACAAAACAACTTTGTCGCCACGTGTCACGGCCTACCGTACATAGAACTTTAACATACACAAAAGCAACTGTATCCAGAAGACTTGTCTACAGTTCTCTGGAGGGGTGAAACCTACATTACCTTAAACTCCAAACCCTTTTTATCTCTTAGTCGATAAACAGTCAAGGTTACTGAACTGATACACACCATTTTAACCATATAATTGTGTCTGGTGCCCACATTATCTTCACCTTTCAATGTCACCTGAACCAAGTCAGCCTTTGAACGTGGTTCTACTCCGTTTCACTCTCATAAGTGCAAACTGTCCCACGACGCGAATGAAAATTAGTTGTGCCCATGACAAGCAGTGAATTTATTCCAAGATACGTACGTGAACTTATCCTCGGTGGTCGTGTGACTTAATAAATTGTATCGTTTCTTTTAGTAAAGATTTCTCACGGGATCACAGAGGGCACATTGGTGTTAGACCATACACATAAAACCTTACCAACGTGACACGACCTGAGAATTTGTCATTGTCATTATTAAACAAACAGAATGATACACTGTCAATCAGCTTGGACATTAAGAATACTGTACCTTTATTTACATACACTACACCCCATATCCTTTATTTAAATACACTACACCCCATATCCTTTATTTAAATATACTTTGCTTCATACTTTATTTCATTTATATAATTCATGTTTTATCTTTTATTAAATGATTCAAATACACCATGTTTCAACTACGTAACTACCTCTAAGCCTGATTAAGATAGGCCTAAAGGATATGTATAATTAACTACTAGTTTTTAAATTTACATTATACACGAGACGATATCCAAGTAAAACTAACATAAAAAACAAACCAAAATACAACATAACGACGTGAGTAGGAAGGCTCGACAGGAGTTTTAAAGAGGGAGACATACAAACGAGTTTTACCAGAAGAGCGCAATTCGTACACCTGAATTATACAGCAAATTACTGATATTTCCACAATTACTCACTGGACCCACGGTAACAAGTTTCTGGAAAAGACGGTATGGGTGACTACAGGTGACTAAAAAAAACCATGATACGTTTCTGAAACATTCATGGTTTAATATTTTCTCGTTTAATCAGAAAACTCGTGAATGCGGTTTTATTTTCTAACGCTTACATTTGTGCACGCGTTGAAATAAAACTTCACAACAGCGGTCTTTGTGAGTAAATATTTGCATATCACCAGCGTGACTCTAACATCAAATGAAGATAAATATCCCTCATGGAATACCAGCACACACACAACACTAAAGATGAAATTCTGTTGTCAACTTGTATATCGATTCTGCGAAGTTAATAATAGAGCATATTTCAGTGGTTTCATGCAGCAAAGAACACGCGCAATCATCGCGATCTTCGATGCTTACGTCATCGACAATTCAAATTTGAAGAAACACAAATTCACGCGCTAGCTTTCCTTTTAACTTCCCACGCTGTGCGGTGGGATTAACTTAATACCAGAATGGTGACCTTTGTACTTACAACATCCTCTGTCCCAAGAAGTTTCGAAAAACAAAAAACTATGGAAATTAAATTTGAAATAAATAAATTTGTAGATAAACAATTATACAAAAACAAAAAAGGTGTGAACAGGTGTCATGAAATACAAACAAGCATTTATACGGTACTCAAGTCCAAAAACAAAAATATTGTACTCCATAAATGTAGGATGGATAGAAGTGAAAAACATGAAAGAAAACAAAAATATACTGAACTTAACATAAAAAACAAATGATTTTGTAGTCTATGATTCTTGGTCACAAAAACTCGATCCCTCTAGACATTGGAGTGAATTTTCAAATGTTATGTCCCAGAAGACTGATTGGTAGAAATAAACTACTCGAGTCTACTATTCAGAATCTTGTTTCCAGATTAGAAATCCATAAAGTATGTAAAAAGATACACCTACATGTGGCTGTAATGGTTTTAGAGGTTTCAGCGTTTCCATATTCTCCAGAATCAATATCAGACACGTTGCTTTTTTTATAATGTAATTTTGACCTTCTACTCATTACTTCACTTTCAACATCATTTCTTTGCTTCCATTTAATATGATTTGGTTTATTCAAGAATGAATCCAAAGTTGCATTAAAGCTATCATGGCGACTCTAATTTTGTACTACTACTGACCAGGATAAAAGCAGCAAGCCAACATCACACTACTAATCACCTTACAAAGTAATGATGAGAAGGGCGGTTGGTTGTCACTCTTAAATATGCAGTATGGCATGCATTGGAACTCGCATGGCCAGCTTCGACGTCAGAGCTTTATCATCCTACTGACCATGGACGACTGCTGATAACGTTACTGTCTTCTTGTAAGCTGAACTTATTTCATTGCCTTTAACGACATTATGAATTCCTTAATCAGTGTTTAGTTTTGTGTTTAAGCAGAACGGACTATTTATCAGCAATGTAACCGCTGCAAGGATTGACCCAGGATATTAGCGCTGTATTCTCTTAGCCAGCCACTGACTTCAACCCAGGTCCGAAATTCAAAATTCCATGGAGTAACATAGATTTAATGAAATGGTCAATCACATGCAGTCGCCAATTGTTTCCACGTACCATTCACTTTACGGTCGGTCACATACACACACCTTCTGCTAATATTTTGGTTCGGTTTGTTTTGAATTTCGCGCAAAGCTACACGAGGGCTATCTGCACTAGCCGTCCCTAATTTAGCAAAGACTGGAAGGAAGGCAGCTGGTCATCACCACCCACCCCCAATCTTGGGCTACTCTTTTACCAACAAAAAGCGGGATTGACTGTAACATTATAACGACCCCAAAGCATGTTTGGTGTGACGGGGATTCGAACCCGTGACCCTTAACCATCTGTCCACTAATACTCAGGATAGTTTTTCTCATCTGGTAATAATTTAGAAATATCTCGCATTTTAAAAACTCGAGCGTCAATAAACATAGATAGTCTAATTGTATATTACACCATTCCTTTGACTATTTCTAAAATTAAAGTCTTAAGAGTACATAGCTTTTCATGCCAAAAGTTATAATATAAAAATAAAAAAAATCACATTTGTAAGAGAAAAAATCTAGGGAGGCTGAACTCAGGTGGAATTTTCCAATAGGATAAACCTCCGGGTATCTAAATTAACCAATCAGACAGCTGTTCAAATAACCAGAATAAACCATAGGTTGACGTTTACATACTTTTATGGTCTCCAAACCCTCAAAATCTGTGCTGCTTATAAAATTAGGCCTGATATAAAATCAGAAGATAACAATTGAGTCAACCATTCAATTTCAACGAACAGACGACTCTTGATTTGTCAATAAACAGTTCTTTATTGTTTACTTTGGAATTTTAATTGTTAAAAGAAACTAAATGTATAAACAAAGGTTTAAGAGAGACGACGTCTCCAGACATTTAGAAAAAATTTCAAAAAATCTGCGAATTATATGATGAAACAGAATAACGTACGAGCACGTGCTTTTCACATAAATCAGTCCTTTTTAAGGAAAACAAACATCACATTATGACGAAACTCCACCCATTAGTCCGGACACAAATGTATCTAGTCTCAAATAGTTATGTTTTTTAACTGTCAGTTTCAACACGACGGAAATATAAATGTGATAATGTAAATCACACTATAACTAGATAAAAACGTGTACTTGTCTAACACAATAGACTCAATTGCTACAGAATAGTTATCTAACTAGGGCTGTTTCGTAACAGTGACGTCAAATATTTGTTATATATGTAAACAATTTTTGTAGACACACACCACGTGGTATTCTCAACTTAATGTTCGCTTGTTTCTTGCCTATCCTAGACCCGCAGTGACAAACTATTACCGCTTGGTCACTGTACACAGCACCAGAACAGAGTGACAAACTATCACTGACTGGTCACTGTACACAACACCAGAACAGAGTGACAAACTATCACCGCTTGGTCACTGTACACAACACCAGAACAGAGTGACAAACTATCACCGCTTGGTCACTGTACACAGCACTAGAACAGAGTGACAAACTATCACTGCTCGGTCACTGTACACAGCACCAGAACAGAGTGACAACTATCACTGACTGGTCACTGTACACAGCACCAGAACAGAGTGACAAACTATCACTGACTGGTCACTGTACACAGCACCAGAACAGAGTGACAAACTATCACTGACTGGTCACTGTACACAGCACTAGAACAGAGTGACAAACTATCACTGACTGGTCACTGTACACAGCACCAGAACAGAGTGACAAACTATCACTGACTGGTCACTGTACACAGCACCAGAACAGAGTGACAAACTATCACTGACTGGTCACTGTACACAGCACCAGAACAGAGTGACAAACTATCACTGACTGGTCACTGTACACAGCACTAGAACAGAGTGACAAACTATCACTGACTGGTCACTGTACACTACACCAGAACAGAGTGACAAACTATCACCGCTTGGTCACTGTACACAACACCAGAACAGAGTGACAAACTATCACCGCTTGGTCACTGTACACAGCACCAGAACAGAGTGACAAACTATCACCGCTTGGTCACTGTACACAGCACCAGAACAGAGTGACAAACTATCACTGACTGGTCACTGTACACAGCACCAGAACAGAGTGACAAACTATCACTGACTGGTCACTGTACACAGCACCAAAACAGAGTGACAAACTATCACTGATTGGTTACTACGCACAGTTTGAACACCCAGTGACAAACTATCATTGACTAGACCAAGTTGTACTCATTTAAGTTCTATTCACACGATGGCTATCTGAGCAAGCCGAACCTAATTTACAACGTAAAACTAAAGATACAGCAGCAAGTCATCACCACCCACCGTCAACTCTTGAGCTACTTTTTTACCAACGAATAGTGGGAATGACCGTAATATTATAACGCCCCCACGGCTGAAAGGACGAGCACATTTGGTGTGATGGGAATCGAATCCACGACTCTCAGATCACAGCTCAAGCAGCCTAACCAACTGACTATTCCGGACCAAAAATAAAAGGACGAATGTAACAATATGTCAACCGCCTAACACCAGGCTTCATGAGATCGAGTGGTGATTATGGAAACTTAATTATCAATTACTTGACAAACATCACATTTAATCTCTACGTTTCTTGCCAATTATGCAATAGTTTAACTTTCACCATTTCGAGAAATGTACAGGTGGCGTTATCGTCAATCTTTCGATGTAGGTTCAGATAATAGCTTTGCATTCAAATGGAAGCATTTCGTTTATTTGTTGCTAACCGCAATGCTATAGAACGGGCTATCCGTTCTGCGCCCACCGTAGGTATTGAAATCCAGTAGTTAGCGGTGTGTCTTAGACTTATCACTTAGGCATCAGAAGACAAGGGTTTATAGCCAGTGGTTTGTACAACGAAGTTAGGCAATTAAAAAGCAGACCTATCTTTTATTCAAACAACTCTGTTCTATCGAAAATCTCTTAAATTTCTAAATATCAAATTACACATCTCACCAAATTATCGTCTGCTCTGATTTTCTGAAATAATCCTCAAGAAGTGATAGTCGAGTTGCAGCCACATACAGACGACAATTACAGTACATGATTTTAAAAAAAGTAACATATCCGGGACGTAAAACAAGTGGTTTGTCGGCCAAGACTTTCTGTGTTCGCCTCGAGGCTTAACAATGTCAAACACTCCCGCTGGAAATGACGTCACTGTTCTTACAACAATCGCCGTCACGTTGCAAGATTCGTCTCACTATTTCATACAAATAAAGAACAAAACAACGTAATATACTCTCTGGGGAGGGTTAATATTTACCTAATACATCAGCCTTACAGCTTTAGGCCTGTTCAATCACTGTATACTTTAGAGATTTAATTTACTCTATTTAAAGTCCTGAATCTCGTAAAGTGCTTTATCGAACTTTGGTATCCTAGCAACGACAATGAGTTGAAAGAATGCAGCTGTTTATGAAAGACACTTTTCACTCGTTATAAGCGATAAGAGATTTTACTGGATGAAGAAAAGATACTGGTTCTAACAAACTATTACAAAGAGTTATTACATCATTCCAAAAATGGAAAAATAAACAAGACAACAATCTGTGAAGAACAGAACGTTAAAAACCTCGTGTTTTATCTACTACCATTTTATTTTACCATTAAAACACAAAATCTAAAAATGTTGCTTGGTGTATCAGTTATGCACGCAACAGCGATATCTTTTATTTATATTTCTTACTTTTTAAAACTGAACCTAAATTACGTTTATTAATAAAACACAAAGTTTTAGTACAGAACTAACTTCTAATATTTCATTTTTAATATAGAAGTTTTGATTTTGTGTAATGAATGTAAACTAGTAGTTACATTTCAAATGATTTATTATTTATACACATACACTGAACGTGTTTACATACAGATTACGTGCAGTAGAAGTGTACGTCGAAACGCGATTATTGTGAAATCACGCAGTGGATGCACGTGCTAAAACTACAAATATCACCCATCGCTTCAAAATTCATGCGCGTCTCATCAAGTTCGATCTTGCGAATTCGCAAAATAAAATTGCGATGTGGTTAAAGTGCACAAAAACGGACTTTGAAATATTAACCTGTCTATACTTACAAATTAATATCACCCCTTCTACAGACTGATTTCTGAGGTCACCCATTTTCATTGTTCTTATTTCCAAACTCAAAACAAAACAATTCATTATAGCAATATTAAAGTAAAAAAAAAAAATATACAGGTAAAATACGACTGTTACAGCTTTAGGCCTGCGTCTTATACTTTACAAAGACCTCGTAAGTAACCTCGAAGTTAGGATATTTTACTAAATCTGAACTTTACATGTTCAAAGCCTATATTTTTGCTCTTTAACCTCAAACTACATATCTGTGATGTATAGCGTTCCTATAGCTTTCTCTTTACATAAAGCAAACTTAAATTAGAAGAAAACTATTATCCAGCTTAAAAGCAGAATATACTGGGGGATAAGTCCCCTCGACTATTTTAGCAACGGGGTTTGTGCCAAGAATAAACGTTATAGGTGGCCTGGCATGGCCGAGCGCGTTAAGGCGTGCACTCGTAATCCGAGGGTCGCGGGTTCGCGCCCGCGTCGCGCTAAACATACTCGCCCTCCCAGCCGTGGGGGTGTATAATGTGACGGTCAATCCCACTATTCGTTGTTAAAAGAGTAGCCCAAGAGTTGGCGGTGGGTGGTGATGACTAGCTGCCTTCCCTCTAGTCTTACACTGCAAAATTAGGGACGGCTAGCACAAATAGCCCTCGAGTAGCTTTGTGCGAATTTCCAAAAAAACAAAACAAACAAACAAACGTTATAGGTTAATCAACTCAGTATCAAGTTTTCTTTAATTCATAAAAAGAGATACAGATCTGAACAAGTGATAACGACAGGGAACTAGAGCAAATAGGAAGTGATGTAGCGATGTTGGACAGACAAGAGTTGGGAGAAATCAAGATTGTCTTCAACACCCCATCATTTTTAAATACATTCACGCCTCTGCTACTGAGACAAGTTTATAATATAGTAAAACGATGATGTTCGTTTATCGTACCGTCTATATTAGTTTTCACACGTTTAATAACAATCAGAGTAAAAAGTAACTCGGCGACGAACGCCATCTTGTTAACACTTTTAATATATTATGACGCATGCGCTAAGCCAATCATGAAACAAACAGTCTTGGCCTGCACAAATAATTTGGTACGGTTAGAGTACGGTTCTCAAACAGGAGCCAGAGTAAAGCCCGAAATTTCATTAAATATCATTTTTAAAAATACGATTTATACACCAAAAATATTTTTCGTAAAATGAGCTTAAATAAATGAAAACATTTTATTTGGAAATACAGCTTCTCACGTGTACGGGGTTCTTTTTTTTCCCCCATTCAAGTTTAAAAAAACAAAACAAAACAAAACATCGATTAGGTTGGGAGAATCCTGAGAAAGTATTTTAAAGTTTGACTACCGTCGTTAGAGAAAAATGTTTAAAAATCAGATGCCCCCCCTTTTTCCAATCAGTATTTCTAGGGTTAAGTGACTAATGCTGTCATCTGATCTTAAACTCTGAAGACCCAAAAAAAGAAAACAACAACAATAATAAACACACAATTACTTAGTCATTGTTTCTTTGTGGTCTCTCACAACTAGGACGATTAGGCCTTGAATGTAGTCGGTGTTATGATGAAAGATTTAGCCCTAGGATGTACTGTGCGCGTGCGCGAACTCCAGACCGAGAGGTTCATAACAGAAGCCCACACTCTCAATTTTAAATGGTTTATTATTAGACGTACAATTAAAAAGCTTTAAAGTCGTGTAACGTTTGTGTGTGCGTGTGTGAAAGTTAGCTAAAGCGACGAGCTCTATGTGACAGAAGGTATAACTAAGACCTGTTACTTTTTGTGGTTCTTATGCAGTTTGAGTTGTTAAAATCCCTTACCAGCAAGTGTTAGGGGACTAGCACGTTAGTTCAATTAACAAAGCACTCTCCTTTTGTGACAGGTGTCGAGTTCAAATCCGACCAATGAGACAGCACAAATACGGCAACGGTGTGGTGCTCCCACGAACCTGGAACTAAACTCGAGGACAGGCCTTGTTTGATAGTGTAAAGTGTAGTAGTCTGTGTTATTAACAAGTGACTAACTAGTAAGCGCTGAGAGGAGGATCGTTTAGTCCATTTGGCGGAATATTCCTTGGCATGTGTTAAATATTGGGTTCTTATACACACACATACATCATGCAAACAATAAATCAAGCTTGAAACAAGCAATGAAAACTATTTACTATTATTAAGATAACTATATAATGTTAGATGTCCGTAATTGCTATATAAGG
This sequence comes from Carcinoscorpius rotundicauda, assembly GCA_011833715.1. Lineage (NCBI taxonomy): Eukaryota > Metazoa > Arthropoda > Merostomata > Xiphosura > Limulidae > Carcinoscorpius > Carcinoscorpius rotundicauda. The sequence goes on from CM022394.1 coordinate 130,194,763, forward strand.
ACTATCTGTGCTAGCTAACCCTAATTTCGATTACCGAGTTTTAGAGAAAACTATACGTTAGAAGGGGGGGGGAACTCCACACATTGCTAACTACCACGAGACAAAAACAGTGGTCGTTACAGTGCACTAGAGTGAAACACCTAAAACAGTGTCCTGAACAGATGTACAAGATAACCGTTATGTATCACATATCGAAGACGATCCGTAAGCTCGAGATCTTCCGATGAGTTACAATCATCAATTTGAAAGGCACCTTGTACAAGCACGTGAGTTAAGTGACCAGATCACACACCCTTTAAGGTTCGAGTACAACAATGCCTATTTTGAAATACTAACCAGAGGTAAGATAGCCACTATAACCGACTCTTTGTACAATTACATTCTTGGCTATGTTTAATAAAGTTCCCACAGCTAAAGGTATGGGACGTATTGAGTAATAACCCCCCTCCTCCAACAAGATAACCACTAGGCAATGCTTTCGGACATTGGATCATTACACCATTAAGTATATTACCATACATAATACAGATTTAACAAACACGAGTGTGTAACACAAGCATGTCCATCTTCCAACGTTGTGCTTGTCTATGGCGAACACGGAAAGTTTTTCAACTGATATATTAAAGCTCGGACCGTAGTGACACGTGTATTAAAACAGATGTACAAACTACTAAGGAAAGCCTTTTCACACAGTGACTATTTATTACTCATTGTAATAAACTGTAAAGATGAAAACTTGCATATCATATAATTTTTAGTGATTTAAGTCCAACATGTGATGTTTTGGTAGTTTTGCAGTGTTAAACATGTGCATTCTCTTGTTTCTTTCTACATTTTAAAGTGTCCTGACAAAGAAATGACGGACGCTGTTATAAAGCAAATTCATGAGTCAGCGCTTTGTTAACATCGATCGACAGAAAACGACTTGCATAGTTTCCAGGAAATCGCTGTATAACACATTTGCCAGTTTTCTTTTCCTCACTAAAACAAAAGTAATTTGAACGAACAAGGAATCCGAGAATGGCTTACGTGCAGTTCTAACCTATTACACGATTTCCTACGTCCTCTGCAGTAATTTACAGTTTCGCCAAATCACGACTCTTTTTAGCAATGCTCGAGAAAGAAAATCAAAGTGCGATACGCTAAACCATACAAAGCACTAAATAACTCAGCCACTTTACGATTGGTTCTTCAGTGCCTTGCTTTGTTAGCGACACGTTTGTTTCTTAGGGACTGGCAATATGCACAAGTGAATGAATGATTTCCGATAACGGCGAACTGCATTCGCACTTGCTACGTACAGTTATTTGCAAATGTGTTTTTTAATGCAAAGAAACGCGCACGTATGCAAAATAGATGTTTCAAATTTTTTGTACATTCTTTACACTAAATGTTGTAACAATCAAAAACAAATTTTCATAATGAGGCATATCTGTGAACCCTACAGATATCAAAGGTGCAAACTACGTCCATAATTAAGAGTTAGAAAAGTTATTCGAAAAACTGTAGTAATATTTAAAACAACTTACTTTCCAAACATCCTACTTTTTTCAAAAAAACTGTATTTTACACCTTGCTTATTTTATATACCAGACTACCATATGCTTGCTACCTTCACTGCAAAGCTTATGAAATGTGTGCATTACGGTTCACCAATCGGTGACAAATATGTCCCGACAGACACCAACAAAATCTTCTCATAATATATACTACGAAGATATTTAAACAAAGCGAAACTAAAAAGTTACTCCGCACAACTAATTCAGTTTGTTGTTAAAATACGAGAACAAAATGTGTTTATATCTGACTCTTTACAACAATTTTGTTTAGGCTTAAAAACAAACTCCCGCCCAAAACTTAGGGTAATCAAACATCGCAAATTGGCCTACCAATACTCAGTACAGTAGAATTGAAACCTGGCTTTGCGTACACGCATGTGCAGATTGTAAAACGTAAGCGTGTTTTAACAGATACATATCTACTCTAAGATACCCACACATACTTTATCACATCTTACACGTGCGTGTGTTAATTCAAATTACTGTTACTAAGGGTAGAAATATGTTTCTTGGTGTTTGTTTATGCAGAAAAATGAACGTTACAAATAAATACCTTACAGAGATACAAATTGTTCTATTGTTGTCCTTGAAGTTGAACGTTTTAGTTATGGGTGACACAACTAGATCCCTTCTTATCACTCTAAACCTTGATTCTTAGTTATGGACGCCTTCTTGAACTATTATAGTTTATACAATGTACTTAGATTGTTTGATTTGACATTAAAACTTTCTAAACTGTTGGTGATATACTAAGCCTATCGATTTACTTTGACAATTCTTAAATAACGTAAAAATCAAATACTAAGCAAGCGCAATAAATTCACTAAGAGACGATAATTTTTACGAGATGATCACAGGACCGACTGTAATGGTAAAGTAGGGTTAGGGTTGATTATATGTCACGACCCGAAGGTCTCTCGTCACGTATTTATTATACTCTTGACGACTGAGGTTAAGGAGGCAGTCCCTGCGACCCACTTCTACGGCCCTGTAATAACATTTTAACAAACTCATAAATAACAAAACTTACCAATCATACCCAAGTGTCTTATTCGTTTCAAATCTCCCCACTTCCGTTCCCCCATGGACATGCCCCCTCCAATAGTACGCCTATTTTAACAATATTTTCCTTTTCTCTGTCAGCACCAAATCGCTAATCGATCCCAGCGTGAGGCCACCAGCCGAAAACAACATGATGTCATACAACCACCTTGCGCCCGTGTATTAAAATATTTCTTAAATGTTTAACTGCAGAGGGCAGCACAAGATAGAACACCCGCGATAGTTATTATAATACAATACTCCTAGACAGTTTTAAAGTTTTTTCGCTTTCGTATTCGTCTTTCACCGAGTTACGAATGCCATAAAAGAAATGTATTTACAATATATATGTAAATAGCGGAAAGTGTACGATTTTATAGATTGCTTAGAAGAATTATAAATGGGTAAAGAAATAGTTTTCAAAAATGTTAACTGGGGTTCTAATTGAAAACAAAGACATGAAAAATTATTTTCGTTTACTTCTTATCACGAAGCAATCATGAGGGCGATACAATTTTGCATCGTGTATGTTTGATTATCCATAAAAAAATAAATGGCTAAGGAAATTGATTCGAATACTATTTATCTAGACAACCATGGCTCATGGCACTCGATTTTCCGTGTTAAAAAGAGTTGAAACTAATTTAGGTTAATTGCTGAATTTGTAGCTCACACGCCAAGCATATTTTCCTAACTAATAGGTAAAACCATGTTTAAAAATACTGAGCACACACGTGTCCAAAATATGGCCCAAATGTTAAGATATGACAAATGTAATAAAATTCTATATTTGATAAACGAGTGCAATGTTAGTTTAGCGTTCAAAATAAAAATGTGAAATAATGTACGTTTCTATGACAACATTTAACTTCTATATATGTTTGGTTTTACCGTCAATCACTTGTTTTCTTTTTCAGCATGAAAACTCATTAGCTAACTCACTTCGAGTGCGCGTTTGTTTACACGGATTACGGAAGACATTTATTAGAGCGGAAGTTTTTTATGAAACTTTGACTAACACGATTAGAATCAAGAAGCTTTCGTGTGACATCTTACAAACCCCCCTTTTCAGGGTTAGTTTGATATTTTTGGCACAGACGTCTTGCAAGATGTTCAGGACCAAATAGGTGATTATTTAAATAACCAAAAAAAAAAAAACGCTATCCAGTTAAGCAATTTACAACAGGTGGCGCAACTATCAATTCACGCATCTCTAATAAGATGACTGTATCGAACTTCCAAACGTTAAATGAAAATTCCTACGAAAAATGTGACACTATTTATTTATTTTCTAAATTCGGTAATGACAAAAGTGTATTGTGAAACAAAACTTAAAAAAAAAACGTAAAATTAAGTTAAAGATAAGTTAAAATCAAACAAACCATACTAATGTTAAACATACGATCCACAAAGGCTGATATATAACTTCATATAGTTATAGGGGCAGTCGATAGAGGGCACACCTCCGCTACGCAGAGTTGATCATATTTGGTTCTTATAAATATTTTAGACATGACAGTTAGGAATAATATTATATATGTGTTCATCAAAATCAAGTCATTTTCAACTGAGACACAGATGAAAACAGTAAAAAATCCGTCTCCATGTTAACAGATAAGAATGTTTTGGATTTTCGTGACCTTGCTGTTACTTTGACCCTCCAAATCTAGTAACTTCTACGTTGAGTCGTAATCCAAATGTATACCAAGTTTCGTCGAAATCCATTAAGCTGTTTTCCAGAGATCTTGCTGACAGACACACAAAGTGGCGAAAACATAATTTAGTCCACCTTCAGTGGCACAGATAATGACTTTTTTAAGCTCAAAGCTGCACAGTGTGCTAACCAGAACATTCAATCCATAATTGTAGCTTCATACCCCACACTTACTTCAAGGTAATCGGGAGTCTATAATATAAAAAAGTTTAGTTCTCAGTTGAGACGTTGATTCGAGGGGTGAATTAAAAGATAAGATTAGCTTATTGACAAAATGTACAGAACCTCAGATGAAAAAAAACAAAACTGAAACCAGCAGCTCTGAAGAAACGTACTCTATACCGAAATGCACGCAACCATACAAAACATTTAGTTTTGTCCAAAATCCTAGGATTTTCCCCTAATGCTTCAAATAACTTGCCCACGAATACAGTGACAATTGCACGAAGTTTCATTAAGTTTCCATCGGTTGAAAGAAATTAGAAACCGACGAATTAAAACACTTTTGTACTTTCCAAAATGTCATGGAAAACGTTAACTGGACGTTCCTTTAAAACCAACAATTATTTCAACATCTTTAACGATTCTTACGAAAACAAAACGAGTTAACAAATCACGAGCTTTCCATCGAGATATAGGCGGAGCTAATGGCACGAAATCCCTCTGTTACCATAGAGATACTACAGTCTTAAGCACAGGAAGTCGTCAGTATAATCACTACTCAGTTGAGGAAACATCTTCAAAGTTATTTAAGTAGCTACCTTGCTGAAGTTGAGAACAACATTACCAAACACCACATATCACGTCACATGGAGACCATCAATATTCAATGTTTGTCAGGATGTATCAAATACTAAACACTGAAAACTGAAACGTCACAACTGACAGAGCATCCACTTCGAAGGTTACAGGAGGTTAACACACAAAGAACACTGGAGTTAAAAATAAGCTATAACGTTGGAAGTATCCATTAACATTAAGAACTTTTAAAGGGTTTATTCGTTGGTTCTTTCACTGGACTTGAACTATGATCTAATAACAATTAAGTGACTGTTTATAACAAAACAATTACACTTTTATTGTTCTAAAAGTTAAAATTCATCGAAATAAAGGTCACGAAATTTATTTTTTAAAGAGACGGGGTGAAGACTGATAAAGGTGTTTTTGAGCTGAGGTATTATGGGAAACGTAAAGGTTTGCTTATCTGATGAAATCACTGAGCAGTGGTGAGCACTTCGTAAGCTCACTAACCATTAAATAAGCGTCAGTTGTTTCCTCGTGAAACCATTTCATACGTAAAAATCAGATGCTGAAAAATTGGTAGGAGCATTGTGAGGTCACTGACCATACTGTAAGTATCCATCTGGTACTGAAAAAATTCGTAGAAGTATTGTGAGGCCACCGACCATACCATAAATATCCATCTGGTGCTAAAATTTAGTAGAAGCATTTTGAGATCACCATCCATACCATAAATATCCATCTGGTGCTGAACATTTGGTGGAAGTATTTTGAGGTCACCATCCATACCATAAGTATCCATCTTGTGCTGAACATTTGGTAGGAGTATTTTGAGATCACCATCCATACCATAAGTATCCATCTTGTGCTGAACATTTGGTAGGAGTATTTTGAGGTCACCATCCATACCATAAATATCCATCTGGTGCTGAATATTTGGTACGAGTATTTTGAGGTCACCATCCATACCACAAGTATCCATCTTGTGCTGAACATTTGGTAGGAGTATTTTGAGATCACCATCCATACCATAAATATCCATCTAGTGCTGAAATTTGGTAGGAGTATTTTGAGGTCACCATCCATACCATAAATATCCATCTGGTACTGAAAAACTGGTAGAAATATTGTGAAGTCAATGATCATACCAATAGTATCCATCTGATGCTGAAGAAAGGAGGACATTGCAAAAGTTAAATCACTTAAATTTCACGCATAGCTGTACATCATTCATGTATAATAAAATATATTATGCTTTACATTACTTGTTTATTGGCAAGAACAGTTATCTCTACACTGAATAAGAAAGCAAAAAAGAGGGTGTATAGCTACTCAGCCATGTGATGAAGACACAAGGACGTTAAGTCTTCATAGCTCACGCAGTCAGCCACATCATGAAGACACGAGGACATTACGTCTTCATAGCTCACTCAGTCAGCCACATCATGAAGACACGAGGACATTACGTCTTCATAGCTCACTCAGTCAGCCACATCATGAAGACACGAGGACATTACGTCTTCATAGCTCACTCAGTCAGCCACATCATGAAGACACGAGGACATTAAGTCTTCATAGCTCACTCAGTCAGCCACATCATAGAATGTTAAGTCTTCATGAAAACCAAGAACAATCAAGTTCAAGGTGACATTTCTTTAAGTATGGGTCAAGGTCAGGAGATGATCCATGTCAAATCACAATTCTTCAATGAACTGCCATCAGTTGTTTGTTTTGTGTTAGGTGATATTCTCCAGATAACCGTTTCACATAACAGGCAAATTTCTTTGATCTAAAGATTTCCTTAGAAATTACACTTTTATTTAATTATTAGTTAATTATTAATATGATAACAGTTGTGTGTGATGAATATTAACTGTTATTTTATATTCATCTTCTCTCAAACTGTTAAAACACTTGAGATATCACAGAGAACATTGTTTTACATATAGATTATTTAACATTTAACTTTCAAATTACTGATTGTATACCTCACACTACCAATGGGATTGAAGGCTACCTTGTACAAAAACACCCAAATACTTGATAAAACCACTCATACCTACATAAAATACATACTTGACACCAGCAGAATACACTGCAGTGTTCACAACATTTGTTTTTACACTTTAAGTTACGAGAGGTCATATAATAAGTAAAATTACAGCCTCACAAGTAATATGATGCACAATTAATTCAGGAAAAACACTGTTTCAAGAAATTATTCTAGGGTTAAACAGTATGAGGAAAATAAGAATTCTATGACTGAAATGTGAAATATATGCTGCATAAAAAAACTAGCTAAAAGTGAAATGAAAACCTAATGTTACATGTCAAACACGAAGCAGTAAAACATACCACTTCACAAAACCAAAAGACATGTTTCATCAAAAATAAACTACACTTCTAGCTGTATGTGCATATAGATACATTAAAGTAATAGAAATTTTAAAATTTTAGAACATTTTTCAGACTGTTAACTAGTTAACAGTGGTTAACATCTCCTGGGAACAGACTGAAAAAAGAAGGCTGAAGATACTTTAAGTGAAAAGAAACTGAAAACAATGAATAATTTACACATGTTTACCCAACTACAGAAAATTAGTACTGCTTTGAAAAACAAGATGACCTGAAATAACAACTGGTTCTTTGTTTCTATGACTACTCCTTAACACTCCTACAAAAATTGGGGCCTAATAGGCCCCAGAGCAACTTAAAAGGTTATTAATATTAGGCTAATAATTTTGTATTTAAATGAAATTGCCATTAACTGACCCTATCCCTTTATATTTTAAGGAGCAATAATATTTCAGACATTTGCAAAATAATATTTAACTTTTTTTTTTGAAAAACATCCACTAAGGGTATCACTTTAGTAGATGTAAATATTTTTTTTGTAGGAGTGTTAAAACTGTACAAATCAGTTTTTAACACAATCTGATAGAAATGTATTGTTTAAACCTTTGATCTGAAAGAAAACTTATAAAAAGTGTTAAAGGTCAAGGATTGGTTATCTGTATACTTACTGATATGAAACATTCTGCTTCAGATCTGAGATTCATAAGTTTTTATAAACAAGTTCTTATCTGAGGCTAGTACATACATAGCATCTGTAGGTGTACGTGAAACACGTAATCTGATAATTCTGGTGTTTGTTCAAGAGTTTACACACAAGGAAAACTACAATAAACACATATACAAGTTTTTTAGAACAATACCACCATCACTGCTTATAATATAGAACCACAAATGTTCTAACTATCAAATGTCTTACTCGCTAGCTCTAATAAACTGTTCAACTTCTCTGAGTTTATTAGATATTGTTAAGGGGTTGAGTGTTGTATGTTTGAAGAGTATGTACAGGCATATTGATTATTCACAACTTATACAAGAACAACTAGAAACGACTAACAAATGGGTCAGGTTATTATAAGATACATTTATGTCCGTTGTTACTTTTGTAGCATAAAATAAATTATAGAACTGTTTGAATACTGGTCCCCCTCAGCCAATCACATTAAGTTACACACCTATTTACACTGAATACCTAGTTCTTGTTTAAAGGCTCAAATTATCACTGGTGCCTAAATATTTAGACCAAATTATATTTTCCTCTGATCTATAACAAGGCACCCCACATTTCTTCCAACTAACATCTTATAAAATCACAACACTTTCTACACTGCACACACTTTTAGCTGCTTGAACCCACTTTCCACAGATGCCATATTCACACACTAGCATAATGGTTTAGTCTGTGTGTGTTTTTCTTATAATAAAGCCACAATGGCCTACTGCTCAGCCAACCGAAGGGAATCAAACCCCTTATTTTAGCATTGTAAATCCAGAGACATACTGCTGTACTAGCGGGGGGGTAAATGGTTTAGTCATCCAACAGGAAACACTCTCCTATTACAAGACAAAATATCCCTTGCTAACAGGGCTCAGAGTTAGCCACAAATCCTTTGAAGTATGTGGCTCTTAAGTTTTGTAAATGAAAAGTATTACTAAAGAAGGAATGTTCGAAACACGGAATGAGTGTAGTTAAATGTTGGTAGAAAATCTGGTTTTCAGTGTGCGTTTGAATGGGATCTTAAAAAAAATATATATTACTTGTATATTTTACTTTTCTGCTACTTAGATACAATGTCACCACAGGAAGAAAAACAGAAAACCACACACAAAAATAAAGTTTTCTTAGCCTTCACCAACATCTGTTGTTTTCACTGTTGCTCTTTCAGTCAGTCTTTTGAACATAAACAGCACCACCAAAGAGCTCAAACAAACACCAGCCACCTCCATCCTTGACTGTGTAACCACATTTTTAAACACCCCACTACTTTCTTGTTTTTAGGCAATTTAACCTATCTATCTGTTACCTATAAACAATGATTACATTGATTAGTGACATATAAACCTGTCAATTAATACAAATTATAATTAAATCTATTAATCAAAATTATTGTTTTTGATTATTCCAACAATAGATTAATCAAAATTCCAACTGCCATGAAAAGAATCAATTCCTTCAATCTAACCTTTTTAGCTATTAACATTTTTTTATTATTCCAACTATCAAATAAGCAGAACTAGGGATTCTGATTATTACTGTAATTAATTATTCAAATTATCCAAGCAACTTAAATACTGCCACTAAATGTACTCCCCAGTTTTTGTTACAATGAAGCTATGAAGGCTAGCTACCATGGTCATTAGTTTTGAACTACTGACCAAAGAGAAGGCAACTTGCTGAAAGCAACCAATGACAGCTCTTGTTTGTTCGTATAGGGAAACACAAGATGGTTTCAATAACTCAGTATTAATCAATTAAAACAATAAATAACATTAATTTCCCAGCTATAACTATAATAAACATTTAATCCAACTATGATTACAAAATTCATCCTTCAACACAGATCTACCTTCTAATAAAACTGGAATTAAATCTTTGTTTTTGGGCTTCATCTGTTTTTTAGATCCTGTAGGATTTTATTAATATCACAAGATTCCATACAATGATCAGTAATAAATGTTAATAAATTCATCACAACTACTGAAGGGCCACTGCTGATGACTAGCTGACTAAAGGGTAAGCCCCTATGATTAGTAATAAATGTTAATAAATTCATCACAACTACTGAAGGGCCACTGCTGATGACTAGCTGACTGAAGGGTAAGCCCCTATGATTAGTAATAAATGTTAATAAATTCATCACAACTACTGAAGGGCCACTGCTGATGACTAGCTGACTGAAGGGTAAGCCCCTATGATTAGTAATAAATGTTAATAAATTCATCACAACTACTGAAGGGCCACTGCTGATGACTAGCTGACTGAAGGGTAAGCCCCTATGATTAGTAATAAATGTTAATAAATTCATCACAACTACTGAAGGGCCACTGCTGATGACTAGTTGACTGGAGGGTAAGCCCATATGATTAGTAATAAATGTTAATAAATTCATCACAACTACTGAAGGGCCACTGCTGATGACTAGCTGACTGAAGGGTAAGCCCCTATGATTAGTAATAAATGTTAATAAATTCATCACAACTACTGAAGGGCCACTGCTGATGACTAGCTGACTGAAGGGTAAGCCCCTATGATTAGTAATAAATGTTAATAAATTCATCACAACTACTGAAGGGCCACTGCTGATGACTAGCTGACTGAAGGGTAAGCCCCTATGATTAGTAATAAATGTTAATAAATTCATCACAACTACTGAAGGGCCACTGCTGATGACTAGCTGACTGAAGGGTAAGCCCCTATGATTAGTAATAAATGTTAATAAATTCATCACAACTACTGAAGGGCCACTGCTGATGACTAGTTGACTGGAGGGTAAGCCCATATGATTAGTAATAAATGTTAATAAATTCATCACAACTACTGAAGGGCCACTGCTGATGACTAGTTGACTGGAGGGTAAGCCCCTATGATTAGTAATAAATGTTAATAAATTCATCACAACTACTGAAGGGCCACTGCTGATGACTAGCTGACTGAAGGGTAAGCCCCTATGATTAGTAATAAATGTTAATAAATTCATCACAACTACTGAAGGGCCACTGCTGATGACTAGCTGACTGGAGGGTAAGCCCATATGATTAGTAATAAATGTTAATAAATTCATCACAACTACTGAAGGGCCACTGCTGATGACTAGTTGACTGGAGGGTAAGCCCATATGATTAGTAATAAATGTTAATAAATTCATCACAACTACTGAAGGGCCACTGCTGATGACTAGTTGACTGGAGGGTAAGCCCATATGATTAGTAATAAATGTTAATAAATTCATCACAACTACTGAAGGGCCACTGCTGATGACTAGTTGACTGGAGGGTAAGCCCATATGATTAGTAATAAATGTTAATAAATTCATCACAACTACTGAAGGGCCACTGCTGATGACTAGCTGACTAGAGGGTAAGCCCCTATGATTAGTAATAAATGTTAATAAATTCATCACAACTACTGAAGGGCCACTGCTGATGACTAGTTGACTGGAGGGTAAGCCCCTATGATTAGTAATAAATGTTAATAAATTCATCACAACTACTGAAGGGCCACTGCTGATGACTAGCTGACTAGAGGGTAAGCCCCTATGATTAGTAATAAATGTTAATAAATTCATCACAACTACTGAAGGGCCACTGCTGATGACTAGCTGACTAGAGGGTAAGCCCCAATGATTAGTAATAAATGTTAATAAATTCATCACAACTACTGAAGGGCCACTGCTGATGACTAGCTGACTGGAGGGTAAGCCCATATGATTAGTAATAAATGTTAATAAATTCATCACAACTATTGAAGGGCCACTGCTGATGACTAGCTGACTAGAGGGTAAGCCCCAATGATTAGTAATAAATGTTAATAAATTCATCACAACTACTGAAGGGCCACTGCTGATGACTAACTGACTGAAAAGTAAGCCCCTATAAGACAGGAAGCGAAGACTCACAGAAACTCTCAGGTTATAGAAATATTTGCTCATTCTATAACTTTTTAAAATTTGTTACAGACTAAACTTTTTTTATGTTATCATCTTAATTTCATTTAAAGACACTTTACACTTGTGCATACTGTGTGTGAAGCATGTTGTATTCCTGTCAGTTACCAACTAATATGCCACACCTTAATTTTACTCAGGAAAAATACACTTTAAGATGTTATACCACTCTTTCATAAGACAGCCCAAAATATTCTTTCATATATTTTCACATTTGGTGTATTAGTGCAATTAAGATGGACCACTTTAATACATTAAACCAGGAAATTAAAGATACCATAAAGGGTGGTCCAAACTCTTTCAATGTTAGAGACAACATTAACTGTAATCTTTTGATTCTCGCCTGACAAAGATGGTGGTAAGGCTTGAAATATACAAGTTATAAATATGAGAAACTTACTGTTAGCTATTTCTTATTTGGTATAAACAATTGCATTTAACTGTCCATTTTTGGAACAAATTATCAAATTCATCTTAATAGTTTTAATAAATGTATCACCTAGATGGAGTTTGTTTTTTTGTTTATGACACTGACTCTACTGAAAACCTGTACTAGTAAACTGAAATCAAATTTTTAAAGCAGATAAAACCTGTTATAACATTTCCAATAAATTATTTATCTGCTGAGGTCTTCCTTTAAAGTAACAATGTGTAGTGCAGTAAAATAATGAAGGATATAACAGCCTTTCATAACTGATTAAGTTAATCAAAAACCATTTTTATAGATAATGCATATATTAAAGCTTCAAACTTTAAATAATAATAGCAAAAAATAATTTAACTACTACAACTAACTTACAGAAAATCAATACTGGCATGTTAAATGAAACTTGACTTCAATATATATGTAAAAATGGCTCACTTGGGTTGAGAAAATTTTTTACATGGAGAAGCGAACAACAAAGGTCGAAACGTTGTTCACTCCTCTACGTAAAACATTTTCTTAACCCAAACGAGCAGTTTTTACATATATATTTTTCTTTACAAGTGGGTTTTCTCAACATCACTGAAACCTGACTTTATATCATAAATTATTTACCACCACAAAACTTCTGTTGATTAAATTTCATTCAACAATGACTGTTTGACTTAAGTTTTAAACCATTTATGGCAAAAACTCATTCAGCTTTTAAGTGTTTTATTATAACAAATACAATTTCATTTAAAATAACACACTAGCAAGTTCTGACAGGGAATTTAAATTTTCTTCCAGAAATGTTAACTCTGTAACCATAATTATTTTAATAATTTTGTTTATTCTAGAAAGGGGTGGATAGTTGTATCAGTAGCTATGGGAACGGCCAAACAGCCTGCCAAATATGGAACAAAAGAGCAGTAGAAACAGGACATGTACAAGGTGAATACTGGGGCCGAAATTAGCTTTTGATGGCCATACTTTATTTTTTAAGAAGGTTTAAATGATCTTAAAAAAAAATAACAGGTAATGAACAAATAACAAAAGTACACAATGCAGATATAACTTCAGTTCAACAATTTTACCAACATCTAACATATTTTTATGTGGTATATTGTCAAAGAATGTATCAAGCTTCTGGGTTGATTATCTTAATAATTTAAGATATATTAATGTGTTAACGTCCCAGTTTGAAATTATAATATTTAATGTATTACATACTTTAATTCAATTATTAAAAACAATGTTTAATACACTTAAGACAAACAAACACATATGTATATAGAAACTTTGTTAACACAACCAATTTTATAACGTATGAATATATTACGTCATACAAAATGAAGAACACACACGGAAGATAATTTATATTCTGTTTAACATTAGAGCTATGCTAATATGCAACACATCTTAACCGCAATTTGAGGATGAATTAAGTTTTATATACTTAAGTTTTAGTGAAGCTAGGCACTACAGTAATATAACTGTAAACGATTATTAAAATTACTAATAATAAACACGAATTCTTAACTTTGGCTTTATTATTATTATTATTGTCGTACTCTGACTCAAAGTTTGAACTTGCCGTTAATGAATAATTCAACGCGAAGTCGCAAATCAGTGAATCAGGTTGAAGAGATAATGACATAAGTCATCATATTACCATTTCCGGAAGACAATTTTGCTAAGACTTCCACAGTTGCTTGAGGATCACTATTACTTCTATGTCGGCGATGTCCAAAATTTGGTCCAACTTTTGATAAACTCCCACCGTTTTCAGATAAAGACATTATAATAAACTCTGTATTTGCTACAAAACTACATCTTACACTTTTCGGAAATACACGAGTTTTCAAAATATTGCCGTTAGAGGGCAAATACAGACAAATGTATTAGATAAACGCGAATACATAAATATATATATGAGTTTTGTTAGCATTTTTGTAAAGATTTTTACGTAATATTAATGTTACTTTAGTCGTTTAAATATAAATTTGCAATAACATAACATTATTAATTAGGTTGGATTTCTTGTATTATGCATAATCAAAGCACACGAAAGGCCCATAAAAGTTTAAAACTTTTCAATTAACTTCTGTGCATTTTATTGTAAAGGACACTTATTTATTAGCCCTCGAGTAGCTTTGTACGAAATTCAAAACAAACCATTTATTTATTTTTAAAAAGTTTCATAACTGAGAACAAAATAGTTTCAAAAGGAATTTTAAAACGCCTCAACGAATCGCCCAGAACTGAATGCACGAATTCTCTTTTAAGTGAACTTTGGGGTTTTATATCTTTCACCCAATAAAAAGATCTGGTATTAGAAGACTTTATTTAGATATCAAAACAAACAAAATACTTAATACAACAATTTAAAGGAGACATTTGGCTACTAGCACATTCTTTATAACGGTTTAAAAAAGAAAAGAAGCCTTGAATAGATAAAAAATACTTTAAAAAGAAACATTTCTCCAGGGTGTTACGAAGCGCTATCTCTAACTGGTTGAAGATTTTAAGAGGTTATTTTATAATTAAATAAAAATATAAAGAAAACTAAATATTGGTAAAATTATGATTACATCTTAAAATACTGAAGATGAAATACCTCCATATTGTGGCCAAGTTGTTTATTTGGTGAGAAAGAAGAAAACGTCTAATATTTCTGTAAGCCATTACGACGAAACATCGATTTCGTATAATTCGGTTGACTTTTGACATTAAAATTAAAATTCCAATTCAAAGCAAATAAAAGGAAAATAGGTCTGAGTTTGATTTTGTATTATTCAATATAGAAACATATTTTCATCTAAATATTATAATTCTACGATCTATTTTATTTCCTCTTGTAAGACGAGAGAATAATGGCCAACAACAGTGTTAATGACCTCTACCGGACAATTCCTAACACATATTGACGAATAAGTACAACAAGATTTACACGAACCTATTAATAACGTTGTTTTTCATATAACACCGAAGCAGTTCATTATCTGGAAATTTTACACATCTGAAGAATTATTTAGGATAGAAATACTTCTGTTTTTTTTTAATGCAAGAACTGAATACAAAACTAAATCATTTATCAATGCCATAGAACATGAATTTAGTAAGTTTTATTTCCCTCTTTAATCTTAGTTTATTGACAGTATAGGTTAAAATCCATAATAAAAATTACGTATTTAATTTCTATTAAATATTTTCATGATGAAGGTTTTCTTTACTGTGTCAGCTCAGCGTGTGGTCTCGGGACTGACATAAGTCTCCTTAGCTGACCGAACCAAGCTAGATTTTATTAGAATTGTGGCGACAAATATCTCTAACTGTTCTAATCAAATAAGTAAAAACAGCATATCAACTTGCCTATATTCATGATTTGGTTAAATGTTAATTTCTTATCTCTGTGTATTGCTTGTTTTGATCGAAAGATAATGGTAATATATGTGTCAAATTAATAACAGTAGACTAGTTTTTACTAATAATCAATCAATGAGTATACGTCCTCCGACTCATGTGAATATGGTTTGTTTGTTGGTTGGTGTTGAATTTGCGCAAAGCTACACGAAGGCTATTTGTGTTAGCCGTCCCTAATTTAGCACTGTAAAAGTAGAGGGAAAGCAGCTAGTCATCACTACCCACTTCCAATGCTTGGGCTACTCTTTTGCCAACAATTAGTGGGATTGACCGTTACATTATAACGCACGCACGGCTAAAAGGACGAGCATATTTGGTGCGATGGGGGATTTGAACCTATGACCCTCAGAGTAAGAATCGAGTGCCTTAACCACGTGGCTATATCGAGCTACTTCTGTTAACATGGAAGCAAATACAGGGTGGTCGCTAGAAAAGCGGAAAATTTGTTAAACAGCTATTTATTTTTACAAATAATAACTTTTACTAGTTCAATCTTGCTTTATGTGCCAAATAGACGCAGACAGCGAAAATAGCAAGAACGTAGCGCTCTCTGTTGATAAAAATATAAAAGTAAATTAATTTTTACGTTTATTTATTCCACGGTAATATATCCAATAATATACATTAAGTATCATAAACGTACAAATTAGTGAAATAAAAACAATAATCAATTAAGGAAAATATATCGTATGTTTATCAACTACCATTACAAAGGTATCTGTAACTTCTACGAACATTATTTTAGAAAACATTGTTGTTGTTTTGAATTAAGCACAAAGCTACACAATGGGCTATCTGTGCTCTGCCCACCACGGGTATCGAAACCCGGATTTTAGCGTGTAAGTCCGCAGGCATACCGCTGAGCCACTGGGGGGCTAGAAAACATTGAGCGTTAAATATTTCATTCCACCACTTTTATCGTTTTAACTTTAATATATCACCAGTAACTTACAACGAATTAGAACAATTTCCAATGAAATATTCTCTGTTATAAAATAAAAAATAAGAAACATATTGTATATATATTTAAAGTGTGAAAAAGCAGGATTAAATTCGGGCAAATGTGTTCCCAACTTAGTGTATTGTATATTGTACTTTTTACTGCAAACATCATGCATTAATTTTATGGTACATTTTAAAGTCACAACTAGACGACTACAATTACACATATCTTATTCATACATTTAAAATTTTAATCACAACTTCAAAATTAATTATAACATTTCAAAGTGTATTTGTTTAGTTTATTTGGTTTGTTTGAATTTCGCGGAAGGATACACGAGAGCTATCAGCACATTTTTTTCGTTAAATTGAAAGACTGTGACAAGTTATATCCTAAAGCTACAGATGGCAGTTTAGTCGTTATATTATCACAATTTAAAATTTTTAAAATAAATCTATAAAGCGAAATGTATTATTTCACAGGTAGGTTATTATTAATTTCCTTGAGAACAAAATAGTATTATATATAAATTGAAGGCATTTTTATATTATTATTTATTTACTAACTTTCAAATTAATTTTATTAATTAGTACTTCTAATACCCAATGAATAAATAAGATTGCGACTGCAAGAGATAGTAACTATAGCCAAGGTGAGTCAGTCTAAATACAGCACTCTATTTGATAAGGTAACATATATCTTTATATATATATATATATTAAAAGATTATGCCCATCCTCATTCATGATACATATATAAATATCGCAATGCCGAATTATCTACCTTCATCCTATTAAATACTTCAAGTAATCGTTCTTTTAAAATGCTTCGATCATCATACGTTTATTATTTTTTCCAATGTGTATTACGAAGAAAAGTTTCTCTTCCCATTAAAACAAAAATAGCATTTTTAACTTATGTTTTAAGAAAATAGCTATTATAAATTTTATGTTAATTTTTTTAAATTAGAATGTTTATTTCTCGCAAAGCAATGCATTGTGCTATCTGTTATAAGACCACCACGCGTATCAAAACCCGATTATTTGACGTTACAAATTTATTAACTTACTACCGTGTCACTAGAGGGTGTTAAATTTTATTCACAAAATTTTGTTTCAGAATTATTGTGATGCACCAGAACGAGCAAATTTGAATATAAATAATAGTATAAAGTTCCTTTTTTATTACAATTTTTATAAATATTCTTGATATTTTCAAGATTATCATCAACAATTATAATTCATTTCAGTTGAATTTTAATCCAACAAAATTGTGCGAGCTTTTAGTAAATATTGAATTAACGAAATTAAAATTAATAAATAGGTTTGACCAGTTTAGTTAGTTTACATTTGAAATCAAATGGTTTTGACAAAACGGTATTAGTTTAGCCTATTCAGGCAATAACCTGATAGGCGATTAAACCGTGAGAATGACCCAATTTTTTTATTTTCAGGTAGTATACTTTGCTAAACGTGAAACTCCGTCTCTCTTGGCGTTAGCCGTTAGAGGTCGTTAACTCTTTGTTGTTCATCATACGTATTATATTGTTTTTGTTTTTAGTTGTTTTCTTGACAGTGTTCTTCGCTTAAACGATACAGAAGATGGCGCTGTCTTTTTTCACGATTGTCTTCAAGTTAGCAACGTATCCAACAACGATAATTTAATCGATGACACATCAGTGATTTTGTCTTGTACTGATAACGATATGGTTAGAACAATCCGTACTTATGTAAGCCCATGTTAACAAGGAGTTATGTCGATGTTCTACCATAAGCTTGTCAATTACTGTTTATAAATATTGAATGAAATAAGTTACTTACCATTATATGTGACAAACGAATAAATCCATAAATGGTGCGGTACGCTAAAATAATAAACATCGAAGTTATAAAAATCTAGATTCAAGTAACTGATTATCTATTTTATTAAAAAAAAAAAATTCTTATGAACAGGATAGATGTTTGAAATATTGTTTCTCCAGATATAATTTGAGGGAATGCCGTATTTAATGAAGTTTCCAAAAATGGCTTGAAAGAAATGCATTATTTTCTTTAAAAGAAACTAGAAAAAATAACAGCTTACTGTCGTTTATAACTCCTACTACTAAATTTTATTACATATAACTCATCGTGTATAATTGTAGGACATGGTTATATTAGACCCAAGAGGCGTGTTAATACATGTATTAATTATGTGTTTGACTATTAAAAAATTAACGAATTCTAATGAAACAATTTATCGAAACTTTAAAGAGTTTTGGGACAATGTTATCGAATCAATTTGTTTAGGTAGATTAGCCTACGTACGTAATTTTAAGTCAAAGGATCTCACGTTTTAACGATCTTAGGCCTACCGTGAATAGTCTTATTTACATATCCACATCAAAGACAATTAATTAGTTTATTAAGATATGTAATTTTATGCGAAATATAATTTATAATTCATAAACCAACTAATTAAACCAATGGAATACCAAACCTACCGTAAATTAGTACATCAAGTTTTAGTTAAGCCCAATCTATTCTGCGTACAGATGACGCATATAAACTGATTATAATATATTGAATGTAACAACGACACATAGTGAATCGTATACATTTAACTTTTATCGAGTTTTTAGCAGTCCAAGTATTGAAACATGCTCGTTTTGGATGTATTTGAGTGAAATAAAGTTTCTTGTACATTCACAAGTATATTTTATAGCATATTAAAGTGAATTAAAATCTAATAAGCGAAGCGTCTAGATTTTCGACCAAAGAATTGTTGTTTTTTGTCATTCAATAGTTATGGAATTTTTTTTTTTAATTCAGTCTACATAACTATAGGCCTAACCTGGGGCAAACTGAAACTGGGGGAGAGGTCTCAGACTTTCAATTTATATGGATATGTTACAGCATAGAAGTGTCCTCAGAAGCGGTGTTTCCATTTAAGTGGAAAAATAGTTTTAGCTAAAAATCTAAACAAATGAAAATTGATTACATAAGCTTCCAATGGTTTTATTATCGCGAAATTTTTTGCATGTTTAAAAGTAAGTCCTGTACTCTAAATCATATTACTTGAAATCGGGTCACATTTTGTTATGCTTAAAATATTGGCTATGCATTTCTCAATATTAGTTGCAATGTCAGAGTCTCATTGATCGTTTTAGAAGTACCCCAGTGGGACAGGTGCAGTCTTTGAGCTTATAACGCTAAAATAAGGGCTTCGATTCTCATCGGTAGACACAGCAGATTGCCCGATGTGGCTTTACCATAAGAAAACGTACAAGCACGTTTTAGAAACCCAAACATAACAATAACAAAGAAATATTTATTTAATATTTGTAAGTTCTTTCTTCCCGATTTTAGAAAATACTTAAGTGACAGAAAAAAATATTTTTTAAATTTACCTAGCTGAATTATGCAAAATCAGTTATTAAAACGAAAGTAACTTTCGTGAAGTTTAAATTCGCAGGCCTGTGTTATTAATGTGATATCCACTGCCAAGTTTGAAGAAATAAAAGGCTTCATTTTTTGTTTATTTACTATTAATCAAGGGACCGGCATGGCCAGGTAGGTTTAAACCCTCGTCGCACCAAACATGGCTGCCCTTTCAACCGTGGGGGCGTTATAAAATGACGGTCAATCCCTTTATTCGTTGGCAAAAGAGTAGCTCAAGAGTTGACGGTGGGTGGTAATAACTAGATGCCTTCTCTCCAGTCTTAAACTAGGACCCGCGACCCTCAGATTACGAGTCGCATGCCTTAACACGCTTGGCCATGCCGGGCCGGCCAAATGTTACGTCACTCAACTTGTAATCCGAGGGTAACGGGTACAAATCCCCTTCGTACCCAACATGCTCGGCCTTTCAGCTGTGGGGGAGTTTTAATGAACAAACCTTAGACCCTAAACTACTAGAAACTAATTAATAATTAATTAATATGAACTAACTTTATTTTATTACTGAAACTAACTGAACTAATAGGGGTCAGTGATGAATTTCGGTTCCAGTTTCAAATTTCCACTGAACGGTATCACATTTACCCATTATACAGATGGGTAGAGGAAAACGAGTTAGGTAAAGCGTCTTCCTCATGAACACAACTACATATCGTCAGCCTCGAACAAGTAATTATCAGATTACGTGTCAAAAGCACTTGCCATAAGACTGTGCTGCCTTCTTGAAGTTTAAACATGTTTTTGTTGTTGTTTTGAATTAAGCACAAAGCTACTCAATGGGCTATCTGTGCTCTGCTCACCACGGGTATCAAAACCCGGTTTTTAGCATTGTAAATCCGCAGACATACCGCTGAGGCACAATTACACTTGTTATTTTTAATATAAAACTTTGCTGATTTATTTTTATAATTTAAATTGTAACTGTTCCTTGAGAATATTAATATTATTGTATAGTTTTGAAATGTCAGAACTCTTTGTTTTAAACTAGTATCAATGGTAGCAAATGCTGTAAATTTAGTAACTGTGTATGTGACGTTTCGTTTTTGTTTGCTTACTTTGCATGAAGACTCCCTCTAGTGATGATTGAATACAACCACTGAGTTCGACTGACTTGTTTTTCACTTGGTTGTAAAAAAATGACTGTACCGGTTGTTGTTCAAATTTTTTTTTTAAATCCACCATAAGTTTATTTTATTACTTATGGCTGTAACTTTCATATAATGACAGCAATACAAATTTAGAAGTCTTCAGAAACAGCCGACATAAGTATGCTGCTTTACGGTAACGTAAAGATTTGATTTTGGTACGCGCCAAATTACGAAATGTTGTTTCCACGTGATTATTGTTTGTTTTTGGAATTTCGCACAAAGCTACTCGGGGGCTATCTGTGCTTCCACGTGATTAAATAAAACCAGAAAAACTCTTGAAGATTTCCTTTGTTTGTTATTTAAACATAAAACTACGAAGCGGGATTATCAAATCTCTTGGGAAGCACAACAAAGGTAAAATGCTATTTTAAAAAAACAAAACTGAAATACTTTTAAATTCATTAAAAAATTAATTTTATTACCAGTGATATATCACTTTCTGTTAGTGTTTTGTTATTTTTGTTACTTAGAATAAATGTTCTCGTTGAATGGCATGATAACTGATAGAATTCTCAGAAATTCTGTTTTTAAGTTGGTCAAGATTTATCCAGAAGTCGTGTGTAAAAACCTCAATTTAAAAACATCAGTACAAATTTGAGAATTCTAAAAACTGATTAAGTCACTAAGAAATCGTTGCAAAGCTGCTTATCATATTTTATGGTATTCTACCATACCAAAACTCTCTGGTAAATTTACCAAAGTAATGCCAATACACTCACGTCTAGCCAATTACTGTACCACACTCAACCAAAGGCATCTCATTTATTTTTATGTAAAACTAATCAAAATGATGACATGCCTAACTTACCTACCTGTTTTTGTTTGGTTTTTTTTAGTTTATTTTCCCAAAAAGCATCTGAAGATTTATAAGACACACTGTCATCCTGTCAAAATGTCACAACACACACGAATGCTCTTAATGACCCATGAATCGTTTCTTCAATTTTGAATTTAAAATAAAACTTACGTAGTCATGCCATTCAGCACGGAAGACTTGAGACAACAGCCTTAAATATAAAATCCAATTAAAATATTTTAATGACATTACTATTTTTGTAATGGCGTTGAAAAATCTTGTATTGTTTTAATCCAGTAATTTTGTGTTCTAAAAACAGGTAAATAACAACAAAAATAGAGTTAAAAGATACGATGTTGATCTGTAACTCATTAGTATTTTGTATCATAACCTAATTCGTGAAAGTCCGAGAAAAGGGGTCTTTGAAGACGTAAGTTATGATTTACACGTATATTTCTTGATTTTTACAGAAGAACGTGTTTGTGCAATGCCCTCTTTGTTTTCATGTGTGTCACGTACAGTAATTTTTCGTATGTGATTAAGTAACGTGAAAATATCTACACCAACATTTTTTGGTTTTTATACGTTAACTAGTTTTACAACTTTAAGTTGTCTCCAAGGTTAATAATGCGGTATTTTCAGGAGTAAACCGATTTCCCGACGAGAATCAGATGACTAGTCCCTCTAGTAACAACAGCTTCAATCAGGAAATTGTTGTTGTTGTTGTTGTTTTTGAATTAAGCACAAAGCTACACAATGGGCTATCTGTGCTCTGCCCACCACGGGTATCGAAACCCGGATTTTAGCGTGTAAGTTCGCAGACATACCGCTGAGCCACTGGGGGGCAAATCAGGAAATAAAAGCAGTACTTTGTTTTTAAAATATTTATTAAGTTTCCTTAGTGTGTGGGTGCGAAATAATGAAATCGAAAAATAATCTTTATTTCAAAACATACAAAGAGAAAATGTAAGCTACATGGTTGCGCACATGAAAATTACTGTGATTTATATTTATGAAAATTACTGTGATTTATATTTATTTATATTTATGAAAATTACTGTGATTAATATTTATGAAAATTACTGTGATTTATATTTATGAAAATTACTGTGATTTATATTTATGAAAATTACTGTGATTTATATTTATGAAAATTACTGTGATTTACTTTGATTAGGTCCAGAGCTTTCAATATCTTAGGATAGAGGCCCGGCATAGCAGGTGAGTCAAGGTGTTTGACTCGTAATCTGAAGGTCGCGGGTTTGAATCCCCGTCACACCAAACATGCTCGCCCTTTCAGTCATGGGGGCGTTATAATGTAACGGTCAATCCCAACAAATAGTGGCGGTGGGTGGTGATGACTAGCTGCCTTCCTTCTAGTTTTACACTGCTAAATTAGGGACGGCTAGCTCAGATAGCCCTCATGTAGCTTTGCGCAAAATTAAAAAACAAACAAACAAAGAACTAACACACGCTGATACCTAAATAGGACCATGCTTTTCAACCTCCGAGTAAAAAGTGAATTAAGAAAGTGCGCATTAATTCTACAGATAAACTCGGTTTCTTTATCTTGTCAACAGCATCACCTTTATTTCTGTATAACTGAAACAAGTAGAAAACCTATGGCACGTCCGCCTATCATAATAACATAGAAAACAAAACTGAACTTTCGAGCCACTTATAAATAAATAAGTAACATTTCACGGTCTGAGTGTTACTGAAACGACGAAATTCTTCTGAATTAAATAACTACAAATTCTAACCTTTACCACGGCCTGGCCTCCAGGTAAACTATAAGTTCTCACCTTTCCACGAACCTGTGAATTAAAAGTTTTAAACTTTGTTAGGACTTGCTTCACACTGTGTGAAATAGGAAGCTTTTTGAGAATTATAAAACATCTATTCCTGCTCTCTTCAACTTGCAGTGTTTAGAAATACAAGAAAAGATACATAACTTGATATCGGCTTTCAAAAAAGAAGCTGGTGTTCCACTTTAAAAAAAAAATATTCAAATAACTGGCGAGTACCGTTTGTTTGTTTCAGCGCAAATATGCATCCGTAAACTTAATCATCTGCATTGTGTACGAAAAAGGAAGTCGAATCTAGTAACAATAATTTATGGCTAATAATGTTGTTAAAGAGAGGGTAACAAACTTTTAAAACAATGGATTCTAGTTTTTGTGAGAAAGAACGTAAGAAAAGTATATTTAATTAGCTATACTCTTGTCCAGGTTGAGTTTTAGTTTCGCTCTAAGTAGGTAGCTTCTTTTCAAAGTTAATTAGCAGAGACCCACAAAGTATTCGCGTTCAAGTTAATCTCTTTATTGCAACAATACTTTTTTAAATATAGGGATTTACAAAATAACACAGAAGAATTTTTATTTCAGACACCGAAATCTGTAGGTCCACTTTTATTAAGCCTAACTTAGTTAAGCCTTTATTAAATACAGCCTCTATCCATTAAATACACAAATTAACATTGTAATTTATGTACGTGTTTTGTTTTACCCTACTCAATACTTAATAAATTTATAAAGATATTATGCAACCTAACTTTCAGGCTTTTTTAAAAACTTTGATGAGCGCTGAATATATTTGTGTACAAAATATCCTCTAAAGTATATTTACATTCACATTTTGTTTACATACATTGAAGTAAAGAGTGCGCGCATTTTGAAAGAAAGATGCGTTCCCCTTTTTAAAACGGCGACAAGTTTGTTTGTTTTGAAATTTCGTACAAAGCCACCCGAGAGCTATCTGTGCTAACCGTCACTAATTTAGCAGTGTAAGACTAGAGGGAAGGCAGCTAGTCATCACTACCCACCGCCAACTCTTGGACTACTCTTTTACAAACGAAAAGTTGGATTGATCGTCACATTATAACGCCCCCACGGCTGGGAGGACGAGCATGTTTGGCGCAATTCGAGCGCGAACTCGCAACCCTCAGATTACGAAGCGTACGCCTTATCGCGCTAGGCCAAAACGGCGACAGAAATGTGAGTATTTTTATTATAAAAGATTTATTCAGTGAAGAAAAGTTTGTCTAAATGATTGATCAGAACTGGTTAAAGCTGAGTTTTGGTGACTGAGGATTTATATAATCTTAAACGAAGTTTATACTTTTAACACTTTTCTTAGTAACGTAATGCTCTAATTATAAGCTTACAAACTTCAACAACAAATTTTCGAACAATCGTTGACTTATTATATCCAGCCTTATTTCGGATGTTAAAAAATAGTTTTACGTGTTTACTAAGGCTTAACACGAGTTTTAATTTATTTTGATCTCATCTAAGATTGGAGAATGAAAACCTACTTAGACAGTTTTCTTGAGATTTTGGTTGTGTATTTCATCAAAAAAAGTAAAAGACAGCCCATATTTAAACTATGTATTAAATAATTATGTTTTGTTGACGTGAACTATGATTTACTTTAGTTCGTTTCTGTTATGTAAAACGTTCTAAATGTTTAATACCCTATCAATTCCATTTAAAACTTTTCTGCATGAAATGTTTTAGATTATTGTGGCGTTTCAAGGTTGAAGAAATTTGTGAATCTCACATCACCTCCTGATATAAATATTATACAAAATAACTGGAAATACTTCAGTTACATCGCCTCAACTCCTGATATAAATATTATACAAAATAACTGGAAATACTTCAGTTACATTTTTACTTTAAAGGAGTAAAATTTGTAATAAAAATCACGTAAACTGCAGATTTGTTTTCATATTACTCTTAATTTGTCTAGTTTGGATTCAAAATTAGAGGAGCGTAATATGTGTATTGTGTATATGTGTATTTGATGTTTTTAGATTGTTTGTTTGTTGTCGTTTTTTTTTAATTTCGCGCAAAGCTACTCGAGGGTTATCTGCGCTAGTCGTCCCTGATTTAACAGTGTAAGACTAGAGGGGACGCAGCTAGTCACCATCATCCACCGCCAACTCTTGGACTACTCTTTTATCAACGAATAGTGGAATTGACCGTACATTATAACGCCCCCATGGCTGAAAGGGGCCACGTTTGGGATGCTTTTAGAACGATGATCTTGAACTGTTACACACATGCTGTGGTTTGCTAGAATATTTATGCCTTCTTTCCTTCGTCGAACATTATTGAGTAATCCATACGAAACCAACTGTCAGATTGTTTTAAAACTTTTCATTCTTTAAAATTTTGCTTTAGTAATGTTTTATTATGACATTATAATAAGGCAGTCAGTGCTGTACACAAACTGTCGGAGTTGTTAGGCCTGTAGAATATATTTAACGCTGTCCACTTTCTTTATTTTAAGTCTTTGTGCCAGGCCTACAGAGCTAACATAACTTTAAAGGTAGGCCAAAACTAGAACGATTAGCCAGACTCTGAAAATAAACATTTTTTGGTTTCTATACAGCCATATGCCCCCAGTGACACAGTGGTATGTCTGCGGGCTTACACACTAAAAACCGAGTTTCGATACTCGTGGTGGGCAGAGCACAGATAGCCCATTGTGTAGCTTTGTGCTTAATTCAAAACAAACAAACAAACAAACTGTACAGCTATGGCCTTGTGATTGTTTCTACTAGGGAAAAGTAGCGAATGTCACCCCCACTAGTACAACGGTAAGTATACGGATTTACATTGCTAAAATCAGGGGTTCGATTCCCCTCGGGGGGCTCAGCAGATAGCCCGACGTGGCTTTACTGTAAGAAAAACACAAATACACGCTAGTGAATGTTCATTTATCATTCTGTGCAAATTTTGAGCATTTTAGTTATTATATAAATTGTATATTATTCATTTTATTTTGTTTTTAAAAGAGTTAAGTCTGATGCTCACGCAGGTGATTGGACGATAACCATTAACTTAGACTTACAATATTTCTTTATTTAATTACAGTTTTTATCTAAAGTGTTAATTTACATTTCCTTGTTACGAATGTCGATTGTTGCCAGGGGTTATTTATTGATCCAATTCTTAGAAGGGTAAGGAATTAGTCATTTAATATATTTTACGTTTCCACAATTTTCGCGAAAGTTTACGCTAAGGACTTACTTACACTAGGGACTTTCTAGTTAAAGCCATCTCTTATTTGGAGGCTATAGGGGAAACAGCTGGTTAATAGCACTAATCGTTAATTGTTGTGTTACTCTTTTCTGAATAAATAATGGAGTTTGACCCTCACTGCTATAGTACCCTCACAGTTCCGGATCATTCTATCTTATAACTTTCACATAAAATACTTAATGTGAATTTATTGGCCCCTTCTCTGAAATTCACTTTTTTGTTGTAATGGCCCCCATCGAACAAGTCGACTCTGCCCTCTCGCTGAGAGAATCACCAAAACGTCGCGTTGCCTCGACTACGAACCCAGATAACGAAAGCGACTGGTTCGTCTGGTAGTGTAGAGAGGTGTACCAGAACGTTGACTGAGTGAAAGAAGGAATCGTGACTTGCCAGATCTAATGTTTGGTACTTTTTCCATTTCTTGTTTTAAGTAGATATTACTAGGGGCAAATATTACCAGTGCCCTAATTTCTCCAACACATTATATGCCTATTTCTGTTTCTAGTTCACTGACACAGCGAGAGCCCACAGTTTTTTGAACATTAAGAGCATTCACTGTGTATTCGTGAGTTTCACTTCACCGTCGAAATACAGACTTTTTGTTATTATTATCATTACTTGCAGGAACAAAACTTTCTTTATTATCGAAGAAATTTCAACGAAGGGAAGTTGTCACCTTTACCAAAATTATTTTATGATTCTCTGTTTTGATAACTTTGACTTTATTTACTAGGCTTAGCGTACGTTTTCTTTTAGTGCCCTAAATAAATCGTAAGGGATAAAGATATTACATTGTTTAAGTTTAGAAAATATGAACGTTTTAAAATTCGAGAGATCTAAAGAAATAAACTATTTGTAATAAACTTTAAACCATACACATAATATATTTTATTCTGCATTTTCATTTTAGTTTAAAAAGGCGTAGTGGCGTGTGTCATCTGTTCTCTTCGTAATGTTATCATTCTAGATATAACTGGAACTGGTTCTATGCGTAAGAAAACGGATAAACAGGAAAAAGTGCTATTGCTAGGATTTTTTTTAAAACCAGTGCCTCGTTTTTAAACATTAAGTCATAACTGATGACACCGTACGTTGTCGATGAAGATAAAAACAATTCTGCTCTAGCAAAACCCAAATCCACCATGGTCCATAATTTTATGAATGGAGAAACAGCCCAACCAGAAAATGAATCTAAGCCTAATGGTGAAACGAACGGTATATCCGTGGATGCGGTTCCAGAGATGAGATTCGTCGGCGGAGGTACGCCTGTCACTCCGTCTAAAGGAATCATAAATGGTCGGATTTTAGGAGGTCAGACCTTAACTAATGGAAAAACAAATGAAGAAAGAGTATTAAAAAGGTAAGGCTGTTATATAAGTTTTAGGCCTAAACTTACGAAGTGTCATCTGAAGTGTCAGAGACGTGTATATTATTTTACAAAGTAAACGAACAAACTCCAGATTTTTTATTTTTTTAACCGAATATGCTGAGACTATTTCCTATTATTATGTTATTGTGATGATAACAATAAAAAATGTGACACTTAATTTACTTATTAAATAGGAAGATGTACGAAGTTGTGTTAGATATTAAACACAAGTCAATTTCGAAGTCGCACGATGAAAGGTGTTATAAGTCTCGATTTACACGCCGAATAATTAAAAACCAATTGCCTTAAAAGTTGTAATAAAAGAAACGCCTGAAATTTACACGCACGTATATTAATATCAACTTTTAGGCCTAATACAAAGTTTTGATTGTTTTATAGTGATCGTTAATAAATTTAATAATAGTTAAACGGGTTTATATATTTTTGACAACACATTTAAAGTTATTTTAAACAGTGGAGAAAACTCTCTTTTTTTCATTTCATAATTTATGAGTAAGCTATGTAAGTATAGATTAATGGCTGTAATAATAAATCTCGAAAACTACAAATGTTTTTTCTTACATTTATCTTATCTTAAGATCTATCTTGTGTTTCCACAAGTCACTACCCAAGAGGCCTTTTGTAATCAGCAGAACTTGCCACTTGGGTTGGACGATGGGAAAGAAAAGATTGCCATAAAAGCTATTTATATATATGTTGTATAACACTTTGAAAGACAGGTTTAAATAGTGATAGCTTTCAAGCATTACCAACTGAGATTTATTCCTCCACGGTTCGATATAAGTAATGTTGGAGGAAAGAAGAGGAAAAAATTATGAACGGTTTACTTGATGTTAATAATAAATTTTAGGCCTGTTGGTTTCTACTTATTGTATTTATCATATTTAATTGTTTTCATTCGTAACTTTATGGTGGTTTTACGGAAAGTTACTTTCTTCTGAGTGTTTGGAATTACTGAGACAATAAATATTATTTAATGAAACATACAGCATTTATGTTCAACAGCCATCTTTTGTCTTTTACTATATCAAGTTTATTTTTTAAAGTTTCTCAATCGACGGTTCGTCACGACCACCTTGTCAGTCGGTGGAATTTCGTAAAACAAACAAACGAACAAAAGCTCACAGAAAGGTTGAGAAATGCTATTTTAAATGATTAGTTGATAGCTAAGATAAATAATGTAAAATAAAACTTACTGAAGTCAGTTATATTCAGGTATAAACGTAAGAAAATCGGGCCGCATTTGGAGAAGAATATAAAAACGTGTTAGATAATGAATAATTTGTTTTCGGTAGTTAGGCTTGGCTGAAGATATGTTCATTCGAGCATGTTAATAGCTAAGGTGATATGCCGCTCGATGTTTATATTCAGGGTTAATTACCGGTTATTTGAAAAACAGATTGCTTTAGCATTAGAACGGAACTGTAGTGTTACGAAACGTTTGTAACTGATTAGTTGTTGTTTGTACGATTTTTTTTTTATTTTTTTTTTGCCTCAAAGCGATATATACAAATTATTATTCGTGTCTCGTTTTACTGTTATTAACGTAGCATCCGGCAGTTCTGCTGAGATTAACCCTTATACATGATCACTGCTGGCGAAACATGTTACTTCCTTTACTATTTAATAATTAATTTATAAGTTCATATATATTTGAGCCAACCCTAATGATACCCTTGTCATATCTATAGCGTGTTTTTGATGATGGGAGAATGTATTTGGTGGCTGGTACGTGAAAGTGATTTACATTACAGTCGTAAATCTCGAAAACTACTCACTTCTAAACATTTTTTGTGTAACTTTAGTATAAATACATACATGTACATCTTGATTCATGTGTTATTTTATTCAGACCTTATGTAAATAAAAAATACCGAACGGAAATTAAGTTTCAATTTCTGAAATTACATTAGCCAGTCATTATCTTTCTCTATGTATGGATTCAACATTGCAATGGATTTTCTTCTTTATGTTTTTGCCACTAGTGTCACTCACACTATTGGAGGACCTGATTCTGTTTGTCCACCCGTTTATATCATGATATAACCTGATTCTGTTTGTCCACCTGTTTACATCATGATATAACCTGATTCTGTTTGTCCATTCGTTTACATCATGGTAGGACCTGATTCTGTTTTTCCATCTGTTCACATCATGGTAGGACCTGATTCTGTTTGTCCATCTGTTCACATCGTGGTAAGACCTGATTCTGTTTGTCCATCCGTATACAAATAAACAAGTTTACGACCAGTATCTTATAACCACAAACTGATAGTTTAAATATTGTTTAGGAAACTGTTATTCCCAGGAAAGGTATACTTTGATATTATCGTCAAACACAGAGTAACTTTGAAATCCGAAGTGTAAACTTACAGGACGAAACAAGTGTACAGCATAGTAAGAAGAGTTTTCACTTATGTTACGTTTTATTTTTATTATTTTGTACGTACCATAAAACATTGTTTCATTAAGATCACAATCCGATACCCGTAGAAGGAACTTCTGTCTCTACAAGTTTATAAGTAAACCACAGAGAAATCTAGATCCCGTCGAACTGGCTTGGTCTATATTACGTCATCGCTAACAATATAAAAACTTCTAAGTTTAGAAAATGATTCAACGTGTTAGTGACGTAATGGCGTACCTGGAGCTTCGTTTCAACCTGAAGTTTATAACTTAATATATTGTTCTTGTTGTTTATAATCATAATATCATATATTTACTCATCTTTCTATACAATATAAATGTTACTGTTTCATACTGAAACATATCGCAGACACTAAAGATAAAATAAAACATTCGAGATTAAAGACAAAAATATTTAATCTTTTCGATGTTTTTATTCGTATGATTTATCTGGTTTTTCTATTCGTATGATTTATCTGTTTTTTTTATTCGTATGATTTATCTGGTTTTTCTATTCGTATGATTTATCTGGTTTTTATATTTCAGTTTTTTTTTATAGCCAGCCATATCAATTGACATTTATCTATTGAAACTTAACCATTCGCACTGACGTTGTAACACTACCACACTTACACCACACTAAAGGTACATACACGATAAGTTGTGATACGACAATGAACCTTCATAAGGGTGTTTGCAGAGTAGGCTATGGTGTGGTCCTACACTAAAGTAAAGGTGCATACAGAGTAGGTTATGGTGTGGTCTTACACTGAAATAAAGGTGCATACAGAGTAGGCTATGGTGTGGTCCTACACTAAAGTAAAGGTGCATACAGAGTAGGTTATGGTGTGGTCCCACACTGAAGTAAAGGTGCATAAAGAGTAGGCTATGGTGTTGTCCTATAATAAAGTAAATGTGCATACAGAGTAGGCTATGGTGTGGTCCTGCACTAAAGTAAAGGTGCATACAGAGTAGGCTATGGTGTGGTCCTATAATAAAGTAAAGGTGCATACAGAGTAGGCTATGGTGTAGTCCTACACTAAAGTAAAGGTGCATACAGAGTAGGCTATGGTGTAGTCCTACACTAAAGTAAAGGTGCATACAGAGTAGGCTATGGTGTAGTCCTACACTAAAGTAAAGGTGCATACAGAGTAGGCTATGGTGTTGTCCCACAATGAAGTAAAGGTGCATACAGAGTAGGCTATGGTGTAGTCCAACTTTAAGAATACATGTAAATTAAACCGTAATCTTGTCTTAATTATTGATGGTTAGTGTTTTCAGGTGTTGTAACATCATGTAACAACATGGTTTGTGTTTTCAGTTGTCTTAACATCATATAACAACATCGTTTGTGTTATCGGTTGTTGTAACATTATATAACAACATGGTTCGTGTTGTTGGTTCTTCAAACATCATATAACAACATGGTTTGTGTTATCGGTTGTTGTAACATCATATAACAACATGGTTTGTGTTATTGGTTGTTGTAACATCATGTAACAACATGGTTGGTTTGGGAAAGCTAATAATAATGTAATCGTAAGTCCATTAACAATTAAAACTTACTAAAGCCTCACAATGACTGTTATTATGTGATAAACACCTGCATCAGATCCACCACGCATTTCTTATCTCAAATTCCCAGGTCAAGCTGTTTTTGAGTGGAAGCTTCTAATTTTAGGAATATATTTAGTTTAGCACAGCGGGCGCTAGTACATTTATCATTCGAAAGAAGAGAGTTTAAAGGAAGATAATAAAATCTGAAATTTTACACTTTATGAAACTCTGAAGGGGGGTAAAATGCAGATCAAACACTTCCAATGAAACTCTGAAGGGGGGTAGAGTCCAGATCAAACATTACCAACCTCATATCATTTGAAAGGCGTTTATACGAATAGTCCACATTACGTATTGGCTTTTCAATACAAAATTATCTTATTTGCTTTTCCTTTCGTTAAACTTTTCAAGTCAATGAGTATGTCGTTGTAATCGCATGACGACTGCTTCAATTTCAACTTTACTTTTATTTGCAATGTATTTTACACACATAACATTTAATCCATGACTTCCTAAAAATAACGTTACACGAAATACAAGTTTTATGGATTTTCTTGGCATACTTAGGTCTGGGTTCGCAGTTTGTTCAAATTCGTATGCTTTTTAATTTATCAACGCATATTAAGGCGTTTCTGCATTATCAGCTAGGTTTACCTTCATTACAACTTTGCATTTACTTTACTTTGTGATAATTTAACTTCGGTTCATAGACGCCTACTTTTTTCTTTACAATGGGTTTATTCTTTGTTTTTGTAAGTTTCTTTGTTATAACTTGTAAAACCGTGTCATACACTCAACGTTCATAACTGTTTCACACTCTATATGCTATTATAAATGTCACTACTTTATTTATTAATTTTCGTGTAGTTTTAATAAATAAAGCTACATCTATGCGAGTTTGTTTGTCCGACCGCGTAACACCTTTCAAATAGACCAGGAGCTATCGATCTAACACATAATGTCTGCAAGAAATCGTAACTTAAATATTGTGTTAGAATACAAAAAATTCAAAAAAAGACAGGAGACATTTCTCAAATACTTGCGACTTGTGGCCAGTATGAACTATTTTCTTTAGAAAAACCATCGAGATTTCGAAGCATGAAACAATGATATTTATTTTGCTGTTTTTTTGACTGATTTTGCGAATTATCGTTGACTTAGGTTATTAACCAGAAATCCGACAAGCTCGTGATTATATCACTTTTTTTCTTCTCTATTTATTATTTTGATCTCTGGTTGGTTTTAAAGTAATCGCACGAATATTTTATTCATTTAACTCATACGCAAGTGTAGAAATACAAAACTTGGGCAACGAGGTCAGCCATCTGTCTTGTTTAATGACGTCATAGATACATTGCAGTGTCACGTGCGCGTCATGTGATTTGGCTCGCACCTGTTTCATATGGAATTTACGGCACGCGAAAGTAGATGTTATATCAGTACACTTTGTAGAATGATGCTTAGAGAAGTATCAGCTTTTTGTTTTCTTTTATCTAATTACTTTGTTCTCGTCCTAACGAATGACCTCATTTCGATATAATTATAAGAAGGTGAGGACACTTTATTCTAGTAATGTGGTTTCATAACGCTAAAATCCGGAATTCGATCTCCGCAATGAACTCAGCGGAGATAGCCTATTATGTAGCTTTGACCCAGAACACAAACAGAAAGTACATTGCAGGAAATATTTATTCATTGAAGAATGATACTATTATTGTGCAAAACATACTTAGTTTAAGAAATTGTTGATATATAGTAGCAACGTCTCGACCCACTGACGAGTGTTGCTACACGCAATATACAGGGTGGCCCGTAAGTCTCTACCCATCCACATGTTATTATTCTGTGTTCAATTACGCATGTATTATAAATTTGTTTTGTTTTTTCAGAGACATATGGCCGATGTAAGCCCATTTACACTTGACGAGTGTATTGTAACAAGCACGTGGGTACATGAGCGCAAGAGTACTGGTGACACCACACAGATACACTGGATACATAAGATATATGGATGGGTAGGGACTTACGGGCCACCCTGTATATTCTTCGTCATTTTTAATGTTTACTTTAAACCCTCTCGTGGGACTTTTTCTAGATTGGGTAAAAATTGGTGAGGAAAAGGAAATATTTTTGTTTACAATTTGTAATATGGATTTCGAACGCATTCATTCAAGTGTGTATAAACTTCGTGGTAAGTGAGATTTTATCGAGAGTTTGAGATTTACATCACCTTGCTAGTCAGTGAACTGCCATCAAAAAGTTAAGATTTCCGTCATTCTGATGGTCAATGAATGGGTGTTTATCAACACTCTCATGGTCAGTAAACTGTTATCTTCATTGTTGTTTCAGTATGTTAAAGATGGAGCCACCAACACGCTCGATACTCATCTTTGTACATCTGCATGGTGAAAATAAGCTATTTGGTTGTCATGGCGACGGCTTGAACATGCAGGTGTGTCTTAAGGAGAAAAATCCATCTCTCACGTTTGTGCTGCAGGTGACCATGGGAAGGGTATGGTTTGTTGCCCACTTCTAGGATATCTGGATACTTCTTTTAACAGAAGCAAAAATCGTTACGCTCTCCGGTTATCGCTGGAAATATTCTTCTGTGAACGCACTTAGCTCTGACCCCGAAAACACGCACATCTACAATAGAGTGGGATTACACAGAGAGAACCTTCTACAGTTTGGGCGTCTCTGATTTCCCTGTATGTGTGTGTGTGTGAGAGAGAGGTTGATACATGGCTTATATTACCGTCAGATAACACACAGCTTAAAACTACTTGTTACCTCCAACTGTCGTGATCGTTTCATTCTGAGTGACATAGCTTCTAATAAACGTGAGAACCATCGGGGCTGCCAGCAAACAGAATTTTTACAGTTTAGTATTGGTTATGTACACAGAGTTTAGTCTGTACCTGCTTGTAGTGTGGAGGTTATGTACACAGAGTTTAGTCTATACCTGCTTGTAGTGTGAAGGTTAGGTACACAGAGTTTAATCTGTACATACTTGTAGTGTGAAGGTTATGTACACAGAGTTTAGTCTGTACCTGCTTGTAGTGTGGAGGTTATGTACACAGAGTTTAGTCTATACCTGCTTGTAGTGTGAAGGTTAGGTACACAGAGTTTAATCTGTACATACTTGTAGTGTGAAGGTTATGTACACAGAGTTTAGTCTGTACATACTTGTAGTGTGAAGGTTAGGTACACAGAGTTTAATCTGTACATACTTGTAGTGTGAAGGTTATGTACACAAAGTTTAGTCTGTACCTGCTTGTAGTGTGGAGGTTATGTACACAAAGTTTAGTCTGTGCCTCCTTGTAGTGTGGAGGTTATGTACACAGAGTTTAGTCTGTACCTGTTTGTAGTGTGGAGGTTATGTACACAGAGTTTAGTCTGTACCTGCTTGTAGTGTGGAGGTTATGTACACAGAGTTTAGTCTGTACCTGCTTGTAGTGGGAAGGTTAGGTACACAGAGTTTAGTCTGTACATACTTGTAGTGTGAAGGTTAGGTACACAGCGTTTTGTCTGTACATACTTGTAGTGTGAAGGTTAGGTACACAGAGTTTAGTCTGTACATACTTGTAGTGTGAAGGTTAGGTACACAGCGTTTTGTCTGTACATACTTGTAGTGTGAAGGTTAGGTACACAGCGTTTTGTCTGTACATACTTGTAGTGTGAAGGTTAGGTACACAGAGTTTAGTCTGTACATGTAGTGTGAAGGTTAGGTACACAGAGTTTAATCTATACATACTTGTAGTGTGAAGGTTATGTACACAGAGTTTAGTCTGTACATACTTGTAGTGTGAAGGTTAGGTACACAGAGTTTAGTCTGTACATACTTGTAGTGTGAAGGTTAGGTACACAGAGTTTAGTCTGTACATACTTGTAGTGTGAAGGTTAGGTACACAGCGTTTTGTCTGTACATACTTGTAGTGTGAAGGTTAGGTACACAGAGTTTAGTCTGTACAAACTTGTAGTGTGAAGGCTAGGTACACAGAGTTTAGTCTGTACAAACTTGTAGTGTGAAGGTTAGGTACACAGAGTTTAGTCTGTACATATCTGTGTGTACGAATCTTTGTACGATATGATTTACTGTATTAATTCTTTTGTACAAATACTGATGTATACACCATACACGCCTGCATTTTCAATGTTAATAAAGATGAAGTTTACGTTCTATTCTGTTTTTAGACTTACGTTCTGCATTTTCTATCGTGCTGATGTTTTTAATACGATTATGCACTAGTTTTGTAGTAATAAGGTTCTGTGAAGGCCGTCGTTGTCAGTGTAATTGACACATTTAGATAAATCTTCCACTTTTATACTGAACTAAAACTTAAATTAATGTGTAGAAATCCAGTAGAATTCTGGTTTTCTTTTTGTTAATATCTTAACGTGTTAATTTCAGGATGTAGTCTGAAGCTCGTGGGTGTTCTTGAATCAAGTGTCTATTTCTTTGTTTTATTTTGGTATCTCTTGTCTTCATCAGAATCGTTTTTATAGCCTGTTTAGGTTTTCTCTTTATCTGCTCTAGATTAGCTTGAAGTGTAGGTTCAGAACCAGATGCTGTCTGGAAAGCTTTGATACGTCAGGTTTTCTGTTTGTATGGAGATCAGCGTAATATAATTTGTTTCCATATCTTTTATGATCCCCCATTTAAGGATATATTTCCTCCGAAAAAGCTGTGAGTGTTCCTCAAGCCATATGTCTAACTGAGGTGTCGTTGTATTATTAGGTGGTCAGGACTTCTCAATGAAGTTAATATATCGGTGGTAAATATGTCATGCGTGACGTCATCTGCTACATTACGTCACTGTATTGGCAAACGGAGATCGTTTACTAATATCGAGTACTGAACGTATTATTCCTCCGTACAGGAACCTGGACACAGAAACATTACGTTAGTTTCAATCGGGCATTTCTTGTAACGTACTACATTTCATTACTGATTGGAATGTCTAATCTTGTGTTTCCTTGTCGGTTCAAACAACATTTATAATTAACAACAGTAATATTCTTATACTTAGATAAAAAAACAACATTAGACAGTTCAAAACTTTGTACCCTTTCGATACAAGAATTCTTTGTGAAGAAGAGAGGACATTTTACAGTGACGATTTTTGTGTAATGTTCTTTTTTAGTTTTGAAATGTTTGGTAGCTAAGTTAAGAACTGAATTTCTAGTTTTTATTGTCTGTTGTTTTCATAATGCATTGACTTTAATACATTTCCACAGAATGAGTTTTTAGGTTAAGTAATATAAAGATAGAGAGAAGATTAGAACCATTGATTGTAATTGTACTTTCAACTTGAGCTCAGTTTGTGTGTTAAAGAACACTTTTTACTGACCCCTGTTTGACTCCAGCAGTGTTAATCTTTTACTCATGGGGAAATTTTGTAAAGAAATTTTAAATGTATTACACAAAATTGTAGATGGCGCCAGAACAAAGCTGGGTGAGCAAAAGTCGAATATTTTCTTCTCCAACAAGGATTGAAAAAGATAAGAAACAAACAACTGTGCTGTGTCCGAATGACTAGTGAAAGTTTCCAGCTCTTTCTAAGCTGTTAATTTTATGACAAGCGTTAAGACGGTCAAACCTATTGTTTTTGGTTATCCCAAAGCTAAAAGTGAGTTTTACATCATTTTTTTATTTTCAGTTGATTTATCAGTTAACTGTGTATTATTCACTTCTGTGCGTTACATCACGTGATATTAAGGTCAGAGGGCATAATCTTGCATGAAATAGTTGAATGACCCCAATTATTTCAACTTGCTCTCTTTCAAAGAATTGAGACGGTCTACAATTATACACAAACGTAATGATGTTAAACAAAAAGTAAGATCTCAATCAGCGTTTACATTTGTGAAAAGAAAAACACACTTTTCAGTTGAAAGTGTGAATTTATTCTCAAATACCAAACGTCTGTATCCACCCTTTTGATACCCAGTTATGCACGTTATGGTTCCATTCAGTGTATTTTGTTCAATTTAAAAATCACACGGCGTTAATAATTCACGTGGAAGCTGTTAAAGAAACTTATAAAGCACTGATTCAAGTATTAAATTTGTCAAAGTTTATGTGATAACAGTAAAGGGTCCGTGTTTCTTTTTTCAACTCCTTTAAGACGTCATCTTTCTGACGTTTGAAATGTTGTAACCATGAGATGGGCAACTTTTATGGTACTAATAATAGTTATTTTACGATTATGAGGTTTTCGCCCGAATATGCTTCTGTTCATTGTTCTCTAAACAATAAGGTCTTTGTGTACATACTGTTAATATTGTTACAGCACAGTCAGTTGTGAAGCTTCGGCCCACGAGTCTTCCGTATCGTGACCAAGTACACACACGTTTTCAACAACAAAATTTATGTTGATTCCAACGTGGTGTTGAACTTGGACAACGATGTTCCAGGCCATTGAGCCATTCAAGAGTGTCACAGAATGTTTTTTTTTAATTTTTTCCCAAACACGTTTCGTTTCCTATTTTGAATCACAAAGGTAACTTGTTTCAAGCTACCTGTTTCGGAACTCAATACGATTAGCTGAAATATCAGATTTGATAGACTTGTACGCGACCCCAGCTGGCGAGCTGAGAATCTAAATCAACAAACGCTGTCTAAAGTTTCAACAAAAAGAATAACCCGTTCCACTTGATAACAGAATAGGTAAGGAACCTGAAGATAATATTCTGACATGTTGTTCTTATTTAGCGGTAGTAACCCTGGATCGCCATGCTCGGTGTAGTGTAATGAATCAGAAATAGTCTTAGAGTGTTGGGTATCTTAACGTAAATCAAGTCCAATTTGAAAAAAGATAATGTTAGGGTTAGTGGAAATCCTATTTGTTGTAACAACGGTGAAAAAAACGTTTTCGAAATTCCTTATTGATACTTCAACTTAAAGACGTTATTTATTCTTTACCCTGATCCAGGTTTAACATTGATATTTTAAAACTATATTTAAATAATCTATTATGAAGTTATTCTACTTTATAAGTCCGATTTTTTTTTCTAGCTCCACATAGTAGTATATTTAGAGCAATGTTTCTTCCTAAGCTGTGATTTTTTGTTAGCCATCATGACCAAGAAGACTGCTTCCTCACCTGAACCATACAACTTTCTGGAAGAATGGCTCTAGTAGAAACTTAGTACAAGGAGTCAAACAACTTACAAAGTAGCTGTATTCTCTTTGTTTTGGATTTCGCCCAAAGCTACACGAGGACTATCTGCGCTGGCCGTTCCTAATTTAACAGTGTATAATTAGAAGGAAAGCAACTAATCATCAGTACCCACCGCCAACTCTCGGACTACTCTTTTTACCATCGAATAGTAGGACTGACCGTACATCATAACGCTCCCTAAGCTTGAAATGGCAAGCATGCTTGTTGTGACGGGGATTCGAACCTCTAAGTTGCGAGTCAGAACTAACTGAAACTAGTGTTTGATGTCTGTTTCTTCTTCTAATTATTGTACGTATTAAATGTCAACTTGACAGATTTTCTGAACACAATAGGAAGTACTCGTATGATCCATTTAACATTTCTAAATTTAAATAAATAGTTAGTTCACTACAGTAACTAAATATCACATTTTTAACTGATCTTTTACACTTCTTTATACACGCAGAAAGAAATTAAAATGGTATTGTTACGAAAATATAAAAAGAGTAAGAAACAGTTTACACGTGGCTTTTAGGGTTAGGTAAAGCGAACTTTGGTCACCAGTATTATAAGAATTTTTTTCAAAAAAAGGAAATAAATGTATGAATAGCTAACATTAAACCTTAGAAATAAGATAAAATGTATTGTATTTGTATCATTCCTACATAATAGTACAGCCACACAGTGTAAAAGAATGTAACAGACCAAAATAGGATAAATAAACTCAGTTGTGACTAAACAGTTATATATATGTTGATCCTTGTCTGTACTATTATCTAGGTATGATACAAATGTCACCCCTACTATCTTATTTACATTGTTTTTGAGTGTTTGATATCA
The DNA here is from genome assembly GCA_011833715.1 of Carcinoscorpius rotundicauda. Classification (NCBI taxonomy): domain Eukaryota; kingdom Metazoa; phylum Arthropoda; class Merostomata; order Xiphosura; family Limulidae; genus Carcinoscorpius; species Carcinoscorpius rotundicauda. The sequence goes on from CM022394.1 coordinate 130,235,394, forward strand.
GCCATCCACACATTTACTTTCTCGTTTGACAAGTTTTTCTCATATTGTTTTTCAATGCAATATTTTAATAGACATACGAAGGTAGTATGTATAACCAAGTTCTAAATACAGTGAGGTCTCAACTGTAACATTTACTGTTTAACTGTTGTTGGCCGATAATTCATGTTTTTAAGAAAAACCAAAGCTCTCTAAGAAAGCTACCTACAAAGGGTAACGATAACATCGTTTACATTAGAATTACGATATTTTAAATTAGTACTAGCTATTAATGAAAGTAAAAACGTTTGAAACTATTACTTCACTAATATTGGTTGATAGCATTGTATTAATTTTTGAGTTATATAATAAAAAAGAATAAGAAATTCAAACATTTTGGTATGATATTTACAGACATTGTTTTAGAATTCGTGAATCAGTCACTGTATATGTAAAATTAAACACTATATAGTGTTGTTCTGAAGACCTATTTAGGAGGTATTTAAAATATCAATAAACAATCCGAGCCATCCCTACATAGGTTGTGCTGTCGTCTGCCTCAGTGATGACACAACAAAAAACACTTCAATCAGAGTATGAGGAAATCTAAGACAATGTAAGAGAACGAGAGAAAACTTCAAATGATGTTAATGACCATCATCAATATGTGTCATTTGTAAATCCAACTATCAACATTTGTTTCACTGTTGATATGGTTCTAAACATTTCAGCAAGTCACGTGCTTAAATATGCATCACGTCATGAGCTGAAATAATATTGTCTAGTAGATATTATTTTAATTGTTATATGTGCATAAACATACAGGCACAAATACGTACAGATGGTGGCATAATAACGTGTTTAGTGTAATATACTGGTGCTATAGTAACGTGTTTAGTGTATTATACTGTTGCTATAGTAACGTGTTTAGTGTATTATACTGTTGCTATAGTAACGTGTTTAGTGTAATTTACTGTTGCTATAGTAACGTGTTTAGTGTATTATACTGTTGTTATAATAACGTGTTTAGTGTAATATACTGGTGCTATAGTAACGTGTTTAGTGTATTATTCTGTTGTTATAGTAACGTGTTTAGTGTAATATACTGTTGCTATAGTAACGTGTTTAGTGTAATATACTGGTGCTATAGTAACGTGTTTAGTGTAATATACTGGTGCTATAGTAACGTGTTTAGTGTATTATACTGTTGTTATAGTAACGTGTTTAGTGTAATATACTGTTGCTTTTGTAACGTGTTTAGTGTATTATACTGGTGCTATAGTAACGTGTTTAGTGTAATATACTGGTGCTATAGTAACGTGTTTAGTGTAATATACTGTTGCTATAGTAACGTGTTTAGTGTAAAATGGCTTTCGTAATCTTCCATTATAAGTGAAACATTTTGTGATGTTACACAACTCCTGTTAAAACACAATACAATTAAACAAAGAAAGTAGAATATGTCATGTAAATATAACGTTGACTTAACCAGAACTGTCAATGTCGTATTGTAATGGGTATTACATATAGTTTGATGACAGTCCCAAATTGCTTCGTACATTTACAGTGGACTTTATCAAGAGATAAGTTTTGGAGAACAAAGCCATTATTTGTACTGTGATACCTTGCAGTAAGGTTGACTGTTTAGATGTGATAATATTTTATTACTTTAAAACAGGTGTTGATACTTCAAGTTAACAAAATAACCTCACATTCTAAGAGAGCGTTGAAGTATGCTTTTATAATTAAACGCCTATCAGTTCTCGTTGTTTTTCGGAACCCTCATAAAAAAAAGTGCATATGTTTGATACATATATGTTAGCATGGTATACATAAAAATATCAGAAGTCTTAACTTATGCTGGACATCTAACAAAACACTATTACATTGCACAAGGAAATCAAAAGGATGAAACATGGTTAGGTTGGATTGTATATATGAACTGTATAAACAAACCAAGATATTCAAACATGGTTAGGTTGGATTGTATATATGAACGGTACAAACAAACCAAGATATTCAAACATGGTTTGGTTGGATTGTTTATATGAACTGTACAAACAAACCAAGATATTCAAACATGGTCAGATTGTAGACTGTATATGTGAACTGTACAAACAAACCAAGATATTCAAACATGGTTATGTTGGATTGTATATGTGAAATGTACAAACAAACCAAGATATTCAAACATGGTCAGATTGTAGACTGTATATGTGAACTGTACAAACAAACCAAGATATTCAAACATGGTCAGATTGTAGACTGTATATGTGAACTGTACAAACAAACCAAGATATTCAAACATGGTCAGATAGTAGACTGTATATGTGAACTGTACAAACAAACCAAGATATTCAAACATGGTTATGTTGGATTGTATATGAGAAATGTACAAACAAACCAAGATATTCAAACATGGTCAGATTGTAGACTGTATATGTGAACTGTACAAACAAACCAAGATATTCAAACATGGTCAGATAGTAGACTGTATACATGAAATGTACAAACAAACCAAGATATTCAAACATGGTTTTGTTGGGCTGTAAACATGAACTGTGCAGACAAACCAAAATTCTCAAACAAGGTTTAAATTAGGCTGTATACACGAACTGTACAAACAAACCAAAATTCTCAAACAAGGTTTAAATTAGGCTGTATACACGAACTGTACAAACAAACCAAGATAGCCAAACAGGGTTAAGTTGAACTGTATACATGAAATTTGAACCAACGTGTTTGAAATAAGTTTCTTGCACTAATATTTTAAATCCTCGGGGGAGGGACGGCTGACTAAGGTAGTGTATACTAGAAAACGACTCTCCTACGTCATTCGATTTTGTAACATAAATTTTATGCACACAGTTGCGTACTATTTGTCGATTGTGAAACAGTAAAGCCAATTTTGGTATTTCCTATCGCATGATAAGCCACAGACGACAGAGTGTTGGTAGGTATGTCTCATTGTTTGTTCAGTGTTAATATTTCACACTTTTTTCCTTATTTCAGTGCTGTACATCTAAGAAGGCAGTTGAAGTTCTAGTTCTGATGGTTGTGTAAAAAATTGTGGAATATAAGAAGTGATACGTATTATCTAAAGTCAGTCGAGAAACTAGAATTCACAAAGAAGGAGAAATATGGAATACATTTATTACAGATTCCTGTTGTCGCTATTTAATGATTCATCCTACGATTGTGATCCAGGTTTCAGGAATTATTCTTGTTTTTTTAATTTCCATCAAAGATCTCTAAATGTTACACAACATCGTATGTGTTATCACTGTTAGTTGTATATTTACTTCATCCTCGGATACTGTGAAATGTGACAAAAATAAAGACCCGTCGAGTGTGACTGTTGGATTTTACAGTCGATTAAAGGGCACATGTTAGCGTAACATAGTTCTCTAGTTAATTGGTTGGAAAAGATGCAACCATGCAACCGTCGGTAATTGTACCTTAATATCCCCTCATTAACTGTTACAACGCATGCGCGGATCACCCGTTACTTTCAAAGCACAAACTTATCTTCTGTTCTTATCACCATCTCTGTGACATTGAGCTAAGAGTAGACATACTATGGTTGGTTACAGACATAAGGTATGTCTGTTGAGGCTGTTTCCCTTTACTGTTGACTGTCAATCTTTATAACACAATTTCGCATGATGTGGTTAGTTACAGACAGAAGGTATGTCTGTTGAGGCTGTTTCCCTTTACTGTTGACTGTCAATCTTAATAACACCATTACACATGATGTGGTTAGTTACAGACAGAAAGTGTGTCTGTTGAGGCTGTTTCCCTTTACTGTTGACTGTCAATCTTTATAACACCATTACACATAATGTGGTTAGTTACAGACAGAAGGTGTGTCTGTTGAGGCTGTTTTCCTTTACTGTTGACTGTCAATCTTTATAACACCATTACACATGATGTGGTTAGTTACAGACAGAAGGTATGTCTGTTGAGGCTGTTTCCCTTTACAGTTGACTGTCAATCTTTATAACACCATTACACATAATGTGGTTAGTTACAGGCAGAAGGTGTGTCTGTTGAGGCTGTTTCCCTTTACTGTTGACTGTCAGTCTTGAGAGCATTGTTTTCGGTTCAGTACCACATTTGTTTCCTTTTTTTTCAGATCTAATTCTAGGTGTTATTAATACAATATGTAGTGTGAAAAACAGCAAATTGTCGCTTACCCAAACAGACACGTGGGTTCTTTAAACCATTAGTCAGGTTATTAATATGTGCAAGATAAATTGATGTGTTTATTTTTTAAGCTACTTTAGGGTTAACCGCTCTAGCCATTTTCTGGTTTCAAGCGCTAATAATCTAAGGAAACAGCAAGTTAACGTTACTCATCCAAATAATGGTATTTCATTGTCTTTCATACAATGCACTACGATTCTTAAGTATATAGTTGTTTGTTTGTGTTTTTTGTTTACTACGTGATCTATGGCTTGCAAACGAAAATTTTGGACTGTTTAAAAGCACAAAGTGAAAGGTTTGGAGCGACCTCTATAAATGACTCGTCAATCAAGTATATCATGTTTTAGCTTCACCAACACTAGTTCATGTACAACTCGCTTTGATAAAGCAGTAATGGCCAAACGCTGGCCGAAAGAAAAAATATTGTTATTGCAAACGTTTTTGTTTGTTTGTTTTTGAATTTCACGCAAAGATGGCTATCTGAACCAGCCGTCCCTAAGACTAGAAGGAAGGCAGCTAGTCATCATGGGCTTCTCTTTTACCAACGGATAGTGGGATTAACTGTCACATTATAACACCCCCACGGCTTAAAGGGCGAGCATGTTTGGTGTGACGAGGATTCGAACCCGCGATTGAGAGTAAAGGTTTGTTTTTCTAGCCTTACTGTCAAAATGTTTAAGTTATTCCAGTTTTTAGTGGAAATTTTGGAGAGAAATAGAAGTTAAACAAGTGTTTCACAAAGGAATTCAAGTCGAGTTAATGAGAAACTGGACATATATTTTTGATCCAGGTCTTTTATAAAAAAAAAAGTTTAAATTCTTGAACGGCACGAGATTCTCTTTCTCAACCAGTAAATCTGCGATGTCCTTGATTGTACAGTGACACTTATTACTTCAACATTAGGCTGCTTGCTTTACCAGCTCGCCATCTCCATAAATCATTCCACACCAGAACAAGGGACGCCTAATAAAATGTTGCTATTACAAATCGCCACACCCATATATATGTGAAGTTTTGTGAACACAAAATGCCAAATATTCTGACTATGTAATTGATCGTACGCAAGTTGTACAGTGAAGTATGGAGCAGGGAATGTTAATTACGACATGTCCGGTATCTAATCATATAATATATATAAATTAAGGCCGGGCAGCTTAGCTTTATGGTGTACCGTTTACCTAAAATGTTTGAGGAGTTTGATGTAATTGTGGAAACACTAAATATAATTAATATATATATAATAAGAACAAACTATAAGTTTATCTTTACAAACTGCCTTCCCTCCCCAGTCTATCTAGGGAGGGCTACGTGCAGGGTAGCCCTTGAGTAGCTTAACGTAAATATTAAAAAAAAGATGAAACAGCCCACCATTGATATCTGCTGTAGGTTTCTGACTCTTGTCTCGTGGTGCATAAAATTTGTTTGATCTTATATCTACAAGTATTTGTCTGTCTGTCACACGACAGACCGTTTATAGAACCACAGCGCTCGACTTTCTATATCAAGTAAAGTGATTCGACGTGGTAATTGGTCCTCTTTCTAGAGAGAAGCTGTGTGTGAACCATCAGTATTTTTATTGGATCATTTTACAGGTGAGCTTTATAGTTTGGAAACTGGTGGAATGCAATCTGTCACTGCCCTAACGGAAATTACTCGGAACTTTTGAAGTCATAGCTCAACCTTGGTCTGGAAAACGACCTTGAATGTGGTAACGAAAGTCGGCTGTGTTAATAATTTCGTATGTTTATGGTGCTTTTAAAAACATTCTCAGAAATAAATTGTTTTTTCTTAGCGTATATAGCTAGCAACACACTGGATTATTTACGCTCCGTTCGCTACAGGACACAAGCAAATACAAAAAAGAACTAAATTATGTAACGTAGTTTTTGTAATCACAAATCTAGACTGAAAAATCGTGCTTCATTTCTTAATCAGTGCTTGTGTGATAGACACACACAAAGAACATTATAAAACAATGTCGCCTGAGATGACAGAACCATTATTCTTTGTATGTTCAGATTGGTGAGTTTTATCGTAATACTTCCTATTTGTTGAATTTCACACAAAGCTAATCGAGAGCTATCTACCCTAGCTGTTCCTAATTTTAAAATGATGCACTAGATGGAAGGCAAGTCGTCAACACCATCCACTAGCAACGCTTGGACTGCTCTTTACCAACGAATAATGGGTTTGACGGTTACATTACAATGCCTCAACAGATAAAATGGCATGCATGTTCGGTGACGGGACACCAACCCGTGACTCGCACATTGCGAGTCGAGTACCCTAACCACCAAGCTAATGGTTCAAGAAAACTTGGATTTACGTCGGATTAAGACACACAGATCCTCTGACAGATGGATGATTGACGAGAGCAGATAAACTTTACATGTTATTAATACGAGTTGTTGTTGTGTTTTTTAACAAAAGGAAACTGTCAGAACGTTTTCCGATTGTTACAGTCTGCTTCTCTTGGAGGTTAACGCATTTCTGTGAGGAAAATAAAAAAAAGGAAACATTTCGACGAATAATCACTGTTAGACTGTATGTATAAAAGAGTTCAAGTGTGGACAAGAAATGTTTTTGCCCGTAAAAGATACAAATCTTTCATGAGGGGCAGATGGTGTTACGGTGCTTATTCAGTTCTTTATTTATATAAAGTATTTGTGGATTTTTATTGATGCTCAAGTCGTTTTTTGTCACCAGCTGATAGTTGGAAGTCCACGTGCACAGAATATCAGCACATTCTGGGTCAGTGATACGTTTACGGACTTATGATGCTAAAATCCAACAGTGTGAGAACAGCTATTGAAACATGTAAAAAATATTAGAGTGTGTTCTTATTCTTCGTTATTTGTGTTAAAGCGAGTGGAACATCTCGTTGTTTATCAAACAGTGGCGCTGTGGACATAAGTCGAACACGTAACTTCACTAACATGTTTACTACAGTGGAATATGCAACACGTAACTTCACTAACATGTTTGCTACAGTGGAATATGCAACACGTAACTTCACTAACATGTTTGCTACAGTGGAATATGCAACACGTAACTTCACTCACAAGTTTTAGCAGAATATAAACAACAAACTATGTGGTAAAACATTTTGAGCAACATGTGCCAAGTTCGTTTTTTATTTAAATGTTGTTATTTCTCGATTCTAACGAGATTTATTCGCGAGCGTAGTAGTGTTAGTGCTTTACAGGGTTAAAGATTACCTGTCTATCCATGTTTGTCATATGTCACTATGGCTAGGTAGTCAGAGCGCTAAATTCGTAATCTGAGGATCAATGGTTCATATTTCCATCACCCCCAACATGCTCGCCCTCTTAGCCGTGGGGGAGTTATAATATGACGGTCAATCAAAGATTTGGCGGTGTGTGGTGATGAATAGCTGTCTTCCCTCTAGTCTTGCACTGTTAAATTAGGGACTGTTAGCACAGATAGTCTTGTACTGTTAAATTAGGAACAGTTAGCACAGATAGTTCTGCCCTCCCTCTAATCTTGCACTGTTAAATTAGGGACTGTTAGCACAGATAGTCCTGCCTCCCTTTAGTCTTTAACTGTTAAATTAGGGACAGTTAGCACAGATAGTCCTGCCCTCCCTTTAGTCTTTAACTATTAAATTAGGAACAGTTAGCACAGATAGTCCTGCCCTCCCTTTAGTCTTTAACTGTTAAATTAGGGACAGTTAGCACAGATAGTCCTGCTTTCCCTCTAGTCTAGCACTGTTAAATTAGGGACAGTTAGCATAGATAGTCATGGATTCCCTCTAGTCTTGCACTGTTAAATTAGAGACAGTTAGCATAGATAGTCCTGCCTTCCCTCTAGTCTTGCACTGTGAAATTAGGGATAGTTAGCAAAGATAGTCCTGCTTTCCCTCTAGTCTGGCACTGTTAAATTAGGGACAGTTAGCATAGATAGTCCTACTTTCCCTTTAGTCTTGCACTGTTAAATTAGGGATTGTTAGCACAGATAGTCCTGCCCTCCCTTTAATCTTGCAGTGCTAAATTAGGGACAGTTAGCACAGATAGTTCTGCTTTCCCTCTAGTCTAGCGCTGTTAAATTAGGGACAGTTAGCATAGATAGTCCTGCCTTCCCTCTAGTCTTGCACTGTTAAATTAGGGACAGTTAGCATAGATAGTCATGGCTTTCCTCTTGTCTTGCACTGTTAAATTAGAGACGACTAGTGCACATAGTTATCGTAAAGCTTTATGTGAAGTTCAAAAGCTGTATTGATACAGAATTGTAAGTCTATAATATTAAAAATGTATATTTCTGTGAATGTAAAGTTTTCGCGATTTAATGTTTTCTTGACGACAACTTTTGGATACCAATGTTCACAAAATATAAAGCTAGTGTTCCCGACTTGTTTTCTTTTTCTTAAAATATTTGTTATATGGATATATAGTTTTACGTTACCATGTCATAAACATTGCATGTTTGAAAACATTTGACCGCTAAGCACGAATCTGTTCTTGGAATTGTGCCAGATATAAGAAATGGTTTAAAAAGGAGTAGGTCAGGGGTTACTAGGAGAAAAAACCAGTCCTAGAGTAGCACCTGTCGGTTGTTTGTTGAAGGAGAAATCGTGACTTTATATGTGCACACTTTTTTGACACAAGTGAACAATGTTGGTGACCTTCGTTGAAATCAAATGAAGTGTGTTGAGGGGGCACTTAAAAATTGACATGGTTATGATAATAAAAACATAATTGAAGTTGCAATTAAGAATATTTGTAGAAACAACAATAATTAAATAATGCACGAGCCATGATAATGAGATTTACATTAAGTTTTGGCTGATGTTTCTGGAATTTTTATTAACATTTACATTACAGTACAAACAAACAAGAGACGCTCCGTACAAATAAGTTTCGAGTTTATTCTTAAGCCTAAGGTTGGGCTTCAGAATGCGAGTCTGTATAGGACTTGAAGAGTTAAGATGGATTACAGTTTATGGAGCTGTGTAGAGGAGTGTTAAAAGAATTAAGCCTAAGCTAGTTGGAAAGAACCACGAGAATCTGTGGTTTAGAATTATCTAGTTAAAAAAATTAAGCCTAAGCTAGTTGAAAAGAACCACAAGAATCTGTGGTTTAGAATGATCTAGTTAAAAGAATTAAGCCTAAGCTAGTTGGAAAGAACCACGAGAATCTGTGGTTTAGAATGATCTAGTTAAAAGAATTAAGCCTAAGCTAGTTGGAAAGAACCACGAGAATCTGTGGTTTAGAATGATCTAGTTAAAAGAATTAAGCCTAAGCTAGTTGGAAAGAACCACGAGAATCTGTGGTTTAGAATTATCTAGTTAAAAAATTAAGCCTAAGCTAGTTGGAAAGAACCACAAGAATCTGTGGTTTAGAATGATCTAGTTAAAAGAATTAAGCCTAAGCTAGTTGGAAAGAACCACGAGAATCTGTGGTTTAGAATTATCTAGTTAAAAAAATTAAGCCTAAGCTAGTTGAAAAGAACCACAAGAATCTGTGGTTTAGAATGATCTAGTTAAAAGAATTAAGCCTAAGCTAGTTGGAAAGAACCACGAGAATCTGTGGTTTAGAATGATCTAGTTAAAAGAATTAAGCCTAAGCTAGTTGGAAAGAACCACGAGAATCTGTGGTTTAGAATGATCTAGTTAAAAGAATTAAGCCTAAGCTAGTTGGAAAGAACCACGAGAATCTGTGGTTTAGAATTATCTAGTTAAAAAATTAAGCCTAAGCTAGTTGGAAAGAACCACGAGAATCTGTGGTTTAGAATGATCTAGTTAAAAGAATTAAGCCTAAGCTAGTTGGAAAGAACCACGAGAATCTGTGGTTTAGAATGATCTAGTTAAAAGAATTAAGCCTAAGCTAGTTGGAAAGAACCACGAGAATCTGTGGTTTAGAATGATCTAGTTAAAAGAATTAAGCCTAAGCTTGAGCGAAAAGGCTACACACTTAAGAACACCCGAATTCTTTAACAAGACATTCGAAGGGCACACAGTGAACATCAAGGAGCGTAGTAAAAGAGTTCCTTGAAACCCACAAACTGTTTCGACCTTCGTTCTGATTTCTGCGTGTTGTCCTTTTTAACAAATGATAAGGTTGTTCCAAAATGATAAATATTTTTTCAGGTTCAAGGTATCGTTTTACAATATTAATGACTTGAACCCACTTTTCCGTGTTGTACTTTTTGAAAATCGATCAAAGCCAAGTAACTTCTAACAAACACAAACAATGTAGACGTTCTTTATTGACGATTTGGTTGTCTTTCGTTTGTGTACATGCAGTGAGAGCTCTTTAGTATGTATGTCAACATACCAAATGCACCCTAGGGTGCTGTGTAAATCTTAACTTATTGAAACATATTTAAACAATGATGGTCAAGTAACAGTTGGACTACGATTTTATAAATGGTAAAAGAAAATATACATTTCTTATTTTGTTAACTCTATTACTTCGTTGTCGATAAAATATACACTGATAATTATTTCTGTATATTTTTGTCGCTTGTTTTTGTTTGTTTGGAATGAAGCACACAGCTACACAATGGGCTGTCTGTGCTCTGCCCCCAGTGGGTATTGAAACCCGGATTCTAGCGGTGTGAGTCCGCGGATATACTGCTGAGCCACTCGGAAGCCGTTTAGTAAGTGATGATTATTCCGTCTTACCCGTAGCATTTTATGACAAACAGACATTTCGTACGAGTTGTCCCCTCAATGGCACAGTGGGGTGTCTTACGAATGCAAAAAACCGGGCTTCGATACTCCTAGTTGGTAGGACAGCTCATCGTGTAGCTTTGTGTTTGTGCTTAACTTCAAAAAACAAAAAAATCGTAGGGTCATAACACGTTTCTCTCTAACGAACCGAAGTTGCCACGTTACAACATTAAGACTAAATTTCAAATCAGATTAGAAACAAGAGAAAGTGGTTGTTATCAAATGCTGTCCACCAATCTTGTGGTGAGGGTCAGCTGTAGTTAATGTAATGTATAACTGACCACAAGAGAACAAAGTACGTCATTGTTTTCTTTACTGGATTGTAACCACTCGGAAATGTGTTTCTGTTTGTTGTTAAGCTCAAAACTACACGATAGACTATTTTTGTCTTAACTACCACATGTATCAAAACACGAATTTTTAAAGGTTTGAGCCTTTGAACTTAACGTCAAGGTACTGAAGGGTTCACCCGAGAAAGTACAACACGTTAGTTAATATTATAAACAAGTGTTTACAAAATGTAGAATAAGAAATGTATGATAGATGAATATAATAATAATGTTATACTCTGATTACTACAACATGGAATCAGGTGAAAAGAGAAAACCCTGAGTAAGGTTATGCATATAGAACTGATGACTCAAACATTAAACTGTAAACCCACTTAACCACTGTTTGATGAATATGTGAGGCCTAAAAAGAATCAATACAATTTTAAACGTGCACACATGCACTTCCGGTCAGTGGCGTCTCTTTCCGTGCGTGTATTATTTTGGTAATAAGAGCGACTAATACTTATTTTAACAAGAAGGATATCCCTCGGTTTTACCACTCGTACAAAGTGATTTACTTAACAAATAAAACAAAAAGTGCATACAGAAGACGTACAACACAATCACTTCAAACGTCTAGTGCACACATCACGTGACTTGTAGGGCGGGGGTTTAGAGGAGGGAGGCTGTAAGGGTGCTTACTGCAGTAGAGAAGAGAGATGCATGATTCGTCTCAGTAATCCGTAATATCGACCTTTAGTCTTAGAACTGACCACTGTAGAACTGTACAAGAATTCCTCCATTCCACATTTAGTCATCACTGTGTCATCAAATCGTTGATTAAAAACTTTGTTTAAAAACTCCTTTTAATGTTTACTTGTTAAAAACTGCAATGGATATTCTGAAATGTAAACAACACATTACAGCCTCTAGAGTTCAATATTGTTACTGAACCTAATAAATACACCACATGATGACCTTCTCAGTTTAGTATTGTTATTCAACCTAATAAATACACCACATGATGACCTTCTCAGTTTAGTATTGTTATTCAACCTAATAAATACACCACATGATGACCTTCTCAGTTCAGTATTGTTATTCAACCTAATAAATACACCACATGATGACCTTCTCAGTTTAGTATTGTTATTCAACCTAATAAATACACCACATGATGACCTTCTCAGTTCAGTATTGTTATTCAACCTAATAAATACACCACATGATGACCTTCTCAGTTTAGTATTGTTATTCAACCTAATAAATACACCACATGATGACCTTCTCAGTTCAGTATTGTTATTCAACCTAATAAATACATCACATGATGGTCTTCTTAGTTTATTATTGTTATTCAACCTAATAAATACACCACATGATGGTGTTATCAGTTTAGTATTGTTATTCAACCTAATAAATACACCACATGATGACCTTGTTAGTTTAGTATTGTTATTCAATTTAATAAATACACCACATGATGGTCTTCTCAGTTTAGTATTGTTATTCAACCTAATAAATACACCACATGATGACCTTCTCAGTTTAGTATTGTTATTCAACCTAATAAATACACCACATGATGGTCTTCTTAGTTTAGTATTGTTATTCAACCTAATAAATACACCACATGATGGTGTTATCAGTTTAGTATTGTTATTCAACCTAATAAATACATCACATGATGGTCTTCTTAGTTTATTATTGTTATTCAACCTAATAAATACACCACATGATGGTGTTATCAGTTTAGTATTGTTATTCAACCTAATAAATACACCACATGATGACCTTGTTAGTTTAGTATTGTTATTCAATTTAATAAATACATCACATGATGGTCTTCTTAGTTCAGTATTGTTATTCAACCTAATAAATACACCACATGATCGTCTTCTTAGTTTAGTATTGTTATTCAACCTAATAAATACACCATATGATGGTGTTATCAGTTTAGTATTGTTATTCAACCTAATAAATACACCACATGATGACCTTGTTAGTTCAGTATTGTTATTCAACTTAATAAATACATCACATGATGGTCTTGTTAGTTCATTATTGTTGTTCAACCTGGTAGAAGTTATGCAACATGAGGGTTTTTTAAGCAGTTCAAAAAACTGAATATTGTTACTCAAACATTGTTTAATTTGTTGGTTTTTAACCCAACTCAACCACATAGATACATCACATTTTAACATCTTTAATTGAATATTATTACTGAAGTACGTAAATACATCACATTTTAATTTTCTTTTCAGCCGAAAACAGCAAACAAATATAAAATAACGTGTTTCTCTTCTTTAGCGAGGCCTCCTCTTACAGCTAGTAAAACTCATCAGTTGTTTGTTATTCAGAGCGGACTTAGGTTACAATAATATATCTTTAGTTATTACAATATTTTTGTTCTCTGTACTAAAATGTTTCTATACTTTACAACATCGTAGCTCATGGGCACGTGCTGAAGAACACTTGATTTGTGATTTTTTGCGTTCTTTTATCCTCTCCCTGGTATTTTAATCGTGCAACCGATGTGACTGACAAACACAGTTCATCAACTACACATCTTCTATGTTGCAGACTATTTCTGTGTTTTAACTGGGATTGGAGCTAGAAGTCTCGCGATCGTTTTGAACACACATTGTAATGTGATTGGTAAAAAGATCTTTTCTCGGTCTGTTTTATTTCTTTTGGATCTGAATAGAGTATTTTTCACCTAGCAATTTTTACAACGAACACGTGTTTCTGAATTATCGCATGAAAGAAATTGAGGCAACTGATATAGGAGACGAAACCGAGTCAGAAATGTGATAAAGAATTAGGGTTAGCTTCAGTTGAAAAGACATTTATCAGTCCTTAGTTTTCCGTTGCATATTGTATTGACAGCATTTTCTTGGTCACACTGAAGCCATCATCTTAACTAGACGTGATAACTTAAGTGTTTTTTTGGGGGGAGCGAAGGGGGTAAGAAACTGATAAGCAGTATAACAAGCTTTTGGATTCAGTCACACACACCCCTTCACACCGATAATGTAGTGGCTTATTATCGAACTTAACAATAGAAATATTGGTAGAATATTTTGCCAAAGTAACAGGAATGAACAGTGTGGTTTTTGTTGTGATAACCAAGTGGATGTCCATATTTCAGGGTTAACATCTAACCAGTTGAACTAATTAGACATTATAAAAACTTAAGTAGTTGCTAGAGGTTTTTGCTAACCTTGATTACTAGCTGTAAAACATCAGATGACGCCATGTTTTTCCGGTTCTATTCTTAAAAATTAATGAGGCATCTAGTGCTAAAATTTCCGACCGACTTGAAACTTTAGTTCACATGTGCGTATCTCCAGTTTACGGATCACCTAATTAGATGTCTCAGGAGAAGTGAATCACAAAATAACAAAATGTTACAACCAGTTTTGGCACAGGAAAAACTAAACGATCTCACGGGAGAGATTTTTTTTGTCATTGAGAATAAAAAATGGTAGGTGAATGTCATGCGCTGTGATCTCTACTCGAAAAAAATAGTTACGTTTAAACAAATGTAATGAAAAGCGACAGTAAATATTTCTTATTAGATGGTTTTGAATACAAAAAATAGTACCGGTAGTAATGCAAAGTATGAAAAAATGGCGTCAAAAGAGATTTTGAAAAGGCAGACTTGTACATTTATGTTGTTATTTTGTTACATAATAACTTTTCCAAACTTCTAATTATTATTGGTTACATCTTTTTATCTGTGTTACTGTTCCAAATATGCCATTTTTCTCGTCTTCATTATTATTGTAATATTTTTAATGATTCCTTTACCTCCAGACACCTGAGAGACCTAATGCTGTGACATTGAAATATACTTTCTAGAGGGTAATGTTAAAGTTACTGATGATTGTTTGGTGTTTCAAATGTTGACTGTTAAATTTATCGATGAATTGTTTTCATAGAGTCAGACATATATCTTTAAAGTTATCTATCCCAGCTACTCTGTTTTGGTTTGGAAAGCAAGACCTGTTTTCATTCACTTCACTGGGTATGTTCACTAATCCAGATTTTCAGTTAAAGACCAAAACCTGTTTTTCACAATTTTCTTGTCGGTTTATCTCAAATATTCTTCTTATAATTCCATTGTGGTAAGTGAGTGATAGCTAGGCATCACGTAGTAACGTTTATATTCCCAAATTTCCCTTGCTTGGTTTCAGTCTAAAATTTCACAATAACTGTTGTCACAAAATTCTTTTGGTTGTCATCAGTCCTGCATCGTGGGGTAATGGCACTCTTTCTGAGACTTATCATTTAGAGACAGTCCTGTGTCATGTGATAACCTATCAGTTTGTAACCTTTCACCTCATAATACACTTCCTTCCCAGATTTTGTTTTCAGTGTTAGGCCTAGTTTAAGGAGCTGTGAACATCTAACTATGTTTTGTGTGTGTCTGTGTGTTAGAACCAATCTTGAGTAAAGTGATGTATAAATGTCCAACCAAATGACTCCTGCGTGCGGTGCTCTACTCATAATGTTGTTTTAGATATTTGTCCGGTATCATTGACCCTCCTTATTGAGGAAGAAGAATGGTTAGTTGCTGTATGTGGTAATCAAGGGGTCAAGTACCATTATTTATTGTTTACTCCTGTGGTGTTATAGTGACCATTTTCTATCAAATCTGTTTCCCTAACAACTGTATACCGAGAGATGAGGTCTCTGTGTGGTGTATCACATAATGACTGTAAACCTTTCAATAAGTGCAGCCATGGTGGCAAGTGACAGATGTTTAACTGGATAAGAGGAAATTCTACAAGGCAACAGCGTTTCATCTCTATGTGCTAATGACAGTTGGCTTATCACTAATTGGATTTTTCTTGTAAGCGTACTTCCATTGAATATTCCACAGTCTTCGATGTGCTCTTTTATACCTGTATGTTGATAAACTAAGATTGATGAATGAAGACCTCCTTGAAAACTAACAGAGAAATTGTTCTTCATTCTTTATTTGACTATCTTTTTTTTTTAATAACGAATTTAACCCTAACCTCATCGTGTAACTTTTTTCGTTTTTTTATGTTATGGCAGACAGGCATGGTCTAGTGGTTAGCGTATCGAACTGAACCTAAGGATTCATGGTTTTCATCCCAATGTTGCACAATCGAGCATCATTATTTGAATAAATGGTTGCTTTATAAGAGTGGTGGTCCATCTTCTCTCTAGAGTGTCAGTAGTAAATTGAGGACAGTGAACGCTGACAGTTCTTTTCTAAAACATTTTGATGTTGGTCCTGGACATTTGTCACGTGTTAGAGATGTATTATAATGACTTAAGTCTTATTCTACATTATTCTTTTTTGATATCCATTGTATTTGATTTTGATTTATTTTTAATTGAAATTTTCCATTCTGTTGTATTTTCTATTTCTTCCTGTTTGTTTTTGTGTCATCACGTGGCTACGACACGGAACTGGTTATAAATATTTATTTTTATGATAATGTTGCTTAAAGTTTACTAATAGATATTGAGTGAGAACACGGACTGCTTTGCAGATCTGCTCCCACGTGACATCCGTTGCAGCGGCTCGTGCCACGTACACAAAGGAACGAACAGTCAATGGTGTAACTTCTCGATGAGTCATCTATAAACGGGAAGCGATCCTACTTTTGAGATTTCAGTGAAGCAGTTTTATGTTACAGCTGTTCTCGTAGAAAACTGTTGGGACAGGTGTTGTCGATACACACCACTAGGTCTCACACACATCAATAAATACTCAAAGGTTTCGTATACATGTAGAAAAGTGGGTCTACGCAGGTGTTTTAAATCACCTACAAAATACGACTTTACGTCTTCCTGTGTCTTTGGAATACTGAACAATGGGCTATGTGTGTCATACACACCACTGGTATCGAAACCCGGTTTTTAGCATCATAAGACCCGCAGAGATGCCGCTGGGGGGCTCACTGAACAGAACCAGATACTGCACTGATCAAAATTATTTTAAATTATTCTCTATCGTAAAATGTGAGTTGACTGGTTAGTTTTGTTTCGATTCCAAAGGATAATTTAGATCAAAGTAAAGAAATATAAATAACTTTTTCAGACCAATCTAACTACGGTTATCACCTTCACGTATATTTGATCTCTCTTCAAAACCGTCAAATATGATTTGCTACCCAATTTTGTTATTATAGGAATAACATCATAGTTTTTTCTTCACGTTATTTAATATTAAGATCACTCATTAACTTCATAAACACTGTTAAATAAAATCTTCTATTTCGCCCACTAGCTGTAATATTTTTTGAACTCTATTCATGACTGTTTTGTTTCGAACCTTCCTTGTTTTTTAAAGCTAACCCTTTACAACAGCAGCTGTCAATGACGTGGAATTTCTGAGTAACTACTTACGAACACATGTATAAATAACGATTCATATATTTACTTATATATAAACTGTTGTTTTTTTAGAAAGGAATGACACAGAAAATGTCTTTCATAATACAATATTAACTGATAAAATAAGTTGGCTTCAGTATAATGTGTTTTAAATGTCACGCCCTTTGTAATCCAGTAACTGCAGGTAAGACTGACATATTCACGTTTTGCAAGTAGTTCATGCTGAAAGTTCAGGAATATGTTACTCAAACCATTTAATGTTGAACCTTAAATCTGATTTTACCTCTTTTAGTAATGTATTACTTATTTATCACCAGAGGGAGCTGGTAGTATAAAATTTGTTGCCTTAAAATCCAAAGCATTTCACACTGAAAGTCAAACTCTCTCGACAGACTTTATAGACACATTTGTCGAAATAGTAAGCAATGCGTATTTTATATTGTTATTGGTTCATTCAAACGCTTCAGAACATTTACACACGTTACATAATTTGTATAGAATCACTCGCCTGATTTGCTACCAGAGGTATTGATTTAAAGTTTAATTAAATATATGTATTGTATATTATAAGTTATAGCATTCTTAAACGCAGCTAAAAGTATTTCATCTCTGTGTTTCTTTAACAGATTCATGTATAATGAATAAAATTTGTATAATACATCAAAAACTTTCTGAGAAAGTTTACTTTCTTAGATGATAACTGGACTGCTTTCACAATCGGCTGGTTACGTGGTTATAAGCAAGCACAAAGCTATGCAGTGGGCTATCTATATTCTGCCTAGCACGAGTATCGAAACACGGTTTCTAGGGTTGTAAGTCTGCGGTCAAATCGCTGTGCCGTTTAAGGGTGCCTCATGGACAGAAATTGTTCGAAACTTTAATTTGACAGTAATTTCATAATCAAACTGTTTTGAACTGTTATGTAGGGGTCCAAAATTGATAATTTTGAGGTATCACAGAAAATCTCAATATCGACTTAAAAAATAGAGTACCTTACAGCCCTGGAGAACAGCTCTGTTTATGGGAAAGAAAAGATGTTTTTAACATGTGATATTATTAGTTAAAAACATATTAGCAGTTAGCTTGTCGAATTACTCAACTGGTTAGAAGAGTGATACAGGATAGCCCAATTTATTTTTCCTATTTTTAAAATGTAATAATTAAATAACTAAAGAGATAAAACCAAATGGTTTTCAATATTTCGTATCCCAACTCAAACAGTTGTTATTGTTATGGTTTTCATTCCAGCCAGCAGTTCTGTTCCATAAAGTGGGAAACATTAAATAATAGTCTTAACGAATCATTTGGCTTGCACGATGGACCGATTCTGTCGCCTCCATGTTGGTCAGATATTTCTCCACTAGACTTTTTTTTTCTTCGGAGGTATGTTAAGGACATCTTGCATTGCACATCTGCAGCAAAAATTAGGGAGCTGAAGACCAGAATAACGGATGGCATAGCCACTGTAATTATGGACGTGTTGCAGCCAACATGGACTGAAATATAGTGTCAGTTAGATGTGCTGAGAGTCAGTAACAGTGCACAGTCTACTGATATGTCAATAAAAACTGTTTGAGTTGGGCGAGGTGATGTTGGGAACTGCACGGCTGTATTTCCGTAGTTATTAATTAAATATTAAAATGGTTATATACTTTTGGACTATTCATTAAGTTCTCGTCTCCTCATTGAACGAATTCAAGTACCAAGAGCTGCAGATGACGACATCTCTTGGAATATCACACGTAATTGGCAACTCATCTCGTGAGATAATAAAAGTCTTTTCCTGCCGGAAGTAAACTAAGTTGGCTGTTTCATCCTGTGGCTAAAAATTTAATTATAATTATATTTCTGTGAGTTTAAAGTGGTGAAGAAATAAAGATTCGTCTGGACATCAAGTCAGAGTAATTAATTTATATTCAGTATTGTACTAATAAATACCAAATTTTAGGCCTAAAAATTGATTTAAAATGAACGTTTATAATACAATTACAGCTTTGATATTATTTCTAAGATACATAAAGTTTGTTTTACTGTTCTTAAGCACAAAGCTACACAGTGCGCTATCTTTTCTGCTTAACCCGCCAAAAGCATCGAAACTCAATTTTGTAGACTTTTAAGTCCGCAGACTCATCGCTATGCTGTTGGAAAGCGATACGAAAACTACACTGTTCTCCGTCCCCTTCATTAGAATAAAGGTAAGTTTAAAAGCCTCTAACGTAAACATTTGAGATTCGATCCACACACGAGCCATGCACAGATAGTCCAGTGTGTGACTTTCTTAACAGTAAACAAATAAATCAAAGTATCTTGTCTAACTGAGTACTAGAGATAACTTGCATATGTTTTCATTAACTTAAATACATCTTGTTTGTCTTTTTCTAGAGTTTCCTTCGGTAGTTCGAAGGGATCTATGGTTGAAACACTCATCTATGACCACCAGGATGACCCACTGGAATTTCCCATGTACATCGTTCCTCTAACGGTTAACGGGTGAGTCATTTACTAAAACCAGTTAAAACAGTTTTCAAGATACTTCTGTCTAGAAACAATGTGGTTACACAGCTGAAACTAAAGGATTCTCCACTCTTATCCTTTGGCTAAATAAAATGTATTGCTTGTATTATTTTTATTACGAGATCACTTAACGTAAACTATTCGTGCGTATTTTAAACCTTGTATATTAAAATAATAATGTTTCTAAGACTACCATTATAACATGTTTTACAAGAACTTAGAGGATCATGACCAGAAAGTGAAGAGTTTTCTCCAACTGTATCTCTTCTCACTCACTATATGAGGATTAATTTGTTGAAAAGTAGAGACGTTTTATGAAAAGAACGTGACCTAACAATGACAACTGTTCACAATACTGTTTCCTGGATGTGTCTACATACATCTGTTGGTTTGTTTTCACAGTACTACTCTCCTTCATAAATGACCATCCTGGATGTGTCTACATACAGCTGTTGGTTTGTTTTCACAGTGCTACTCTCCTTCATAAATGACCATCCTGGATGTGTCTACATACAGCTGTTGGTTTGTTTTCACAGTGCTACTCTCCTTCATAAATGACCATCCTGGATGTGACTACATACATCTGTTGGTTTGTTTTCACAGTGCTACTCTCCTTCATAAATGACCATCCTGGACGTGACTACATACAGCTGTTGGTTTGTTTTCACAGTGCTACTCTCCTTCATAAATGACCATCCTGGATGTGACTACATACAGCTGTTGGTTTGTTTTCACAGTGCTACTCTCCTTCATAAATGACCATCCTGGATGTGTCTACATACAGCTGTTGGTTTGTTTTCACAGTGCTACTCTCCTTCATAAATGACCATCCTGGATGTGTCTACATACAGCTGTTGGTTTGTTTTCACAGTGCTACTCTCCTTCATAAATGACCATCCTGGATGTGTCTACATACATTGGTTTAAACATTACACTTTAATTATGGTACATAAAAGTAACAAAAAGGTAAAACATGATCTGTAATTGAATAAATAAAAATGTTTAAAGACTCACACTTTCTATCGGGAAGAGTGAGATAGTATAACAAGTCCATAACGTGCAGAAGCAGGTATGACGTCAAAGTACATCATGACGTCAGGATCCATGAACGCAGGCTTATCTTACACCACAAAGATAAAATGATAGCTCTAGAAAGCGCATTTTGTTTGTAATATACGACACTTTATGATCAGAAAGGCAACAGAGTACGTGTCGTGTGTATCGAACTAAAACTATAGAAACAGACTGTTGGTTTCACTGACAATACATAGTCTAACAAAGAAAATTATGACAATATTATTAAACTACGTGAAACATTGTATTTTCTAGGTGCGTGTGTGGGATATGTATATGTAGTTATTACTATAAGAATGTAAGTTGGGATTATTACGTTTATAATATATATATATATACATATACCAACAAAAACACTTTGATGGTTTCGATAAAGAAAGATACGGTCGTCATGACAACGAATTGAGAGAGTAATCCACTAACCAGTGTTTTGTTAATGATGAAGCTGTTGTTATGAGAACCGCCGGGACTCAGGAGAGTAGGAAGGCGCATGCGAGAGATGAACGAGGGGAGGGAAACAAAGGAAGTGACAAGTAACGCTTTGAATGGGGCCCGCGTCTCACAAGGCACGCTTTTTCATTTCACATGTATAATATATATATATATATACATTGTCCTAACAGCAAAGCTTACCCTCTCGCCAGTAGCTTTTGACAACAATACTTGCACGTGCTAGTGACAAAACACGTGCCTCACTATAGTGCATGTCCGCCGCATCCAGATGTTCCATACATGTTGCTCGTAAACTGTTTCCGTGGTTGAAAAGGCATCCTTATAAAGACGAGGTTCTTTTCGTGGGGAATAATACTATTGCATTACGATGCGATTCGTCTTAACAATAGCTAGATCATGCTACAGTTAGGAGATTAAAAATGTCCCTGGTGGTCAGTGAAGCGCTGAACCTGTTAGCTTATACCCAATACAAAAGCAAATTCTCCTTTCCTCGCGCTCTACGGCATGCGCCATGGGATATTCTCTTTCTAACACGGCTAATTTGTACACGGTATTTTCCTTGAGATTTGTTCGTCATGTTTATGTGTTAATAAATTATAACCCTCGTAGCTGTCGTATATCATACATGCAGTGTTAATATATTACTGAGTTAACGGGCAGATAGCTAGTTCAGCAAATCCTAGTGAATCAGTTTCACGTATACGTGTATAACTTTGTCTTGTAAAGATCCTTATCTCAAATGTCTCTCTGATTTGAAGAAAAACATAAAATTAAAAACCATAAACAGCACAATAAGTTTAGGATTAGGCTTAGGTTTACGTAACAAAAAAAATTCTATTATTTGTAGGAAACGAAAGAGCTGTGAGGAATGTTTAAAAATTCTGGTTACTAACGGTAAAGTCCAATTAAAATATTACTACAGTCGGTTGTTTTTATAAGTTGTTATTTGAGTTACACGTGCGCAAAATTATACGAACGTCGGAAAAGGCACATGTAAAAATTACTACCTAAAAATAAAAATGGCGAAGTTAATTAGATCATAGAACGATCTTATTTCTGTTTGAAGTACATTTTAAAAGGCAGGTTTAGAATGGTTAATACTTATTTGTACTTATTTCGTTGTGTAATAACAATAAAGTTTGTAAAGACTAGAACCCTGAATTAAAGACAGCTAGTTCATGTATATTGCACCAAAAGTTTGTAGATCATGCATGGCCAGGTGGTTAGGGTGCTCGACCCGTGATCTGAAGGTCGTGGGTTCAAATCCCCGTCATGCCAAGCATGCTCTCTCTTTCAGCCGTGGGGACGATATAAATCTACGGTCAATCCCACTATTCGTTGGTAAAAGAGTAGCCCAAGAATTGGCGGTGGGAGGTGATGACTAGCTACCTTTCCTCCAGTTTTACACTGGTAAATTAGGGACTGCTAGCGCAGATAGACCTCATGTAAACACACACAAACACGATCTATTTAGGCCAAGTGTTATTCAAATCATCGCTGGACTTAAACATTTGTGTAACGATAGTGTTGTACGATTGGTTAACTGGATCTTTATTACGTGACGTATCCATATTGTGTCGTATTTTAAGTGATACGAGTCTTTTAAAATAAGATTTCAATTAAAATGTGTTTGCGTGCGTTATAATCGTAATGTCAAAGTTTCGATTTTATTAAAATACCCGTATACGTCACGCAATGATAAGATGCAGGTCTCTTGTACAACAGTATGTCAGCGGACTTACGACGCTATAATCCGGGTATCGATACCTATGGTGGGAAGAGTACAGAAAGCCCATTGTGCTTAATGACAAACAAACTCGCATGGTGATGGTGTCAGAATTATTCATATGGTATCAGTTGGAACTACTTTCTCAGAAAATTTGTTTGGTGTCAGTCTCTCACGTGGTGCTGGTGCAATATGTTATATTTATTATATTCTGGTGACGTTTCATCTACACGTGTTTCTAGTTTTGTTACAAAAGCTACTAAACATTACTTATTAATCGACTGTTATTCAACGACACTTCACTCAATGCAACGTCGGGTAGATTTTTCGGTAATGACGTTTCGAAGGTGAAAGAGGTCAAGGGCTTAACCAATGGACATCTAAACCGGACCCGTATCAAGCATTAGCTTCTATATGAAGACTTTGTTAACGAGACGGTTTAACACACGATTCAATTAAAACCTAACTTTACAGTGCGGGGTACCGAAGTGGTTTAAATATTAAAATATACCTTACTGGCATCAAAATAGGATAGCGAGATCATGTATTCTTTATACATTTATATTTTCGTTTTGTAATTTTCGTGATGAAGGTATAGTGTCTTCTGTGCGAGAAAAAGATTTACAAAGAAGTTTACAAATATTAAACCTTGTGACGATTTCTGAAGCGAATCGAAATATAGCTCCAGTAAAATCTGGATCCCCGATGTCTGGTTGGAGTATTCTTTGTTTTCAGTTGAATTTCGTATAAATCTGCTCGAGGGCTACCTGCGTTAGCCGTCTCAAATTTTGAAGTAATTGATTAGAGGGAAAGAAAGAATTCAACATTATCCCTCATCATCTCATGGGCTACTCCTTAACAACGAATAGTGGGATTGATCGTACATTGTAGCATCCCTGTGATGAATTGTAGTCGTAGATTCCAAGTCATGTGTCCTAACCACCATACATGTGGTCCTTTTGTTAAAGTATTTTATGAGTTTGATTGTGTATATATATAAATATAACTATGACTATTAAACGTCTTTCACTACAAGAGGATAGCTTGTCTTCCAGAATTTACAGTATAATTCCACATGAAAGTTAAAGAAAACCAGTGTCTTATAGGCAATATTTAACAAACAGGATGACGTAGCTACACGGCCCACGGTTTGTTATCATTAGTTTCAGACAAAAACGATAAAGCTTTCTTACCTGCATTACAATCTAGTGTATTAGAGAAAACAATTTCACAGGGGCTGATATTTGCAGTATTCACCGAATACTTTCTAACAATTTTTAAGTACAGCGAATTTACAACGCTCAAGTCAGAGGTTCGATTCCCCCCTTGGTAGACACAGCAGATAGCACGATGTGGCTTTGATAAAAGAAAACTCGCACACATACAGCGGATTAACAACAACGTCACACAATTATACTCTCGTGTAAAGTGTTTCCTTCTGCCACGGGTGAAGATAGCTAACCAATTTATAATAACTAATTCGACATTCATTGGAAGATCGTGGACTAGTTAATTTACTTGTAACGATAAAATTCCTGGAGAGTTTATTCGATCATTTTGTTTCCACATGATATAATAATATAACTTAATAAAGTGTTTGTGTGGCGAAGTAAACGGAGATGCTGATTTCATGGTGTATTTGACAGTTATAACGAGTAGATTTTTTGTACTTTGATGTTTTACTTCATGACAGTGTACTGGCTTGTAATTAGCTCTCAACTGTCACGTGGAGATAAGTCACAGCTGTTAGAGCTCAGTGAAGTCTTGCGGAATGAACTTTGTTCATATTTTGTAGCCTGAAGGTTGTCGGTCTATGAAGGTATTTATCAGTCGCTGTAGACGAAGGCAAAATTTAGTAATGGCGTGTTATTAGCATGAAAATAACACAGGACTGTCCTCACCAATCATGTACATTTTTGTTAAAAACATAAGATTGTGTTTACCAGCTGTAGATACTTGTGTTAATAACACAATATTATATTTACCAGCTGTAGATACTTGTGTTTATAATACAATATTATGTTTACCAGCTGTTGATACTTGTGTTAATAACGCAAGCTTGTGTTTATCAGCTGTAGATACTTGTGTAAATAACATGAAATTATGTTTACCAGCTGTTGATACTTGTGTTAATAACACATGATTGCGTTTACCAGCTGTGGATACTTGTGTTAATAACACAAGATTGTGTTTACCAGCTGTTGATACTTGTGTTAATAACACAAGATTGTGTTTACCAGCTGTTGATACTTGTGTTTATAACATGAGATTATGTTTACCAGCTGTGGTTACTTGTGTTAATAACATGAGATTACGTTTATCAGCTGTAGATATAGTTCTAATAACGCAACCTTGTGTTTATCAGTTGTGGATACTTGTGTTAATAACACAAGATTGTGTTTATCAGCTGTGGATACTCGTGTTAATAACACAAGATTGTGTTTACCAGCTGTTGATACTTGTGTTTATAACATGAGATTATGTTTACCAGCTGTGGTTACTTGTGTTAATAACATGAGATTACGTTTATCAGCTGTAGATATAGTTCTAATAACGCAACCTTGTGTTTATCAGTTGTGGATACTTGTGTTAATAACACATGATTGTGTTTACCAGCTGTGGATACTTGTGTTAATAACATGAAATTATGTTTACCAGCTGTTGATACTTGTGTTAATAACACATGATTGTGTTTACCAGCTGTGAATACTTGTGTTTATAACATGAGATTATGTTTACCAGCTGTGGTTACTTGTGTTAATAACACATGATTGTGTTTACCAGCTGTGGATACTTGTGTTAATAACATGAAATTATGTTTACCAGCTGTTGATACTTGTGTTAATAACACAAGATTGTGTTTACCAGCTGTTGATACTTGTGTTTATAACATGAGATTATGTTTACCAGCTGTGGTTACTTGTGTTAATAACACATGATTGTGTTTACCAGCTGTGAATACTTGTGTTAATAACACAAGATTGTGTTTACCAGCTGTTAATACTTGTGTTAATAACACATGATTGTGTTTACCAGCTGTGGATACTTGTGTTAATAACATGAAATTATGTTTACCAGCTGTTGATACTTGTGTTAATAACATATGATTGTGTTTACCAGCTGTGAATACTTGTGTTAATAACACAAGATTGTGTTTACCAGCTGTGGATACTTGTGTTAATAACACAAGATTGTGTTTACCAGCTGTGGATACTTGTGTTAATAACACATGATTGTGTTTACCAGCTGTGGATACTTGTGTTAATAACACAAGATTGTGTTTACCAGCTGTGAATACTTGTGTTAATAACACAAGATTGTGTTTACCAGCTGTGGATACTTGTGTTAATAACACAAGATTGTGTTTACCAGCTGTGGATACTTGTGTTAATAACACAAGATTGTGTTTACCAGCTGTGGATACTTGTGTTAATAACACATGATTGTGTTTACCAGCTGTGGATACTTGTGTTAATAACATGAAACTCTGTTTTGGAAACTTTCAGCAAATTAAAGTGAAACAGGTGAAAGCAGTTAGTAAAACATTCATGAATTAAATATACAGTCTTGAACAATGGTGTGTCAGAAGTATAGTCTGAGCTAACTATTTGGTCAGAGGGTTTCAACCACAAAATGTCATAGTTGTCAAGTTCTGAACTTACCAAGTATTACATAATGTTTATGAGGGTTATTGCTGGTTTTGTGTTTTCAGTCATGCTTCATGCTGTTTCTGTCTGTTGTATGTACAGATGCTACCATAGCTAGTTAAATTAAATATCATTCACTTACAAAATAACTTAAAAGAATGTTACCTATATAATTTGGTTTAATAATTAAGGATATTGTTGCGGCTTATTGCTTATTTCATCAATTCTAACTAGTGACATTTATTGAGAACTTATCATCAAAGCTAAGTCACCACAATTGTCGCGAGTACTTAATCAAAACGGACCAATCACATTTGTCAGATGTATATATGATTAAGGAACATCTGCCTCGAATACGTTATAAAAACTATTTAACGTTATCTATGAGGAATGTATCATCGAAACTAAACCAGATACATCTACCGATAGTACACCATCAAAAATTAGCGACATCTGGTGAGAACATGAAACTAATTAGTGGTAGTTTTTCAGAATGCGTCATCAAATCTGATTAATTTTTTTCGGGGGCGGATATGTCATCAACACCAACTTGTTTTATCCATGGTGCTCCCAGGTGGTCCGAGGGATTATAACGCTAAATTTTGGGTTTCAATACCCGTAATTGACAGAGCATCTGTTGAAAATATACCAAGTAGTGACTGTTGTCGAGGATACAAAAAGCCAGGTATTGACATGCGCATTTAAGTACTGTGGTATTAGTTAATGTGCACTGTTTTCTGTTGTTACGGACGCGTTTACGGGTTTTAGTATGGATCTTACAAGCTACTTTTTCGCGCGGGACCTGTTACATAACGCAACTGACGTCACGATTCTGTTTGTGACGTCACCACAGTTTTTCTGAAGGGAACAGCTGTGTTCAACGAGAAAAACAGAATTAACTTAAACCAAAAGCTTGGTGTAATATTTTATTTTACTTAACCATAAACCAAATCTGTGACACACAATGTGTTATAATATTCCACTTAACAGTTTTTGTTTGTTTTTTTAATTTCGCACAAAGCTACTCGAGGGCTATCTTTGCTAGCCGTCCCTAATTTAGCAGAGTAAGACTAGAGGAAAGGCAGCTAGTCATCACCACCCACCGCCAAATCTTAGGCTACTCTTTGACCAACGAACAGTGGAATTGACCAACACATTATAACGCTCCCACGGCTGAAAAGGCGAGCATGTTTTGCGCGACGGGGTCCACTTAACTTAGCCTTAAACAAAACTGTGAGACAAAATGTGTTATGATATTTCACTTCACTTAGCCTTAAACCAAAACTGTGAGACAAAATGTGTTATGATATTTCACTTCACTTAGCTCTAAACCAAAACTGTCAGACAAAATGTGTTATGATATTCCACTTATTATAGCCATAAACCAAAACTGTCAGACAAAATGTGTTATGATATTTCACTTAACTTTGCCTTAAACCAAAACTGTGAGACAAAATGTGTCATGATATTCCACTTATCATAGCCTTAAACCAAAACTGTCAGACAAAATTTGTTATGATATTTCACTTCACTTAGCCTTAAACCAAAACTGTGAGACAAAATGTGTTATGATATTTTACTTCACTTAGCCCTAAACCAAGACTGTCAGACAAAATGTGCTATAATATTTCACTTCAGTTAGCCCTAAACGAAAACTGTGAGACAAGAGTTTGGTATAACATTTTACTTCCTACCTTCATTTATT
Organism: Carcinoscorpius rotundicauda; assembly: GCA_011833715.1. Lineage (NCBI taxonomy): Eukaryota > Metazoa > Arthropoda > Merostomata > Xiphosura > Limulidae > Carcinoscorpius > Carcinoscorpius rotundicauda. The sequence goes on from CM022394.1 coordinate 130,264,036, forward strand.
TAACTGATGAAACTGTGTAAATATAATATTAAACAACTGGAATGGCTAAGCCTTCAAAACAAATAGATCTTTATTTATTATGTTTCAAATTTAATTAAGAACACAAAATAATTCTATCTTTTTTTCTCTCACTTCTCAGTTGTCAGTTTTATCATAACTGGACAGAACCCATGCTGTCTGTAAAGTGATTTATCTAAAACCACGACGCTAAATTATCATATATAGAGGCGATGTTTTAGGATGTCCATCTTATTTATTCATGGAGCAAACCTTCCGAAACGACGGATATCTAAAGACCGTTATGAAATACTCATATATCTATCTTGGTTAGTTGTGTTTTAAATATAATATGTAGCCATATCTGAATGTTTATAATATACCCTCTGTGATAACCCTTGTAATATTGCAATTGGAGAGAGATGTGATTATTGTAATTAAGTTATAAAAGCATTACAAATAGGCAGTTTCCTAATTATACGTTGTACCGCTGTTTTTTTCTTTTAGTTATAACGCATGTGGGTTAGTCATAAGATCTAACACTGAAGTTGTAGTATATAAAAGGTTATTTAGGTATTAATTTTGCTACAAAAAAACCACAAAACAAACTCATCAGAATAATTGGGCGTTTTTGTTTTAAATCCTAACAACATTATTGGTTGAGTTCACCCAGCGAGCAGCTGCTCGAGTCTCCAAGGTTACGAACAATGTCAACATCGTCACGTGTCTGTTGCACGTCATGTATGTGATTCCAAGAGTTCTTGACGGTTTCACAATAGCAGACATCTTGAAAACGATTTCATCACCCACTAGGAGTGTGTTTCCTCTCTTACTTACTTGGTATAACTTTATTCAAATATGATCCGTTTGTAAATAAACCTGTGTTTGAAAGATCGTTCTGTTTTATCTAACATGTCAATTATTGATTGATAAGGTGGCAGTTTCTAGGCCCTGTTTTACCACAGCATAATGACAAGAGAAGGTTTTAACTTTCCGAACACTAGACGTCACTTGCTGCTCGTGACCGTGACAACTAAACGGATTGGTTGAAGTGCACAATACTATACCAAAGATAAATAAATTCACAACTACTACCTCAGTGTACACAAGATCAAAAGTTTATTACAGGTTCAGACACTTTTATTAGCTATTGTTTATTTTAGTTGGTACTTTATTTAATAATTGCTGTCAAATATTGGTTCACACGTTACCAGTCCATTAGAACTGGTGTTTTAGTTTGTGTATTAACCCAGAACACAAACCTAAAACTGGTACTTATAAAGAACAGTTTTGAATATTGTGAAATATCACTTTGGTTTGGTTTGTTTTAAATTTCGCGCAAAGCTACTTGAGGGCTATCTGCGCTAGCCATCCCTAATTTATCAATTTAAGAATAGAGGGAAGGCAGCTAGTCATCATCAGCCACCACCAACTCTTAGGCTACTCTTTTACCAACGAATAGTGGAAATGACCGTACCATTATAACGCCCCCACGGCTGAAATGGCGAGCATGTTTGGTGTGATACGGATTAGAACTCGCGACTCTTAGATTACAAGTCGAGTGCCTTAACCATCTGGCCATGCCGTACCAAGATATGAGTAAAACTGATACTTATAATGAATAGTGTTGAATGTTATGAATGGTGAGGGGACCTCCCAATGAAGGTTCTGTTCTTTCAGTTTACCTCCTCTGGGATCTAAAAATCCACCCACATGTTTGCCGTGCGTGGCGACCCGTGAAGAGGAGGAGAGGATCCTGGTGGTTGAGGGGTCCAACCCTAACACATCACTTTAGCCTTGAATTCCTGTAGACGGGCGGCCTCGGGATGGCCCCCTAGGATCAATCGGGTAGTCCACTTGGGCTAGGGTCAACCACGTACCAGTGTTCTCAACAGTTTTTGTGGACACTGTATTTTATGCTGGTGTTTAGGTGTAAAGCTTACGAAACTTTGACGTTGCTGGCACTGTAGAGCGCCATCTCTGGCGAGTGGAGTCAGTGGCACCGAAACAATATTTTTTTATTATGATCCTCCAGATAAAAACTTAAATAAAATAGTGAAAAAAACAGTCCATATTAAAACGACCACGTATTGAAGATTCTGAGCAATAATCTTCAACACCTATAACACCTGTACCTCATTTTCTCTTTCAGACAAACCTTTGGGGCAAATGTCTCCATTTTTTATTCAGAAGGGACTAGAGGGACGTGCTCGCTCTGGTGACATATTGGTTGAAACATCCATATCTAAACACAGTGAACTCCTCTTACATTCAAAGGCGATTGGGGATATACCTATTGAGGTTACACCTCATGACACTTTGAATTCATGACGAGGAGTTGTTGTTGAGAAAGGTTTGAAGAACATCCCAGAGTCGAAAATTCTCGCTGGTTTCTCCACCCAAGGACTTTCTGCAGTGAGGCGTATCTCCAATCGCAAAGATGGATTTATGATACTGACCAATGTCCTCATTCTTATATTTACATCACTACGTCCATCTGCCACCTTAATTGAAAAGTACGTATCCCAAACCTTCTCAGATGTTCCCAATGTCAACGATTCGTTCACTCGAATGTATCATGTCGTGATTCCTTGACCTGTGCTCGTTGCGGTGGCAAGGACCACGATGCCTAAGAGTGTAAAACGGACCCTCATTACGTTGCAATGCCTCTCACCCGTCTTTCTTTCGTTCTTGCCCAAAATGATTGGAGGAAAAAGAGGTGCAGCGTTTGAGCACGATTCAAAACATTACTTACCCTGAGTCTCGAAAGTTACTGTCCACCAGTTCATGTCGACCGTGTCCTGCTGCACTTCATTCCACCACTACAGTGGGAGTCCAGACAGATCTCTCTGTACCTCCAAAATAATCATTCTCAAACCATATGAAAGAAGTTTTATGACCTCCATGGTTAAAAATGTTGATGAATCAACGTCAACACCCATCTCTGTCCCTAACATTAATTCCTGCAAACCCCAAGAACCACTTATTTTGGTTTCGGGTAGAGATATTTCCTCGGGTACATCTTTTTCTTCCGCCCCAGGCCTGGCATGGCCAAGCGCGTAAGGCGTGCGACTCGTAATCCGAGGGTCGCGGGTTCGCGCCCGCATCGCGCTAAACATGCTCGCCCTCCCAGCCGTGGGGGTGTATAATGTTACGGTCAATCCCACTATTCGTTGGTAAAAGAGTAGCCCAAGAGTTGGCGGTGGGTGGTGATGACTAGCTGCCTTCCACCTAGTTTTACACTGCTCAATTAGGGACGGCTAGCACAGATAGCCCTCGAGTAGCTTTGTGCGAAATTCCAAAACAAACAAACAAACTTCCGCTCCAAGATGCAAAACGATCATTCGTCATTGTTCAGGGGCTGAAATCCTTTTCTCACAACAAAGACCTGCCCAGTCAACTCGGGGCAGGAGGATCCATGAAGGTCGAAAGACCTCCCTCGAATAAAGAAAAAAGACGTGGTCGAAAACAGAAGGGCTCTCCACTCAATTTGCCAATGCATAAAAAAATGGCCACCTTGATACAATGGAACTGTCAAGGTTTACGTTCTAATCTGGATAACATTAAAGCACTAATTGCTTCCTACCATCCTGTATGTCTTTCTTTAGAGAAACATTTCTGAAACCTGCTGATACAGTCACCTTTAGGCGGTTTTCTTTGTACAGAAATGACAGGTTGTGTGATGGACGTGTGCATACAGTTGTGGCACTGTTGGTTGATCAGCATGTGCCCACCCTGTCTTTGCCACTCAACACACCCTTGGAGACCGTAGCCATCCGTGTTTCCTTGGGTCGTACCATCACTGTTTGTTCTCTCTATCTGTCCCCTGGAGAGACATATGATCAATCAGACCTTGATGTTCTCATTGAACGGTTGTCATCTCCCTTTTTAATCCTGGAGTACTTTAATGGGCACAATTCCCTCTGGAGTATTAACGTTGACCCTGAACTCCGTATTGGTGAAATTGTGCTACCTGTGATCCCTGAGACAAAGTTCTTGAGGCTTATCTTAGACCGTAAGCTGACCTTCAGGCCACACATCAAACAGCTACGGGTCAAATGTATTGAACATCCTCGGTGTCCTCTCTTTCACCACTTGGGGAGCGGTTCGATGTTCTGTGCTAAAAATACATCATGCTTTTATTCGATCAAAAACTAGACTATGAGTCACTGGTATGTGGCTCTGCCAGGACCTCGGCCTTGAAGATACTGGATCTCATTCTCCATTAGGGACTTTGGCTCTGCACTGGTGCTTTCCGTACTTCCCGAGTTCAAAGCTTATACATTCAGTCTCATGAACCTTCTTTGCACCTCCGCCGTTTGCAACTGGCTTTACAATATACATCGAAACTTCGTTTCTTACCAAAGCATCTCACCCGGGGCTGTGTTTTCATTTCTTTCCACGGTGGGCCACACGCTTTCAGAACAGACAGTCTGTCATTGGTTCTTTTGGCCTTCGTGTCCAGGCGCAGTTGTATGAATTGGGTCTGTCCTTGAATAGCACTGCGGTACCCACTGGCCAGCCCATCCCACCATGGCTTATTACAGTCCCCAAATGTAACCAATCTTTAACTCATCTGAGAAAAGTAGACACTCCTGATTGCAAATACTGTTTGTTATATACTGTAAGTCAGGTGACTGTGTGGGCTCTGCCGTGGTTTATTGTGGTTCGGTGGTTGCGTGCAGAATCCTCTTTACAGTTTTGTGTTCACTGCTGAACTGTACATCATTTCTCTTATCCTGGATCACACAGAAGCTAAGCAGTACTCAAACTGCACTATTTATACTGACTTGCTTAGTTCTCTTCTGGTCCTGGAATCGCTTCACATTAGTTCACATCCTGTTATCGCGATATTCAAAACCGTCTGGTTCATTTCTCTTTATCATCTACTTCTATCCAGTTTTTTTGGATCCCAGGCCACGTTGGTATTCGCTGGAAGGAGCTCGCCTACATTGCAGCTAAATCTGTCACCGTTCTACCTGTTCCATACATGGACTGTGGTCCTGTATTCAAGACTCATATCTGTGCCAGCTGACACTGGACTTGGAGTGAGCAACATGAAAACAAGCTTCTCCAAATAAAACCCAATATTAGACTTCAGCCATCTTCCTTCCATAAGGATCGAAAAGAGGAAGCTGTTCTTACCAGACTAAGCATTGGTCACGGTTTTTTAACTCGTCGTTTTCATTTATCTGTAACTGATGTACCAGTGTGTAGTTTGTGTAACACTCAGATCACAGTTAGCCACATTTTATTGTCTTGCCGTCGTTATGACTTTTAATGACAGCACCGTTTTAAACATGTTTTGTCCCCAGGTTTATCTGTAACGTTGTTGTTTTGAATTAAGCACAAAGCTACACAATGGGCTCTGCTCACCACGGGTATCGAAACCCGGATTTTAGCGTGTAAGTCCGCAGACGTACCGCTGAGCCACTGGGGGGCTTATCTGTAACGTAAGACTGTTATTGGTAATGGTGACACTGTCCACCTTGGTAATGTTTTTAGTTTTTTAAAGCCCATTAATCTTTTTAACGCTAGTTAATTTTTTAATTTGTAAATTAGACTTTTTTATGTGATTCATTTTTAAGAATTAAAGTACAACTTGTTTGATTGGAAATTATCAAATGGCCGTAACATCAAATAACTTTAAACCGCGACTATAAAGGTCAACTTCAGGTGACCAACGCTGTTGTTTGCACTTACACGTGTCTCATCCTGGCGAGTTATGATAACTATAGTTATGCTACAGAAAATCCTTTACAACTTGTATTACTGTAGTTTCTCTCTTACTACTGTAAACCATGTATCAAAATTGTATTTAATGTTATTTATGTTTCTAATTTAAAAATTAAACTCTGTTTTACTTTGATTCATTTAACAAATTTTAATAATTTTAACTTTTTACTTATGTTTAGTGCAGATAGCCTAGTTGTTTTGCGCCATAAAACGCCAAACCAACCAACCAATGCTTTGAAATACAAGTACAACTACTGCTTATGATGTCAGATGTTATATTTTAACAACAGTTAAATAGGATAGTTTTTTGGAAACCGACGTTTTTGTCAGATGTTATATTTTAACAGTTAAATAGGATAGTTCTTTGGAAACCGACATTTTTGTCAGATGTTATATTTTAACAACAGTTAAATAGGATAGTTCTTTGGAAACCGACATTTTCGTCAGATGTTATATTTTAATAACAATTAAATAGGATAGTTCTTTGGAAACCGACATTTTCGTCAGATGTTATATTTTAATAACAATTAAATAGGATAGTTCTTTGGAAATAAACGTTTTTGTCAGATGTTATGTTTTAACAATTAAATAGAATAGTTCTTTGCAAACCGACGTTTTTGTCAGATGTTATGTTTTAACAATTAAATAGAATAGTTCTTTGCAAACCGACGTTTTTGTCAGATGTTATATTTTAACAACAGTTAAATAGCATAGTTCTTTGGAAATAGACGTTTTTGTCAGATGTTATGTTTTAACAATTAAATAGAATAGTTCTTTGCAAACCGACGTTTTTGTCAGATGTTATATTTTAACAACAGTTAAATAGGATAGTTCTTTGGAAACCGACATTTTTGTCAGATGTTATATTTTAACAACAATTAAATAGGATAGTTCTTTGGAAACCGACGTTTTTGTCAGATGTTATGTTTTAACAATTAAATAGAATAGTTCTTTGCAAACCGACGTTTTTGTCAGATGTTATATTTTAACAACAGTTAAATAGGATAGTTCTTTGGAAACCGACATTTTTGTCAGATGTATTTTAACAACAGTTAAATAGGATAGTTCTTTGGAAACCGACGTTTTTGTCAGATGTATTTTAACAACAGTTAAATAGGATAGTTCTTTGGAAACCGACGTTTTTGTCAGATGTATTTTAAGAACAGTTAAATAGGATAGTTCTTTGGAAACCGACGTTTTTGTCAGATGTATTTTAACAAAAATTAAATAGAATAGTTCTTTGGAAACCGACGTTTTTGTCAGATGTATTTTAACAACAGTTAAATAGGATAGTTCTTTGGAAATAGACGTTTTTGTCAGATGTTATGTTTTAACAATTAAATAGAATAGTTCTTTGCAAACCGACGTTTTTGTCAGATGTATTTTAACAACAGTTAAATAGGATAGTTCTTTGGAAACCGACGTTTTTGTCAGATGTATTTTAAGAACAGTTAAATAGGATAGTTCTTTGGAAACCGACGTTTTTGTCAGATGTATTTTAACAACAATTAAATAGAATAGTTCTTTGCAAACCGACGTTTTTGTCAGATGTATTTTAACAACAGTTAAATAGGATAGTTCTTCTTTATGAACAGTACATTTTGTTCGATTTTACATTTCAGCAGTAATTACATACAGAAATTAGTTCTTGCCTTGGAGTCGAACATTTATATACGATGTTACGTAGAAGTTTCAATACTCTTGTAAAATTGTTGGTTTGTACTTCTCAGTTCGTCTGTATGATCGTATAATAAGATCTGATGTACCCGGTTTTATGAGTAGGTGTCTTATGTACATGAATTCATTTGGTAATAACCGTCAGGTCCTGTTTTTAAAACGACCACTTCATTGTAATATAACTTATGTGTGGGATATAAGAGCTGTCATTTTCCTCCAATTTTCCCATTTTCGTTGCGTTATAAAATGAGGTCATTTTGTTATGAATATTTCACAAATTACCTTAATAAGGATGCTATCATCCGAGGAGAGCAGTTATTCCATTGTTACAGTCTTCCAAACCTCGGACATCCGCTCTTTAGAATCTTTTGTTGTAGATTTTTCGTCTTTATGTAATTATATTCTTGATTAATCTCTACAGAGTTCAGAGGGAATTGTGTAATGCTCTCTAACTTGCAAATTAGATCGCAGTAACATGCACTTTTAGTTCGTTAGGCCTTCAATTGTACGAGTCACTACGTCTTTAACAATTTGTTTTGTTTTCGTCTTTTAATTAAGCAAACTACGCGTCGTGTCTACAACAGGTATCGAACCACGAATCACAACGTGTGTAACCACTTGTTTTCGTTTTCTTAATCGAGCAACGCATGCTTCGTGTTTTCATCAGGTATCGAACCCACATTTTTGGCGTAGTTGTAAGCTCTCGAGCTTAAAGCTTCACCATTACGGGGGGTCTAATTAAATAACTGTGAGCGTTCCTCGTTTTATTGTCAAACTTATCGGTTTCCTTTCTGAGAAGGTAAACGTATTTTAAAGTCCCCGCAGTGGCTCAGCGGCTTATAACGCTGAATATCAGGTTTCGATACCCGTAGGGACTAGAACATAAATAGCTCTTTGCGTAGCTTTGCCCTTAACAAGAAATAAACGAGCGTATTATATATATATATATATATATCTTTTGTCACCAGTGGCTCAGCGGTATGTCTGAGGACTTACAACGCTAAAAACCGGGTTTCGATACCCGTGGTGGGCAGAGCACAGATAGCCTATGGAGTAGCTTTGTGATTAATTCAAAAAAAAATTGCCACCAGTGTGTGTATAACATCTATTTATGATACGTAGTCCACTAAATGTTTGAAAACCCTGACTTCTGGGTGGACTGACAGAAACGGACGTTCCTTCGGCAAGTATAATAACCTTGGAAAATGTAGACAGTGAATGTCTGTATCAATGGTAGTTAACCCACGGCTTACATGAAATACCAACAAGTAAAAAATATTAAACATGAAATACAGAATAACGTGAAAACAGCGAGTACGTTTCATATTATAATAACATAACGTGAAAACAGCGAGTACGTTTCATATTATAATAACATAACGTGAAAACAGCGAGTACGTTTCATATTATAATAACATAACGTGAAAACAGCGAGTACGTTTCATATTATAATAACATAACGTGAAAACAGCGAGTACATTTCATATTATAATAGCATAACGTGAAAACAGCGAGTACGTTTCATATTATAATAACATAACGTGAAAACAGCGAGTACGTTTCATATTATAATAAAAAATCCAAGTTTTCTGAAACATTTCTAGTGTAAAATTGACATAACAGTTGAAGATTCTTTACCACTTAATATACATATAACTTCTGTCAGCAACATTCAAATAAAGTAGAAAGGACAGTTAAAAAGTTAGAATTAATATGTTACGTAACACCATTTCTGTCAGTAACATTCAAATGATCAGTTATGCAAACTAAGTGTAAAAAATATATATATTCCTACAGTTGCTATAGCGACCAAGGGTGAGTAACAAGTGATGGATAACAAAACTTGCCTGTTTAGGACTCGCCTTCTGTCTTGTCAGCATTGTGTTTGAAGGTCTTAGTTGTCGTCATAACAACACAAAAATAAGGAATCGTCATGATCCCTTAAGAGTGATATGAAGTAGTGTTTAAGAGCACGGTCGTTTAAATCCAACGTGCTGTGCACACTGTATATACAGTAATAGAAGCACGTAGAGGGGAAGATGGCGTATGAAAAAACAAATCACTAACTTAATTTAATATCCTGAAGAGCTTTACAAGGGGGGATGGGTCTTTACATGTGACGTTCTTAGCCCAGAGGACCGGGTCATTAACAAAAATTACACTCATTATGTTTTCTAGAGTAAACTCCAGGTGAACTGGAAAACTGTGAAAACTGAGACCAGCTGGGATTCGAAACCACAACTAATTAAACTATGACACCTCATGAGAACAGGGGTGATTCGAATCCACATCCAGTTAAGTTATCACATCTCGTGAGAACAGGGGGGATTCGAATCCACATCCAGTTAAGTTATCACATCTCGTGAGAACAGGGGGGATTCGAATCCACATCTAATTAAGTTATCACATCTCGTGAAACCAGGCAGGGTTCGTGCCCACATCTAATTAACTTACCACGTCTCATGAAACCAGGCAGGTTTCGTGCCCACATCTAATTAACTTACCACGTCTCGTATGCCGAAACTTCTAGCTTCATGACACAGTGACCTACTTATTAATAAGTTATTGTTGTGTTAACATGGCTAGGTTCTGTAGTGTTGTAATCTACGTATCTTTAAATGTGGATATGTACAACAACAAGGTTATTAATAAGTTATTGTTGTGTTAACATGGCTAGGTTCTGTAGTGTTGTAATCTACGTATCTTTAAATGTGGATATGTACAACAACAAGGTTATTAATAAGTTATTGTTGTGTTAACATGGCTAGGTTCTGTAGTGTTGTAATCTGTGTATCTTTAAATGTGGATATGTACAACAACAAGGTTATTAATAAGTTATTGTTGTGTTAACATGGCTAGGTTCTGTAGTGTTGTAATCTGTGTATCTTTAAATGTGGATATGTACAACAACAAGGTTATTAATAAGTTATTGTTGTGTTAACATGGCTAGGTTCTGTAGTGTTGTAATCTATGTATCTTTAAATGTGGATATGTACAACAACAAGGTTATTAATAAGTTATTGTTGTGTTAACATGGCTAGGTTCTGTAGTGTTGTAATCTACGTATCTTTAAATGTGGATATGTACAACAACAAGGTTATTAATAAGTTATTGTTGTGTTGACATAGCTAGGTTCTGTAGTGTTGTAATCTGTGTATCTTTAAATGTGGATATGTACAACAACAAGGTTATTAATAAGTTATTGTTGTGTTAACATGGCTAGGTTCTGTAGTGTTGTAATCTGTGTATCTTTAAATGTGGATATGTACAACAACAAGGTTATTAATAAGTTATTGTTGTGTTAACATGGCTAGGTTCTGTAGTGTTGTAATCTACGTATCTTTAAATGTGGATATGTACAACAACAAGGTTATTAATAAGTTATTGTTGTGTTAACATGGCTAGGTTCTGTAGTGTTGTAATCTGTGTATCTTTAAATGTGGATATGTACAACAACAACAAGTTTTATGTATGTACTGTTTTAATTAGAACAGATACTATAAGTGACGTCACATTAGAATGGATTTTTCTTGTATCAGCTCATTTTGATGACGTTTTATTTCTCAGAAAAAGATATTTTCTACCAACATGTTCACGAAATTTCTCGGATTATATTTCTAGTTTTGAATTATTCAGTGAATAAACGCGCTTTTGTAGCAAAATATGTCATTTGTTGAAGAATTTCAAAACATTCGAACTGCACCCATTGTTAGTAACAAACTGTATGACAGGTAAGTAGCACATATTTTGAGTTATATCCGTTGTTACGTGTTCGGTATAACTAACTGAGTACGTTTTCATTCGGAAAGATTTATTATTCATGCAGATAAATGACTTCGTTTGAGCAAGTTTTCTCTGATATGGCGCCATCTGTTGGGTGAAAGTGGTTTTATATTGAGTCATCCAGTAATGATGTAGTTATACGTACATTTGACCAGTTTAAACTTTAAACATACCACTCAATTAATCTTAAAACAGCGCTTATACAATATTTTGAGTTGTTTTCCGTAATATATGTAGAAATAAAAAAGCGCGTTATACAAACAACCAGCTAAAACGTTAAACCAAGGTTAATATATTAATAATATTTACCAATGACCTTCTTGAATGCGGCGTTTATTATGTTACCTGTTATAATTTATCTCGGACGAGTCTCTTATTTATTATTTTACATACGTTACGTGTTATGATTTCAAATAGCTGGCAGACTTAAATTGAACTTTTAAGTTAATTAAACATGAATATGTTTGCCAACAAGATTGATACACACAATTTTCTTTCTTAGGACAAATATATTTTACTGTACTAAAGCACAATATAATTTATAATAACGGTTATTACAAATAATTATTACAATTAAATATTTATATACAAATATTTTACAAATTCTCAAACAATATTCAGTCTTCTATCTGGTCTGGAACTGAATGTTTTATCGACGGTTTTGGATCACGATGAGCGAATTAATTTTATGTTGACACACAGGTACACCTCACTTGGCGAGAAAGCTAGCTTGCTCTGTTTTTGTTTGGCCTAACGCGGTTTAAGAGGCTTACTTTTCAATAGGAAGATAATTATTTAATCTTACCTCTGAAGTTGAGCGGTTTGTAATATTCGAAATCTATAAATGTTCTTGGTCACATATCTATAATTTTCCGACTAACAAACGTTAACCACAATTATAGTTTCCGAAGTTTATATTATGCTGATTGTAACTGACCAACAATATTCAAAAACTGTCTCTTCGTGTCTTGCGATAGTTATATTTTATACTCATCAGGTAACATTCTCGAAAATTCATTTGGCAACTATATCTGAATGTCTGCTAGTGCTTTCGTAAACCACATATTGTTGATTCTCGCTCTCAAGAATCTTCTACACATTTAGAGAGCAAGCTAAACATGCGCAATACACATTTACCGATATAAGTTACGTACTTTTCTAAATATATATTAAACTGAAACTAATTACATATTAAACATCAGTATAACAGTAAATCCTTTACAATTAGCTTTTATCTTCAAAATAATATTTTTATCGCAGTTTAAGTCTTGTTTACTAGTTTTTTTATTTTCATCGAACCGTTACCATAGTATCTGATTCATTTATAACATGTGAATTTTACTCTGTGACAACATAAAAGTGGTGACTCTATATTAAACACCATAAAGAAACAATTGTCTGTACATGTTAAATCTACGAAGCTTAATACTATAAAATAATGCCCTCAAAGCAATTATTTAATCTAATTATAAGGGCTTTTTGGCGTCCTGGGCGGAGGCCTACAATCTGTCATCTTTATAAAGGTCAGTTCTGTCTTAATGTTGCTATTTTGGGTCCTAAAAGCGTTAAGACGTAAAAGTAAATCGTGTTATTGGTAGTGATGTCAACATTGTGTATTATTTATTCACAAACTCATTATGTGTAATTCAAAGTAATTTCATAGTTGTGTGTGCTACAATGTGTAATAGATTCAGTTATTTAACTGGTATAAACTAAAGTACATGATGTTGTGTAGACCGAATTACCTGATGTTGTGTAGACCGAATTACCTGATATTGTGTAGACCGAATTACCTGATGTTGTGCAGACCGAATTACCTGATGTTGTGCAGACCGAATTACCTGATGTTGTGCAGACCGAATTACCTGATGTTGTGTGGACCGAATTACCTGATGTTGTGTAGACCGAATAACTTGATGTTGTGTAGACTGAATAACTTGATGTTGCGTGGACCGAATTACCTGATGTTGTGTAGACCGAATTACCTGATATTGTGTAGACCGAATTACCTGATATTGTGTAGACCGAATTACCTGATGTTGTGCAGACCGAATTACCTGATGTTGTGAAGACCAAATTACCTGATGTTGTGTAGACTGAATAACTTGATGTTGCGTGGACCAAATTACCTGATGTTGTGTAGACTGAATAACTTGATGTTGCGTGGACCAAATTACCTGATGTTGTGTTGTCTCAATTACCTTATGTTGTGTAGACTGAATTACCTGATATTGTGTAGACCGAATTACCTGATTTTGTTTAGACTGAATTACCTGATGTTGTGTAGACCGAATTACCTAATGTTGCGTAGACTGAATTACCTGATGTTGCGTAGCCTGAATTACTTGTTGTGTAGACAATGAAAAGGAAGAATGTATTTTCAAGACGGCTGGTGTAGATATTAACATTTTAATTAAAGTAAAGTACAGAAGATCTAAAGATGACCGCAGAAGGTCCAAACTGTGGTCTGTACTTATTTTAATTAAAGTAAAGTACAGAAGATCTAAAGATGACCTCTGAAGGTCCAAACTGTGGTCTGTACTTATTTTAATTAAAGTAAAGTACAGAAGATCTAAAGATGACCTCTGAAGGTCCAAACTGTGGTCTGTACTTATTTTAATTAAAGTAAAGTACAGAAGATCTAAAGATGACCGCAGAAGGTCCAAACTGTGGTCTGTACTTATTTTAACTAAAGTAAAGTACAGAAGATCTAAAGATGACCTCAGAAGGTCCAAACTGTGGTCTGTACTTATTTTAATTAAAGTACAGAAGATCTAAAGATGACCGCAGAAGGTCCAAATTGTGGTCTGTATTTATTTTAATTAAAGTATTAATACCCATAACAGCCATCACATTTTTACTTAATGTGGATTTCTTGTCATCACTGATGAAAAGGAACGACTACTTGAATTTCACACAAAGCTACAAGATGTCTACCTGGGACAGCTATCCCCAATTTTGCAGTGTAAGACTAGAGGGAAGGCGGCTCGTCATACCGAGGTGTAGGTCTCAAGATTTTACTCCTGTAATTCGGGGTACGATACCCGCGGTAGTTTGAGCGCAGACGGCTCATTGTTTGATTTCGCATTTAAACGTACAAAACCATTACTTAAAGCTGTAATTTCTTAGTATAGATTTTCACACTGTTGTTCGAAGCATTTTGATTCACCGTCATGATTAGAGCAGGTCGTCTTTGGTAAACAAATGAAGAAGATCGAACCAAGCTAAAAATTCATCCATTAAAATTATGAATGTTTAAGTTTGATTTCCGACTGTGCATGTACACCAGTGATATTTTAGAGCACACACATGTGCAAATCAGGAAATGTAAAAACATCTTAATATATATTTTCAAGACGGCTGGTATGGGTATTAAAACTTTAATTAAAAACCAATACCAGACGTCTTGGGAACACATTGTTACTTCAATCTCGTCATCCCCAATATCTTTCCACAAATAATTCCATAAAAACATGTTTGTTTCGTCACCAACAGTTCACAGACGATTTATTTATAAGTTAAATAATTATCTTAATTTTGTGTACTTTGTTGACTGTGACCAAATCGTCATCACTTAATAAGTTGAGAAAATCTCAGTTCCAGTTCATACTGTTACTGGTGTCGAACAGTAGGTTTCACAAAACTGATAAAATGTGTGTTCACGCGTGAATCGTAATGTTTTTAGTTGTACCTCACTATCCGAGGAGGCAGCGAACCGCACGTGAAACGCTGTGATGCACGAGGAATCTTTACGGTCAAATTTGCCGCAGAACTTCATAGAAGCGGTTACGATCATCCATTCAAGAGTTCACGTGCATTCTACAAGTAACATCTAGGTATCGACATCCGAGCAAGAAATGAAACGTGCACTTCAGGTGATGTGGAAAACCCGTAAGTTAATATATATACAAAAACGTGGTCAAAAATATTACATGATATAGCTTACGTATATTAGATTCGCCTCGCAGGTAATATATATTGGAAGTTGTTCGCCATCTGTCGACAGTTATTCACACTAATAGTAAAACTACAACACTAAGGAACTAATCTAAATAAAATCATTCAGCAACATATATCACTGTAGATTATAATAAAAATGGCAGAAGAGGATTGTAAACATAACTATCAACAGATTATCCATCAAACATATTAATAACACCGATAACAAAGGTAAATGTTAACATCCACATTAGTAACATGGATAACTGCAGAGAAAAATGTTCACATTCACATTAGTAACATTGATAAGAACCACGCAGATAAATGTTGACATTCACATTAGTAACATGGATAAGAACCATACAGATAAATGTTTACATTTGTATAAATAATATGGATAGGAATCACACAGGTAAATGCTGACATGTACATTAAAAACACGGATGAGAACCACATTGATAAATGTTGATATTCACATTAGTAACATAGATAAGAACCACATTGATAAATGTTGACACTCACATTAGTAACATGGATTACCATCTAACAGATAAATGTTGACATCCACATTAGTAACATGGATAAGAACTACACAGATAAATGTTGACACTCACATTAGTAACATGGATAAGAACCACACAGATAAATGTTGACATCCACATTAGTAACATGGGTAAGAACTACACAGATAAATGTTGAAATCAATATTAGTAACATGGATAAGAATTACACAGATAAATGTTGAAATCAATATTAGTAACATGGATAAGAATTACACAGATAAATGTTGACATCCATATTAGTAACGTGGATAGAAACCACACAGATAAATTTTGACATCCACATTAGTAACATGGGTAAGAACCACACAGATAAATGTTGACACTCACATTAGTAACATGGATAAGAACCACACAGATAAATGTTGACATCCACATTAGTAACATGGGTAAGAACTACACAGATAAATGTTGACACTCACATTAGTAACATGGATAAGAACCACACAGATAAATGTTGACATCCACATTAGTAACATGGGTAAGAACTACACAGATAAATGTTGACACTCACATTAGTAACATGGATAAGAACCACACAGATAAATGTTGACATCCACATTAGTAACATGGGTAAGAACTACACAGATAAATGTTGACACTCACATTAGTAACATGGATAAGAACCACACAGATAAATGTTGACATCCACATTAGTAACATGGGTAAGAACTACACAGATAAATGTTGACACTCACATTAGTAACATGGATAAGAACCACACAGATAAATGTTGACATCCACATTAGTAACATGGGTAAGAACTACACAGATAAATGTTGACACTCACATTAGTAACATGGATAAGAACCACACAGATAAATGTTGACATCCACATTAGTAACATGGGTAAGAACTACACAGATAAATGTTGACACTCACATTAGTAACATGGATAAGAACCACACAGATAAATGTTGACATCCACATTAGTAACATGGGTAAGAACTACACAGATAAATGTTGACATCCACATTAGCAACATGGATAAGAACCACATAGATAAATGTTGACATATACAGTTAAATGTTGACATTATCAACAAATGCTGAAC
Source organism: Carcinoscorpius rotundicauda (assembly GCA_011833715.1). Lineage (NCBI taxonomy): Eukaryota > Metazoa > Arthropoda > Merostomata > Xiphosura > Limulidae > Carcinoscorpius > Carcinoscorpius rotundicauda. Next base: position 130,280,782 of record CM022394.1, read on the forward strand.
ACCTGAGAGGTTTTATAGTCTTCAGGGAATACTGGGGCACCACCTCCTTCATAAATACATTCACCTGAATTTGTTGTTACTTATTAGCCAATCATGGAAGACCATGATGACGTGACAGTAAAATAGCTTTAGAGGTAAGAAGAACATATTTGAACCGACATTTTCGGCATGACTGATTACACTATTATTATTCTGCAGCTACAGAAGTGGTTTCACTGCCGTTATCTTTAATTACTGTGACAATGCCTGGTGTTTAATCCATAACAATATCATCTCCATGTATTTATATTGTTTCCTCTATAGATTAAATACAGTCACTAACTTTCAATTTGTAGATTTTATTAATGTCCGATCAATAACAAAGAAAGAGGACTGCTAGTGGTGGAACCTCAAAGTATCATAATTACTAGACGTAGTGTAACAGAACAAAAATCTATATTCAGTAATGTTTATAAGGTTAAAGTGTTTATTCTACAAAAACGTGTTGATGAAGTTAGTTGGAAGAAACCTGATTTACACACATGGAGAGAAACGCGTCACAAAAACTTTTCTAAACACATTTTAAAATCTTTAGCAGATTTTAGAATTTATTTTCCTTTTTTTAATTCGATATTTTTTATTTTTGTTTTTATCTTTTTTCACTTTACATTTAATGTTATTTAACTAAGATATTTTTGTTGTTCGTTATTAATTATACAAAGCAGAAGAAAATTAAACCAACAAACAACACGTGCACCCGAGCTCCACGTGGAACTACGTGTTTAATTATACTTATATTGTTGTAACATAATTTATTGTTGGGCGGGTTCTTCTGTTGAAAAATAATGTCCATATAACAATTAGGAATAATTTATTTCTTCAATAAACCTTTGGCACTTGTAGGCCTAACTTCATAAATAAACTTTTCGACATAAACTGAAAAACAAATGTAAACATAACGTACTTACAACCTCAATTGTATAGTTTTATGGCTTACCGTTCCAATAGTCGGTTAGAAGAATAAACCGAAAACTCGTTTCTAATACAGAATTACTCATCTGGCACTGAAATATCTGGTCATCTAGTGGTACAGCAGTTAGTCTGAAGATTTATAAAGCTAAAAACTGGGTTTCAATTCCCATATGACAAATATTTCATTGTGTGGCTTTGTGCTTAACTCGAAAGAAACTGAACTGATTGAATGGCACTAAACTTACTCACTGAACACTTCAACAAACTCAATCGATAATAACTGATTTTCCGCTTAACTTGCAAACTGACTGCCTCACTTGGTCTCGTATTTATATTATTATAAACACTTCACGAAATTGATGGATTCTACACAGGCCTTAACTTTTACTAACTTTCTAGATGTTACGTCATCTACCCTCCAGCCTAATTTAAAATATGAAAAATGTAGCTTAAAACAATATTTTGTTTGTTTTTTGAATTTCGCGCAAAGCTACTCAAGGGCTATCTGCGCTAGCCGTCCTTAATTTAGCAGTGAAAGACTGGAAGGCAGCTAGTCATCACCACCCACCGCCAACTCTTGGGCTACTCTTTTACTAACGAATAGTGGGATTGACCGTCACACTGTAACACCCCCAAGACTCAAAATGCGAACATGTTTGGTACGACGGGGATTCGAACCCGCGACCCTCATATTACGAGTCGAACGCCTTCAACACCCTGGCCATGCTGGGCCAACAATATTTTATATCACGTAACGTATTTAAAATAAAAATAAAAAAGCACAAACGTGAAAGGCCAATAATCATAAGTTGCACTTAACCCTAAACATATCTAATTGGTGATTATTTGAACTTTCCTTTGTAGGCCAACAGTGGCTACACCTAAGGGATCTGTGTAAAGGTATGGTTCACCGAGCTAACCTCCACGTCCAGAATTTACGTTGCAGCCAAAGAGGTTAAGATTTGTTTGTTTGGAATTAAGTACAAAGCTACACAGAGGGCTTTGTCCACCACGGGTATCGAAACCCGGTTTCTAGCGGTGTGAGTCCGTAGACATATCGCTGTGCCCTGGGGGGGAGGGGGTCAGAGATTAAGAACTAGTACTTTATATATTTATGAATCCTCGTTTTAACCGTCATATGAACCTCTGTGATTTGTTTTGCAAATTCTATCGCCCATGTAAGGTCAATAATAGTACATTAACTAATTAATTCTGTCTGTCAAAAGTTTCTTCTTCCGACCTTTTGTCATTAATCGTGGTGTCAAAGTTTACAGATCTGCCAGTCCTGTCCGTCTTGGACAGCTGTGAAAAGGTAAAACACTCTTTCATCAGACGATTTTTCTTTTTCAACAACGGTCACTGGAACAATACAAAAGAGTGTGAAAATTTACACAGTAATTTTCGAAGAGTGCTTGGATGAGATTGTGCTACTAATGTTATTCGACTGATTGACCAGACCTTTTTTTTCCCTTGCCTTCTCTAGGGCCCCGTGGGCTGTGGGGAGATTTTTCGCGGTCTCCCAGTCATCTCGGTGAGGGTGCCTAAGCGTGAAAGCTGATAAAAAAAGTTAAACACTTTTGAAAGTTTGAACACAGCTCGAGTGACGAAGAAAACTTGGTTATATTTTTTTAAAAAAATTACCACATGCACAACGTTTAGACTGCATTAGGTTTGCTTCCTTGTCAACACAAACTGTCTTTTCGTCATCAAATGTAAACACTCGGATATTTTGTTAGATCCAATAAAATTAAACATCCCCTGAAAGGAAGAGATCTCAACAAGGGGTTCGAATCCGACATAATACAAATGTTGAATGATTAGAGTTGACGCTGCAACTCACAAAGCTTTCCATGTTTTTATCTCTTGAAAGAACACTCGTCTTCCCTGTGTAACAAATGGTTCTGATCTGTTGCTTTGAGTGTTCCAATTATTATTATATACATTCTAAGTTACCAAATAATAGTTAAGTTCCCAGTTTTTTGTTGTTTGGCGAAGAGGACTACTGGCTTTTAATGTCAATCAGAAACATAAATTTGGTCATGAAATATTAATAAAAATGATTCAAGGACTTGGGTTTCGAGTTTATATTACGTCTGTGATCGTCATTAGCGCGGGAAACTGTCAGCCACTATTCCCGGGTAATAGTAACTTTAAAACTCGTTTGGCGGCAGCAGCGTTGCGTACCGTCAAATAGTTTCGTGAAATAACGATTGTGTATAGTATGTTACAAGGAACAGAGAAGTTTTTAGTTATCTACAGTGTTAACTTCACGTATCAAGAAGGACCCTGTACCGAAACCACCCAGGTAAGAGATATTTCGGTTTTTTACAGAGTTCTCATATTCAAGAAAATGAAGTGAGACTTGAAGAGACAACTTCCACACTGTCTCTTGTTGTCTCGAGCAACTAGCTACACGTCACGCCTCACTGACAGTGTTGGGTGTGGTTGATTGTATTATTAGCCATTGTCGAGTTTCTCTTTTGTTATAATACAGTCTTGAAAATGTGTGATAAACGTGTCTTTTAACATCAGTGTATTTATTGTATTGTATGTGCTAATAACACGGTGTTATTGAAGCTACACGTGTCAAAGTCTGTTTGGAATTAAACATAAAGCTATCTCTACTATGTCCATCACTGGCATCGAAATCCGGTTTTTAGCGTTGTACGTCTGCAAACATGCCGCTGTGCCCTCTGGGGGTAGTGAGGCTTTTAATATTGTGCTTGTTTATTATTGTAAGAAACAAATGTTATAATTCAATAAATATTTAATATAAATTTTCGAAGGTTGTATGGCGATAATTGTAATGGTAAAAATCACAGCATAAATAAGTGCTCTACTGACGCATAATATTATATACACAAAGTCACTTGAAAAATACAAAAATAAATATAATTTTAAAATATTATAAATAATCTAAGCCTAAGTTACAGTGACGCTAAACAAATGTGTAATTTTAAAATATTATAAATAATCTAAGCCTAAGTTACAGTGACGATAAACAAATGTGTAATTTTCAAATATTATAAATAATCTAAGCCTAAGTTAGAGTGACGATAAACAAATGTGTAATTTTCAAATATTATAAATAATCTAAGCCTAAGTTAGAGTGACGATAAACAAATGTGTAATTTTAAAATATTTTAAATAATCTAAGCCTAAGTTACAGTGACGATAAACAAATGTATTTATTTATTTTACGTTTTGTAAAAAATATTGTTGGGTTGCTGTGGAGGATTTAATAGGACATATAAGAATCACGTGAAACAAAAACGGGTTTCAGGCTTTGCTGTAGATGAAAAACAACCATGTTTGTTGTGGCACTGATGAACTGTATTACATTCCAGCATTAGTAGAGTCAGTAGAAAAACCATAAACTTTCCACCAATCTTTGATCAAAATAAGCTGGTTAATTTACACAGATCTTAATATAATGTCTACCTGATGATGAACACAACTAATCATAACATTATGTTATTATTTAAAATCATCATTATGTATTCTTTCGTTATTTGTACCACCTCACTAGTAGTGACATTTTTGGCCGTAATCTCAATAATATCTTACGAGTTTCGGCCAGCTTAGTAGATTAGTCCTAACCGTTTTATAAACCGTTATTTGGAAGTAAATACGTTCGTCCACAGTAGTGTTTTTCAAACTGTGAGAAGCGAATAATTTCAAGTTTGATGCGGAAGTTTTTGTAATTATCAAATATTCTTTATTTAGTAATGTAAGTTAATTTTCAATTGAAGTACATTTTAAACATTTTGAATCTGACATGTTTTTTTGTGAAACGCAGAACAACAATAATTTTTATCTGTCTTAATCAGGGAAGGATGAACTTCTGGAACTGAAACATAAAAAGTTTGTCGTCAATTGAAACAGTTTGGGAAACACCGAACTGAAGCGTTTATATGTGTGTTAAGTACCAAAGATAGATGTGTGATCTGCACGTTACACTGTGTAATAGAGGGTTAAATAATACTCATATACCACCTGGTTCATCAGGGTTTATGTGTTTATTGAAAATTACGTGAGTATTTCTACCCAGCGTAATGAAAATGATAATTCGTATGATCTTGTAAAAAGCAATTTCAGCGATTTTTGTAAAGCGACCTCAGATGACCAAAACTTCATATTGTAAACACGTGAAATTTTTAACACGGAAAAAGTTTTTTTTTGTTGTTTTTTGACACTTCGAATTTCAACCACACATATACACACAAAATCGTTAAGTTTTAATTTGGTGTTTCAAGTTTCAGACGTCTTTACACAAAAACGCCTACTGGCAATAATTTATACTGTAGTCACGTGTACAAAATCGATGAGCAAGTGATACACACCTCTTCGTAGATAAATAAAAGGCGTAATTGAAATTGACATGTGAGTGGTTTAGTCGGTAATTGGACAAGCTTTGACACTTTCTATCTTGTGGAGATGTTTTTGTAGTGTTTATTCGATGGACAAAACACATTTCGATATAAAAGATTTATATGAAGAGAACAAAATAAATGTGACTGTCGTTATACGTTAGAGAACAAATGGTACGTTAACGGCACTTGATTTAGTGAAATTATTGTTGGAATAAACGTCCATTCTTCCCTATACATTACGTGGAATACTTTGTTGTTGGTTCTCAAAGAAAGTCGTCCATCTTGTTTTTGGGTTGGTGCATTGCGGTGGCCCCTTACCTTCTTCAAAACGAGCATGGCATTTTGAAGTCAAGTGTATTGACGCTGTTAAGTGTTAACCGAACAAACCTGTTTTATGTGTGGCACGTGCTTTGAAAAATGACGTCACTAATCACATTCTTCGTCCACACCAGTACACGCGTTTTTATTCATTTTCTTTTTATTCTTTGTTACTCGGAGGGCCTGTTCTCCTTGGCTTTGATGACCCGGATAAATAAGTTGTCTTTCCTTCCTGAAGAACTAGACGTCTGTAACTTAAAGCTATATAATGTAAGTATTAGACGTCTGTAACTTAAAGCTATATAATGTAAGTATTAAATAATGTCACAACCTGTTTTTTACTCTCGCTCTTTATTTAGTCGCAGATTTTCGTATTAAACTTTTATTTTTACTTTGGCGCAAAACTACACGAGGGCTATCTGCGCTAGCTGTCCCTAATTTAGCAGTGTACGACTAGAAGGAAGACAGCTAGTCATCGCCACGCACCGCCAACTCTTGGGCTACTTTTTTACCAACGAATAGTGGGATTGATCGTCACATTATAACGTCCCCACGGCTGAAAGAGCGAGCATATATGGTGCGATGGAGATTCGAATCCGCGATCCTCGGATTACGAGTTGAAAGTTTTAACCCATCTGGCCATGCTGGGCCGATACATTTCCACCACGTGCTTTTTACAGTTGCAAAAACATCCGATAAATATTTCTTTCTTTCTAATAAATTCTGACAAAAGTGATTTGTTAGATCATAATTATTCTCTTGTACTTTATTATGTTGATGTAGTTTGAAAGGAATTTTGTTATGGTTTAAGCTTTTTGTCACTAAAGGTCATAACTGAACTAATGACTTTTCAAAGTAAACTTACATTCCAAATAACCATAAGATGCTATCTAGTTATAACATTCTACATCTGTCGCATCTAGGCCTTCTGTCCAGTACGAAAGATTACGTTATACCAGTGTTATCGAGAAAGCTCAGTATATTATACAACATATAAACTTTATATTATTAGTGTGACTAGATGAGGCAGTAATAATTATCAGGAAACATATTTGAAGTTTCTTAACACTGAGAATTATTTGAAGTTTCACAAACATCTATCGTTATTTCTGCCTAGATGGATTTCAGTTTTTCGTGTAGTTACGGCCGATCAAACACGAAGATAATAAAACGCACTATTCGTGTTGCTTGTTTGAGCTACACCTTGAAATACCACAAGTTCCCAGAACCAGTCGGGCGAAGCCGTGTGATACACTCTGTAGCGGTCCGTCAGAAGTCTGCTAGTGTCGACTTTACATATATAGACACTTGTAACTAACTCGGTTACCTTGACTTCACATGACTGATTAAAGCTATATAATCCGGCCTAGTTCCTTTCTAGCGGTACTAAAACCACGTTTGGATTAACTTTCAAATCCACGTGATTTTATTTTCTGGCAGTGCTAAAACCTTGTTTGGATTAACTGTAGAATTCAGCTCATTTTATCTTCTGACAGTGCTAAAACCTTGTTTGAATTAACTGTAGAATCCAGCTGATTTTATCTTTTGACAGTGCTAAAACCTTGTTTGGATTAACTATAGAATCCAGCTGGTTTTATCTTCTGACAGTGCTAAAACCTTGTTTGGATTAACTATAGAATCCAGCTGATTTTTTTCTTCTGACAGTGCTAAAACCTTGTTTGGATTAACTGTAGAATCCAGCTGGTTTTATCTTCTAGCAGTGCTAAAACCTTGTTTGGATTAACTGTAGAATCCAGCTGGTTTTATCTTTTGACAGTGCTAAAACCTTGTTTGGATTAACTATAAAATCCAGCTGATTTTATCTTTTGACAGTGCTAAAACCTTGTTTGGATTAACTGTAGAATCCAGCTGGTTTTATCTTCTAGCAGTGCTAAAACCTTGTTTGGATTAACTGTAGAATCCAGGTGGTTTTATCTTTTGACAGTGCTAAAACCTTGTTTGGATTAACTATAGAATCCAGCTGATTTTATCTTTTGACAGTGCTAAAACCTTGTTTGGATTAACTGTAGAATCCAGCTGGTTTTATCTTCTGACAGTGCTAAAACCTTGTTTGGATTAACTGTAGAATCCAGCTGATTTTATCTTTTGACAGTGCTAAAACCTTGTTTGGATTAACTATAGAATCCAGCTGGTTTTATCTTCTCGCAGTGCTAAAACCTTGTTTGGATTAACTGTAGAATCCAGCTGATTTTATCTTTTGACAGTGCTAAAACCTTGTTTGGATTAACTATAGAATCCAGCTGGTTTTATCTTCTCGCAGTGCTAAAACCTTGTTTGGATTAACTGTAGAATCCAGCTGATTTTATCTTTTGACAGTGCTAAAACCTTGTTTGGATTAACTATAGAATCCAGCTGGTTTTATCTTCTCGCAGTGCTAAAACCTTGTTTGGATTAACTGTAGAATCCAGCTGATTTTATCTTCTGACAGTGCTAAAATCTTGTTTGGATTAACTGTAGAATCCAGCTGATTTTATCTTCTAGCAGTGCTAAAACCTTGTTTGGATTAACTGTAGAATCCAGCTGGTTTTATCTTTTGACAGTGCTAAAACCTTGTTTGGATTAATAGAATCCAGCTTTTTTTCTTCTTGCTAAAATTTTTTTAACTGTAGAATCCAGCTGGTTTTATCTTCTAGCAGTGCTAAAACATTGTTTGGATTAACTGTAGAATCCAGCTGGTTTTATCTTTTGACAGTGCTAAAACCTTGTTTGGATTAACTATAGAATCCAGCTGATTTTATCTTTTGACAGTGCTAAAACCTTGTTTGGATTAACTGTAGAATCCAGCTGGTTTTATCTTCTGACAGTGCTAAAACCTTGTTTGGATTAACTGTAGAATCCAGCTGTTTTATCTCTGACAGTGCTAAAACCTTGTTTGGATTAACTGTAGAATCCAGGTTTTATCTTCTGACAGTGCTAAAACCTTGTTTGGATTAACTGTAGAATCCAGCTGGTTTTATCTTCTGACAGTGCTAAAACCTTGTTTGGATTAACTGTAGAATCCAGCTGGTTTTATCTTCTGACAGTGCTAAAACCTTGTTTGGATTAACTGTAGAATCCAGCTGATTTTATCTTCTGACAGTGCTAAAACCTTGTTTGGATTAACTGTAGAATCCAGCTGGTTTTATCTTCTAGCAGTGCTAAAACCTTGTTTGGATTAACTGTAGAAAATAGCTGATTTTATCTTCTGACAGTGCTAAAACCTTGTTTGGATTAACTGTAGAATCCAGCTGGTTTTATCTTCTAGCAGTGCTAAAACCTTGTTTGGATTAACTGTAGAATCTAGCTGATTTTATCTTCTGACAGTGCTAAAACCTTGTTTGGATTAACTGTAGAATCCAGCTGGTTTTATCTTCTAGCAGTGCTAAAACCTTGTTTGGATTAACTGTAGAATAGTTGATTTTATTTTCTGGCAGTGCTAAAACCTTGTTTGGATTAACTGTAGAATCCAGCTGATTTTATCTTCTGACAGTGCTAAAACCTCGTTTGGATTAACCGTAGAATCCAGCTGATTTTATCTTCTGGTATTAATAATTGGTTCTTTGGAATTGCTTTAGAATCACTGATAATACTGTTAATCAATCAACTCATAGAGTTTTGCGATAATAATACAATAATAAAACGTAGGTTACACTACTTGTTCGTCGAATGTGGGTCGCAAACGAAACGCCCAGACACGAGGTTATTTTTAATGTCTTTATTATATTATAATTGTTCTAAAATAATATTTCAATGTTATTATTACATTCAACACAGAGCCAATTTTTTGATATATTTCAGAAAATCATAGGGTCGTTATGAAATCTTTGCATACCGTTTCCATGGTAACTGCTGGCACGTCTGAGCCGTGACATTTTCCTCCCCAAAGATGTCTGCATGCATATATGTATGGGACTGTATAAATCTTCGTAAGGACCGTTAAGCTGGTTAAATCAAGTATTTCATTCATAATTTAACCGTTTTTCAACACGACATAATCACCTTAAGTATAAAAATACACGAAGTCGTGGTTCTCAAATCTTCGGGTAATAACAAGCATGCATAATCCAGTAAAAGATGTTTTGTTTGTTTCTTTGTTTTTGAATTTCGCCCAAAGCTACTCGAGGGCTATCTGCACTAGCCGTTACTAATTTAGCAGTGTAAGACCAGAGGGAAGGCAGCTAGTCATCACCACACACCGCCAACTCTTTTACCAACAAATAGAGGGATTGACTGTTACATTATAACGCTCCCACGGCTGAAAGGGCGAGCATGTATGGCGCGATGGCGATGCGAACCCGCGACTTTCAGATTACGAGTCGCACGCCTTAACACGCTTGGCCATGCAGGACCTAAAAGATGTTTCTAATTCGTTTAGCTTCTGTAATATTCTGACCGTTTTAAATGGTTTGCTAAAATAACTGCATTTATAAAAGTGCTGCTAGCCGATGTGTGCACATTCAACACGCGGGGAGGTCGAATTTAAACACCGACCCTATATATGATTCCCGGGGGGCTGTAACAACGCATGTGGTGTGGGGAAAATCGAATAGCGGTTCACTTGTTACACGCGGATACAGTGCATGGGGAATACATACGGGGTTGACGTAGGGGCTGTCGTATCTCTGAAAGTCAACGTGCCTTCTCTGGTGACAGTCGGTCTAGTCGTTCTCTTGTTTTGAATAGAATATTCATGTATTTAACATTCTCCAACTCGTTTGTTCGAAGCCCAAGACAACTACTAACTGTCTATACCATCATAGAAAAGGCCTTGACGTGACCAGGTGGTGAGGGAAGTTGGAATTCTCTGTCCCACCAAACCTCTTGACCCTTACAGTCGTGGAGGCGTTATATTATAACGGTCAATTCCACAGTTCTAAATGGTTGACAGCCAGTGGTGGTGACTAGCTGCTTTCCCTCTATTATATCATTTCTAGTACGGATAACGCTGGAATACCTTTGCAAGAAACTCGTAACAGTTCCACATGGCATAATGAATGTTTTTAGTAATTTCCTGAAGTTAACCAACGAATAATGTAACCCCCCAGTGGCACAGCAGTATGTCTGCGGATCACACCGCTAGAAACCGGGTTTTGATACCCGTGGTAGGCACAGCACAGATAACCTGTTATATATAAAGAAACAAACGAGTGACCTACCTTTCTTTTAAACGTATGTATATGTCCAAAAGTGGTTAAAGTCGAGTTCCTCAAATAAGCCCCAACACTAAAAATACGATGTTTTGAATAACATTTGTTCCTTGGCTTTTTGTTCACTGTTGTAAAGCGAAGGTCATGGATGGAGTTAAAGCTGTCGTTAACAAACAACAGGATGTTTCATTCCAGGGCATCACTCGGAACACTCCTTTAAGTGTAAGTCTTAAAATGTTTCCAGTATTTCGTTAAAATTGTCCTCTAGTTTAGTATCGTCAATATTTTATCGTACCGCCATCTCGTGACAATTTATATAACCAGACTAATTCTCCCTCAGTGTTTTAATTATTTGTTGCCTTAGTTTTTAAAGTTCTGTCTTTAGTTTTGCTATAGAGTGCTTAGAATTAATTATCAACGTGACACCAATTTTAAGGACCTGTCTTGTCGTAATTTTTAAACAAGAAGGCTTGGAATTTAGGTCATAATTCTGGTATTTATATTTTTTTATTTTGATAAATTTTCCACTGAATGCTTTTGTGAGTTGCTTTACTAATAAACCTGGTATTTCTTCTTCAGTATATAGAAGAATAGACTGGCTTTATTATTACACCTGTCTTCAGTTGTAAGATAGACAGGCTTTATTATTACACACAGTCGTGTCACACGTTGTTAGTTATTATTCTTACGAAGTGGTTTAATATAGCAGCCGAAACTAACAGTATTGTTATACATGGATACTGAAACAGTCTGTGAAATGTATGAAGTCACCCTTGGTTATCATTAAACCACACGGTTTCGAGTGTCTCGTTCACTTGAGCTCTTCGGTAATAAATGTTCTTGTGTTACACCCAGTTAGACAAACGGGCCAGTGCATAAGAACAAATATTAACACTATTCTGTGATGCGGAAGCGCTCTGACCGACATCTAGAAGGCTGTACAAATATTCCGAGTTAGGTTTTGTGTGTCCAGCTAGGTAAATAAATATATCTGTAGCTCTTGTGTAACCGGAAACACGTTTTTTTTTTGCACATCCGACATCGTGCTCTGTTGTCTCTATTTCTTCCACCTCGTAATATTTGTTTATTTCGTGAAGGGAAGGTGAATACCAAAAGACGTGACAGGTAGAATTAGTTTAGTGTGTAATTAGCGTAGACTTGGTAACAGCGAAAATATAAATACGGTTATTATAACAAGGTTAACTATTTTGTTCCCAAGTGTGTGTGTGTATGTTAAATATTTGATGAAAATGAAACGTACAGCTAACGCAAATACCTGACATCACAACTTTTCCCGCCAAAAGTAAATTAGGCCACGTTGTCTGTCTGTCTGTCTGTCCGTGACACAAACTTCACTTCTTCCTCCGATCAGTTTACTACTGCAGTGGTGTTTTCACTGTGCGCACGAAACAGGCGTGGCAACATGACGTCAGAAACTACCGAACCGACGAGGCCAACTCTGCGGCAGTTAGATATAACATGTTACGGGTGCTGAGTGGTTCACAGGAACGCGGAGAAGCTTTCTCTAGTTTGTGTCTCGGAAAAAATTTCATCGCATGTTTTGCGTAAGTTTTCTGTTCTTTTGCCGCAAACCTCAGTTAGTCGTGTCCAGATCTATGGATTTGTTCTGATCACTTTATCTGCACCAAAACATCCGGTTTTTGTAGCTCGTCGCCGAGTTCTGTTTGTATCAGATGATGAAAACATAGTCGTATTGATCTCATAGTTTATTCTCGGACTGAGTCTTGGAACAACCGGAGCACCAAGCTGTGTGTAACAGTCGAGTGTTTACTTCTCACGAACAGTTCGTAACTGTTTTCTAGTGACCTACTCTCAGACCAGGTCTACGTCTCCAGCACGAGCACTAAGATGGTTTTAAGCGACACCAATGTAATGGAAACAAAGTATGTATTTTCTGTTTATCAACACATGTACTCTGCATACCAAGAAAGTAACAAGGTTTCCTTACTTGACATCCTATACATATGGAAAAGAATTCGTGAAGATTTGTTATTTGTTTCGTTATTGTAATAGGTAACATTTTATTGACGTCATCAAATATATCATTTAATTATTTGTGTACCACCTGATGCTTATAAAACCGTAAGTGAAAATTAGATAAACAAGAGGGAATCCTCAGTAGCTGTGGCAATTGAAATTCTTTTAGACGGATTAAACAAAATTAATGTGTAAAGTTTTTGTTTCATTAGCTATATTTTGTGTGTGCTAGCAGATGCCAAGGGTTGGTCGCGCGTATACACGATTCCGTTTTATTACTCATCAGGTTCTCTGCCCACCTACCCTAAATTGAAATTATGTTAGGCAGAATTAGAGTAAGTCATCTTGGGCGTGATTAAATACATCATTTAAAAGGGGTTGACCCTCTCGAGTACAAAACTGTAATTAGACCTCAAATCGGTCAAAATGTATCGGAGCGATGAACTAAAATATTATACGTGGGGTGAAATACACACTCAGCTGTTGTATGAGGCTGAAAACTGGATGTGTTAAACTGAGCCACAAGTGATAACTATCAGGGATTGAGTCTAGTTCTCACCAGGGCTGCCCGAACCTTAAGTATATACTGATTAAATGTCTCTAGCTGATATGCATGTCCCATATGTTAAGCCTTTTCTTGGATACCAGAAATATTACACGAAAAATGTGAGTTAAGAAATGTTTTTTTTTTAATAAACTACATTTAACAGTTTTGGACAAACTTTCAAACTAAGTAACTAGCAAACTTAAAGCAGTAGGCTATTCTACAAGTACTATTTATATTTCAACTTCTAATCTTACAATGCTATTGTTTAAAAAATTCTAGTTACAAGAGCTGCTGTTTAGTTAAAAGTGAAATAAACACGTTAAAATAACACAATTTACAGTAATTAAAATAACTGGTGGGCATAAACGTAGTACGGGTTTACTATGGGTTTAATAAAACCCGACAATTTAACCGGTTACTTGCCTAAATTTATTGAGAATTTCACAAACTACTGTTGTCAAGGGTTGTTATCGCAGTCTGTAACAAGGTCTGACATTGTTTGTTGAGTTTATTCAGTAACAAAAAACTTTTCCAGGTAACGATTCTTGTCTCGTCATGTTGGTGTAACATCTTGTGATAGTGTTATAACTGTTATGTTTTTGTTAACAGTTTCAAACTAGTCTATCCGAGAATGATTGAAACGTCGTAGCTGTTGTAAAAATTCGCCGTTGCTGTAAAAGTTGTAATTTGTAAAAAGAAACAAGAACGTGTTTTATTACAACCGGTGAGGAAGATACTGTAACAGGCTGCCATCGGTCTGTAACCATACTTAAATATGTAACCGTTACGAATGAACGATTCTGTAGCAAGGAGAGCCAGAATACATCATTGTGACGAGGGTGGGGTATCGGTCATGGTGTCCTACCCACTGGGGATTAAGGACTGTTTAATATACCATTTTGTAAGTCAGTGTAGACCGTTTACCGTGTTTCTACTGATTTTGAGGTATTTTTTAAGAAGCAAAATGGTTTTTAAAAACATGTCAAGATGTAGTTGAAAAAATAATTGATTTTGAAGAATTAATAGTTCCCACTGCTGTCGAAAGGGGACACTAATGTTGAGCACACTTCCAAGCAGTTATCAAAACATGTTTTGATTATAATTTAAATCTAATTTAACCTTTTTTTAATGTTGGAAGTTTATTTTGAATTGAGACGTCTGTCATCTAGAAGTTAATTTTACTTAAAAACCATCTATTAAGAGGCGTCATTCCATCATAGAAACCAGTTGGTTTCAAACATCTTCATGTGTGTGTGTGTGTTTAAGTACACGTGTTCAGTAGTTTGGATGGCCTTGACGTACAAGTGAACCATCTCCAAAACGGTGGTTTGGGATAACTGTTCTGTTCAATCTTATGAATATATTAGTTCAGCAACTATCGAGTTTAAACCTCTTCCTAGATGTCCATACCAGATTTATTTTCAGTTTTAACTACAGACACAATACATATACAATTTTATTGACGCACGTGAAAGGTATATCGGATCCAAAAGCTGTGAATGGCTAGGCTTCTGAGCATATTATATACCCTATTAGATCGCAGCACACTGATAACGTCAGTCAACTTCCTATAATTTAAAATACTGTTACTGAATTGAAACTGTTTATTTTGCTCAAACCTACAGGAGGTGACACTAGTCTATTTACGGATCAGCGGTCCTTAAAAAGACAGTTTGTAATAATGTGTGTGTTTTTTTCTGATTTATCTAATTATTCATTATCTGTGCGAGACTGAACAAGAGATCTGTTTGTTTTATTGAAATCACGCACAAACGAATTCACGACTTTTTATACAACGGGCATTTTATCAATTAGCAAACGAAAAACTTCGTTTTGGAACCTAAATAAAAACGGTGATTGTTATAAAGCTACTTTCTGTAACAGAGATATTGAAATACGCTTATAATTAGATTTTAACCTGTGTATGTGTTTTAAACCGCAACGTCTCCGTGTGGCACTTAGCACGAAACGTCATTATCACCACGTTAACAGCGCGAGCTTTTTTGAAGAGATAGGCCTACTGTTAAAAAAATAATAATATTAATAACAAAGAGTTTGGTGTTAAAATAAGTACTTTGATGTTTATACGGATCATTAGCTTACTTCTGTTATACGTGGACTCGGGTTAAATTTGTAGAAGTTACAGTTAATAAAACCAGTTCATTCAATATGCTGGTGATACTAATAGTGTGTCAACCATAAAAGGCCTGTCGTATCTCAGCTAGTCTGATGGGTTCTGACATTGAACGAAAGGTCTTGTTGACACTGGATAAAAAGTGTTTTGTTTAAACTCTCACTCTTGTATACTTGTAATTTAATTTACTAAAGCATTCGGGCAATGTGAGTATTTATTGCTTTGTCTGTCGTTGAAACGTTTATTCCGTACGACCCAAAGTTACTTTCGAATCTTCTAGAAGCGAAACAATTGTATTTGATATTACACCGAAGCACGTTTGTTGAATTTATAAAAGT
This sequence comes from Carcinoscorpius rotundicauda, assembly GCA_011833715.1. NCBI lineage: Eukaryota > Metazoa > Arthropoda > Merostomata > Xiphosura > Limulidae > Carcinoscorpius > Carcinoscorpius rotundicauda. The sequence goes on from CM022394.1 coordinate 130,296,588, forward strand.
TACAACTATTTGAATATCAATTCATTTGTCCCGCTCAGTTCTGCGACTTTCGAAATCCGAGGAAACTTTTTTTTATTTCTTTAACTACTAGAGGGAAGGCAGTTAGTCATCATAACCACCCGCCGCCAACTCTTTGGCTACTCTTTTACCAAAGAATAGTGGGATTGTTGTTGTTGTTTTTGAATTAAGCACAAAGCTACACAATGGGCTACCTGTTCTCTGCCCACCACGGGTATCGAAACCCGGATTTTAGCGTGTAAGTCCGGAGACATACCGCTGAGCCACTGGGGGGCTAGTGGGATTGACCGTAACATCATAACGCACCCACGGCTGAAAGGGCGAGCATCTTTGGTGCAACAGGGATTCGAACTCGCGACCCTCAGATTACGAGTCGAATGCCTTAACCCACCTGGCCATGCCGGGCCATTCTTTAAACCTTCACGGCAATTTTAAAGCTATTAACCGTATTACAAGTGTTAAATCACAACTTAATTTAGGAGGTTAACACCAGGAATGACAGTTTTGTTGTGTCTGAACCAAACCTTCTAATACTTCTATTTATGGAAAACACAACAACAACCACTAGGAGTAGAATATTAATACATGTGTAAACATCCTGATATTACGTGCATTTCTCTTAAAGATCAATTGCTCGGAATCGTATATTTTAGTTTTCTTAAAAACATTTCTTAGCTAGATAGGATATGAACAAAATTGATTTCCGGTGATTAGTACGAAAACATTTTAGATAAGTTCTGTATACAAGGTACGTGTACATTTTAATAGCATATTCTTTACAGCTATTTGCTTGACGTCACGACCCCTGTTAACGCTGTAATCACATTTCAGTAACGGGCGAACACTTGTTTATTTGTATGGACACTAATATTAGCAACTCCTAACTTGCGTTGCTGTGTTTTTCGCAACACCTTTTTCTTTTTATACCAGACACCCACTAAACAGCTCGTAATGTTTCTGGTTTCAAGATGAATTGGGACTGTGGCCAACACGAAGGTCACGAACAGCTATGAAACAATATAAGGTACCTTTTTATGTGCCACTTTAAACAGGAAATTTTCAAAGCAAGGATTGAGTTTTGGTTTTATGAAAAGTTAAATATTTCCCTTCATCCACCATGTCCGGAACTAACTCAGTTCCAAAATTTTATATGCAAAAAAAAAAAAAAAAAAGGCTCTTTTGGGCTCAGAAAACACTTCAAATAGAAGAGCGAACAACGTTTCGACCTTCTTCGGTCATCGTCAGGTTCACGATGGCCGAAGAAGGTCGAAACGTTGTTCGCTCTTCTATTTGAAGTGTTTTCTGAGCCCAAAAGAGCCGGGTTTTTTTTTGGTTTTTTTCATATAAAATTCTCAACAAGTGGGTTTCTCGACATCACTGATTGTTAACTGAGTTCCAGTTCATGTCGTAACCTTTTTCCAACTTGAAAATACACTCAGCAGCAAAAAAACCAGTAAACACGTTTCTTAAGTCGCGTGTCCTGACAGGATAATGAATTTGAGAGACAGTAATATGTAACAGTGTTTAGGAGAAGTTTTATTTGTCTAGCTTGCTCGTACCAAATCTAAATATAACCAAAGCTGTGTGCGGATGATAAAAGTCGAAAGTGGGAAAACTTGCGTGCGAATATATTATTCGCTCTCGTGTGATTAGATGGACTAAAATGACCAATCCACACCAGTTACTGGGACGTTGAATCTATGTAAAAAATATAAAAAGGTTAAACTAGAATATTTTATTAGCTGCTTAAAACCTTAAATTTTTCTTTTAAACCCGTGTTTAAATAGTGATAAGTCGGTTCGTTTATTTGTCCTGAAATAATTGAGTGTGTGGAAACTTTAAATGATACTGGTGGAAGATAGATTACGTTGTGTAGAATTTTTCGTGCTTTCTGTCATAAACTGTATTTCTGTTTTTTATACCTTTGTTAAACAACATCTACATTTAATGGAATATATTTTACATTCTATTTTAAACCGGAAGTAATAAGAACGTGTATCGCAGACCATCTGTTGTTTATTTAACGTCGTTTCATTGCTAAGCAACACAAGTGCATGTTGCTAGCCCTAAAATAAACCACTGAGCAATGTTAAACCTTTCACTAATATGTTGGTGTACGAATGACTACAGAGAGATGATTGGCTCACGTCCAATGCGTTTTTTTGGTCCTGTCTTTACGTTGTAATATTTGTATTGTTTTCGTGACCTTGCCCCACTGTTGCTGGGGGGTCCTTTAATACAATTGGAATATTTCAGTGCAACAATAATTTGTACCAAAAAAACAACAACCCCAGTAAACATCGCTTTTATTCTTGTGTTATAAAATTAATCTATTCGTGATGTAGAGTCAAATTAAATATATCATCTCACACTACCGTGATTTACACTGTTCATCTGGGCACGTTTGTACATGAATCTATTTAGATCATAATAATATGTTAATTTAGACTTGAATCAGCTGAGGTCTCAAGATCTGCATTGTCTTAGTTTAACTGTAAATAAGTTAAGTGTAGACCGTACATATACACAATGTAGTAGTAAATAAGTTAAGTATAGACCGTACATATACACAATGTAGTAGTAAATAAGTTAAGTGTAGACCGTACATATACACAATGTAGTAGTAAATAAGTTAAGTATAGACCGTACATTTACACAATGTAGTAGTAAATACACTTCCAGGTACAGACTGTATGCATATATATTTAGTTGAACTAATTCTTTACTTGGGGAAGGAGACAGTAAAGGATGGTATAGATGTGGAACGTAATGGAGGTTAAGGCTGATAGACGGTGTATCCCCACCGCTATGCAGGTCACACCTCTTCAGTCACCTCCTCCAAAACCAGGGTACATTTTATGATCCCACATTGTTTGTACCCTAGGAACTTTTCAGTTGATACAACGTTTTTGTTCGTTTTATTGATTTAAAATAACAAATTATGTAATTAGTGTGAGGTTTTGATTTGCTGTTTTTAACACAGTCCTTCCATATGATTTTACTATTTAACTTCATTAAACGTATTTATTTTCATTAAACAATATGTACACACCGACTGTAATAGAAAAACACTTTTATTGGCTATCAATTTAGACAAAATATTTAATATACGCTGTTGGTTTTAGGGTCCAGTTCCGATACAGGTACACTTTTTTAATTTCTTAAAGATTGAGACCACCGGTACTGGGCTGAGAGTAAATATCGCCGGGTCCTAGAGTAACTTCAGAATTCTAGAAGCAACCAAAGGGTCTTGACAAAGTTGACTAAAAGCACTTTATAGCGTAAGACTACTATAACGGACATGGCACAGGTCAAGGCTGGGTATCGGCATCGATGGTCCTTCGAAAGATTTGTAGATTTTATATTTATCATGAAAACCATTTTCTATGATTTAGCGAAACATGATGGAACGTTGACGGATATGGGCCGGGCATGGCCTCGTGGTTAGCGTTCTCGGACTATGGTGAGAAGGTTAAAAAACCAACAAAAACTCTCACACTTAGAATTTTGAGTGTGATATAAGAGTAACAGCAAGTTCCACTATTTGTACAAGACAAGTAGTGGTGGGTTCTGTCGACGACTTGTAGATTAATTTTAGATCAATATGATATTTTATAGCCGTTTCGAAAGTCCAAGGATATCGAGTTTTTAAACAGTTAATAAGTTTTTCACTTCTGTTATCATTTTCAGGCGACCGGAGTGTAGTTTAGAAGTTACCTTAGAGTATATTGTGTTAATATATTTAGTTATGTACAGATGAAGTTGGTCTTTCTGATGGTTCTTCTTTCACTTTGTTAGTTAAGCCTATTTCTATTGTAACAACATTAATATCTGGCTGGTCTACATTGTTCATCTCTTCTATAAACCATTGTTGACAGAAAAAATTTTGAACATTTTTTGTAATGCAGGAATAATTTGATCAGTCAGCAAACACTTGATATTAGTATTAGGCCTACTACATTTTTAAACGCTAATTTTTTAAAATCTAGTCTGTTAGAAATTTTCAAGAATTAGAAGAATATATAATAGTATTCCAATCACAATATTTGTTATATCCAGAGCTCGTGAGGCTAGCTGGGATACAACAAACACAGCAGTGGTTGGAACACCAGCTTACAACTATACGAATTACGGCGTGTACGCCTTCTACAAGTGGCGATAAATGATTACATTTATACTTGTCATAAGACATTATGCTAGGCCTATTAAATTTTAAAACACTTTGTTCTTGATGTAATCCCTTACGGATTTCCGAGTCTACATTTAGTTTAATGATAGTGTGTTCCACTCTAATTTATTGTTACTCTTCAGACGTTTCTATTTGAATAAACTTTTAAGATCTTTTTTACAGTGGGCGACATGAACATCGAAACATTTAAGTTTTTATGCAGAGATCGTGACAATCTAAACGTTCATACGTTTTAACCAAGTGTTAAGACTGGAAATTATGACGTGTTTGGCTCGACTGACCAATCGGGATTAATTTTGAAGTCGGCTCGGCATGGACAGGTGGGTTAAGGCGTTCGACTCTTAATCTGAGGTTCGCGGGTTCAAATCCCCGTCGTACCAAACTTGCTCGGCCTTTCAGCCGTGGGGCGTTATAATGGTACGATCAATCCCACTATTTGTTGGTAAGAGTAGCCCAAGAATTGGGGATGGATGGTGATGACTAGCTGCCTTTCCTCTAGTGTTACACTGATAAATTAGGGACGGCTAGCGCAGATAGCCCTCGAGTTGCTTTGCGCGAATTTCAAAAAACAAACAAACAATAGTGAAGTCGTACCCAAGTGCGAGTTAAGGGACGGAACATTGGTACGTTGTAACTCCTACCGTGTTCAGATATGTCTAATACCGGTCGGTAACTGGATGTTCACTTGTACATTTATTTATTTCTGAAGAATGAGCTTTAGAAATTAGATAATCGAAATGTTCCCTTGAAACAATACTATTCAAAAAGAATAAGACTGCTGTTAAAATAGAATTGTGCACGTTGTTGTTCGTTCTGGAACAATCGTGGATGTGTCTGCTCATAACAGTACAAGACTGTAGCAGAACACCATTTGTAAGGTGCTAACAGAACTCTATTTGAGGTGTAAAATGGTTCAGTTCAGTGACGTTTTAACCTAAAGAATTTAAAGTGCAAACCTTAATTTTGAGACTACAGATGTACACACAAGTCAGGGGAAAAGAAACCGGTTGTTTGTGTGATGTGTACATCATTAAAATAAGTGTTATTTCTAAAACCTACTTGGATTATAGGCGTGACAGCTACACCATATACATGTAGGTATTGCAGGGCGCTGATACAATTCTGTGAAATACAAGAACTCGTGGACTCACTGTAATAACATTTCTAACCACTTTGCCTTATTTCGCCCCCTATAATGAAACTTTCTACAGTTTTACTTATCTTGCATTTGTTTTTAACTCGCAAGGTTTAAAACCGCTCTGTGTTCGCGTAATTTTATTCAGTGTTAAAAATTATACCTAAATATATTCTCTCAACATAAGTTACAGTGTTTACGATTCAGCGAAATCTTTATTTGTATCTTTCTAAGTCTTTTTTTTTTAATCTAAAAGTGTTACATACTTTCATCAAAAATTATAGGTCACAGGTTAAGCTTATTTCTACTGACCACGTATCCATAAATCCTTAACGGTTTCGTTTTATGACTCTAATTAGAAGTACTCGGATAAAATGTAATCTGTCGAAGTGCGTTAGTTAGGTTGATAGTAGCGTGCTCTGTCGGTCTCTATTTACAGTAAGTTTTAATGTCTTAAAAACAGGTACAAAGTTTCGATCATTCACGCGTTTTAACCATAAAAAGTTTTATTCAGTGATGTCGAGAGAACCCACTTGTAGAGAAATATATATGCAAAAACGGCTCGTTTGGGTTGAGAAAATATTTTACATAGAAGAGCGAACAACGATGACCGAAGAAGGTCGAAACGTTGTTCGCTCTTCTATGTAAAATATTTTTTCAACCCAAACGAGCCGTTTTTGCATGTATAAAAAAAGTTTTTTAGTTTTAAAGTCAGTATTCAACAATCTAAGTTATTGACATGGTCTGAGTTACAAGAATCTTATGTTCGAAACGTTGTTCTCTTATCAATAAAAGTGTTAATACGCATACCAGCCGTTCTGAGATGCATTTTTATTTCGAGTGGGTTTCTCGTCATCAAGGAATTTTTCCCATTTATTTTTCTAAACAAAGACCAGAATGTTGGGAGTTCACTCTTGTGTAATACTTTCGTTTTATCTATCAAATAAACAAAAGAACTTCAACAATAGTTTGTGGAAGACAATTATGTGGGCGGAGGTGAAGAAAAAGGAAAACTTAGCGTTTACAAAGTATATCGGAACATATTAGTTTTTTAAATATATTAAACGTGGCTGAAATAGCCACACCTCGAAAAAAATGGCTTCTAACGAACCGCGAATTGTCTATACGTTAGGAAGCAAAAATTCGGCATTATTAGACGTTTTCTGAGAGGAAACGTTACATGGAATATTTAATAAATCCACTTGTTGAACCTTGCGTAACTTTACAGCCATTCGTTATAGAGGTGGATACCCCACTTTCTACGATGAATCATCGCATATGGAGAAACGTGGCAAGTCACGTGTTTTTTTGTATTTGTATGTTAACTGCGAGGGTCCGCATTTGCAGCGCCCTCTTTACTCTAGTACTTGAAGAGAAAGACTTTTACAAACTGTGACAATAAAGATGGCGGTAGTTAATTGTGACACAAACCTTTATTATCCAGTATGAAAATATAACACAAGGAGAGCAGGATTTGCTTTAATTTAAAGTTAAAGCTATTGGCTATTTTACTGAGAAGGGAACGTTACTAAAGTTTGATAAGACATATTGTACAGTTTGTATCTGTTCTGTCTGACTCTTGCAAACAACGACTTTGATGGATTTCTGATCATGGATTTTGTGAAGTCCATTCATGTATAAGGGTCTCCTTGTCCAGGTTATATGTTTTTAATTTTCCACACTACGTTATTAAAGTGGTCATACAAGTCTTCAGTGCCATTTCTTGATACGATGTGGGTCTAACTATTTCAATGTAGTTGCTCTAAACGCGTGCGGTTTGTTTACGAGTCGTACACCGTATAGAGCACACTTGCATTAAATGGCTGAGGCGGAACGTATTCTGTACGATGAATCGGCAGTTAATGGGTTGAAAGCTCTAGTAACTGAATTATGATTATAGAAAATACTTGTGGGTTGAACTTGTACATTATTGCAGATATATTATGATATTATACACAAGTTTTTGTCCGTCTTGGGCAGCGTATTCATTGAACATTAATAAATAAATATACGTATATGTATTTTGGCTTAAATGTTATTGACATGGGACTAATCTAGATCTTTTAAGTTGACCATACGTTGTTAGGAACTATTGGGATTGCGGCAGAAAATCCTTCTGACAGTAAAATTACCCAACTGAAGAAACGATACAATTCTTTATAGACAAGAACGTAACAACAGTTTTTAATCTTCTGTATACATCATCGTATTCTTGTTTTTAATTACAGGTCACAAGTTTACTAATTTCCATTGAGTAGACCTGGTGGTCAGGTCGCTCGACTCGATGCCTGCGGGTCGCCGGATTGAAGCCAGTCACCGAACATGTTCACGATTTCAAACATGGGAGCATTATAATGTGACGGTCAATTCCACTTTTCTTTGTTGAGAGTAGCCCAGAAGTTGACGGTGATATTTACGTAACTTCAAAATTAAGGACAGCTAGCACAAATAGTGTTGAAACAAATGAACAGCAGCAACAAACTAAAAAAAATCGTGTGTCCACATTTATATCACGTGAATATTAATTATTGTTTGTTTTTAATTTTGTTCAAAGCTGCACGAGGGCTATCTGCGCTAGTCTTCCCTAATTTAACAGTGTAAGACTAGAGGGAAGGCAGCTAGTCATCACCACTTACCACCAACTCTCAGCCTACTCTTTTTATCAACGAATAGTGGGATTGACCGTGCCATTATAACACCCCTACGACTGAAAGGGCGAACATGTTTGGTGTGACGGGAATTCGAACCTCGGATTACGAGTCGAGTGTCTCAACCACCTAGACATAATATAATTGAATATAATTGAAATTGATATAGTGTTAGAAGAACCAAGGTCAAAGGCCATTATTATTTTTATTTGCTCTTAACCCACTGAAATAAGTGAAGGGGTCGTGTGGGCTAAAGGTCATTGTTCTGTGACAAAAAATTGTAACAGTAATTTGTTCGGGTATTGGCATCACGTGACTATACGTAACGACGCTAGTACTCGTCAAGTTGATCATGCTAATAGCTTATAATACCTCCAATTCGTGGTCATTTGTTGAACGTTATGGGAGCGTGATTGAACTTGGTGTGAAATGGTGGTAGAACCACTTCTGTCCAGACTACCTGTTTTGATATTTAGTACCACTGTCATTACACTCCTCACACACACATTTCTTTCTTTCTCGTATTATTGGAAAACCCTGTGCACCTTTTTACCATTCCTTCGTTAAGTTTTATATATCTAATTATCCATATCTTCCACATTTTCAATACATGTATTTGTAACCCTTCTTTTCTGTGTTGTGACGTATAATCTACAACGTATAACAGCTGTAACAAAGCTAACATACAGGTATCGATCCTCCACACTGAAAACTGTAGGTAGCCTGGTTGTGTTTTTTTTCTCTCTCTTAAAAAACAAACAACTAACCTTATTTTTTAAACCAGATGTATTTTGTTTGGCTGTGTGTACATTTTCTATTGGTTACATGTCGTGTAACGTCACGTGATTACCGCACGTCTTCAGTGCTTTCACAGAAATTTGGAGATAAACCTGAATACTTAAATCAGTATTGGATTTTTTTTTTAAAGATGTATCCAACATTCGTTGCTTCTACAGTTGTACTTTGCTTATTAGTTATTATACACTTTGGAGAGGGGAAAAAATGTTTTCACTATTCTTAGTGAAATATTATAGAGAGTATTGGAGAGTGTTTAAAACTTATCTGTATATAATAAGTACATTTGTAATATCTGTGCTACGTGTGTATAGGTAGAAAATGAATATATTTAACTGAGAACACTAGGCCTAATAATGTCGTACCAACAAGTTTTGCGTGCTTATAAATATGACATCACAAAACAAAGAACCGGTTTCATATAGCAAGAACGGCAGAATTCGAACTAAAAACACGCAGCCGCAGTGAAAGGGTTAGGAGTTTTTGAGACAGAACATTAAAGCATGTTTTTACTGTAACAAAACAAAAACCTTTACTTATTCACGACATGCCTTCATTTTTTTTCTCTCACAGTAATTTAAATACTTATTAAAACTAATGGTCTTGTTTCTCTTGTTCTACTGTACGTTGTTTTTAAGTGGCACCATTAACGAGTCCAATTTCCTGGAAAAGAATACTTATGCTGATTAATTTCATTAAATGAAAAATTCGCTGTTTAATGTTTTTGTTTTGATACGTTGACGTACCTACAACCCTACCAGGATAGTGGATGATGAAGGGAGGGGTACACATTTCTGTGGAAAAGTTTAACACGTGCAAGAGAGCTAGGAACATTTAATTATACTCACTAGATATACCTGGTAGTACAAAGTATGTGTATTTATATTAACAGATTTTGTAAGATTCGTGGGCTGTATTTTCACATTGGTTTAACCTCGGCTGTTTTAATACAATAAAACTATTTAGTTTTCGACGTGGATTAGATCGTGTACTAGTGTACAAATGTTTAACCTCGGCTGTTTTAATACAATAAAATCGTTTTAGTTGACGTGGATTAGATCATGTACTGGTATACAAATGTTTAACCTCGGATGTTTTAATACTATAAATTCGTTTTAGTTTTTGACATGGATTAGATCGTGTACTGGTATACAAATGTTTAACCTCGGCTGTTTTAATACAATAAAACCATTTAGTTTTCGACATGGATTAGATCGTGTACTGGTATACAAATGTTTAACCTCGGCTGTTTTAATACAATAAAACCATTTAGTTTTCGACATGGATTAGATCGTGTACTGGTATACAAATGTTTAACCTCGAATGTTTTAATACAATAAATTCGTTTTAGTTTTTGACATGGATTAGATCGTGTACTGGTATACAAATGTTTAAGAAGAAAAAACAAACTGGGTCTAAATTCTACACGATCTGTTTTCACTTGAATATTTCAACTTTCATGTTATGTTTCTGTTATTGTAATGTTGCTGGTTTTGTATCATGATTCTATGACATCATAGCTCACTTCGTGGTATTATAAACTTCATGCAATTAAAATGATCCAGCCAGTGTTCGTTTCTATCAGGGTTTTAAAATACGATTCATTCAAGTCTATAAAACACTTAAGTTTTTTTCAACAGGTCTTGTTATCTGATATTTAATAGTTTGAATATCTCGCTACCCTGACCTGACTTGTGTAGTCTCTAAGTTTTATATATGTACTGTTCATTGTTTTATTTGTATTAAGTGACCTTTATTAGTGACACTTTATTCAAGTAAATAAACCGCATGATACTTGTCCGTTAAGAACTGTTTTATTGTATTCTCAGTGTAAATATAGATATGTGATACGTATTTATCAGCTGTTGATTTTCTCATAGTACCTTGCTTGATACTTAAAACAAATCCACGTTGTATCTTAAACCTCCCTCACTTCAAAAAATTATCTGTGTAATTTTCCTTTTTCCTTCACTTGACATACAACTCATGAGTGGGGTAGAGAGAACTTCTTAGTTATATCTGTCCACGAGCTTCTACTTTGAGTTAGGTAATTCTGAACCGAAATATCTGCCATGTTTTCTGCTCCGCATCGTTTATCAAGTTTTTTAAACCTCACACGTATCGTACACCTTAGTCGGAGTTATTTTACTTCAAATACTATCGTTTAGGATGAGTGGTTCTCGATGTCAGTACGGTAGTTAGTATTTAAGTCTGCTTGTCGTTCAAAATAGGTGGTTCTCAATGTCAGTACGTAGTTAGTATTTAGGTCTGATTATCGTTCAAAATGGGTGGTTCTCAATGTCAGTACGTAGTTAGTATTTAGGTCTGATTATCGTTCAAAATGGGTGGTTCTCAATGTCAGTACGGTAGTTAGTATTTAAGTCTGCTTGTCGTTCAAAATAGGTGGTTCTCAATGTCAGTACGTAGTTAGTATTTAGGTCTGCTTGTTCAAAATGGGTGGTTCTCAATGTCAGTACGTAGTTAGTATTTAGGTCTGATTATCGTTCAAAATGGGTGGTTCTCAATGTCAGTACGTAGTTAGTATTTAGGTCTGCTTGTCGTTCAAAATGGGTGGTTCTCTATGTCAGTATAGTAGTTAATATTTAGGTTGTAATACAGTCGAGAGACTGAGGAGCAGTGGAACAGTTTACATCTGGATGTGAAGACATCCTCAGAAAGAGTTTAGAATACACGTGCACATTAAATAACAGTATATTATTTACAAAAATAAAATATGGGTAATAAGTATCCAAAACAACAACCGTCTTATTAAAACCAAAATTACTTTCTGATTGCAGAACAATAGTGAATACATTAATTTCTATCTTCTGTTTATGTGTAGCACGTAACACACGAGTTGTATTAAACAATTATTCTCAATATTGTTACGTTGAAATGAAATCGACATTGTAGGTTAGGTGTTCATACGTCAGCTTGGTGGATGTTGCAGTTTTATTATAATAAGTGGTATTGAATTATGCATAAAAACGTGCAGTAAATGTTACTACATCATTACACTAGATGTCACTACTTAACTGTTGGTGTATTCTTGTATGATATTTCTTGTTAGATATACTAAAAATCGGCAGAAAAAAACTCATTCGATTGCGAAACAAAACTCGCTAAGAAACACTCAACACCGATTATAAACTGTTATATATGTATTATAGAAATATTGTCGTTAGATTCATTGTCACAACAGGTCTGTTGTCGATCGATACTATTATAACAAACATGTCTTCGTGGGCTTTCTAAAAATACAGAGAACTCTCACCCAGTAAATATTACACTTGTACCTAATCACACATCAGTCATGTTTTAACCGTTATGATTAGATGAAAAACAAGCAGTGAATAAGTTGGATCAGTCATCAGACAAGTGATGACCAGACATATTTCACTTTTTTATTTCACAATGTTCATGTCAGTGGTTGGCTTATGCGGATGAAGAAACATGATTAAACAGCGACCTTTATTCCAACCAGTAAGTTCGTTAGCTTTATTTTATTACACGTGGCTGGATTATATTTTTAAAAATTTTCTACAGCTTACACACGAAAACTGATCCAATCAAAATAATCCCTTCAAGCAAAAATTATTGTAGGAAACAGTGACGTCAAAACAAAACTGAAAACAGTGACGAAACTGTTAACTTCATGAACAGTTCGTAATGTTGTAGTTAATTGTTAAGTTCTGTTAGCTTTCATAATAATATATATTATATTCTTTACTCTCTCTAACCGTTTCACCGATGAACACGCGAAAGAAAAGCATAGCTCGTTTGTTTGCCAACTGAACCAAAACTCGTAACATTTTCTGTACCATATTAAAATGTTACGTACAGCTGTGTTAAACGTTGGCTGGTTTGATGTCATATGAGGCAAATCAGCTTGGCCATCTGCGCCAGTGTTAAACGGAATTGATTTCGTAGACATCTCAGGTCTGTATGTAAATCATCGTATAGTGGTAACTAAATAGATGTGGAGCGAATTTAAAAGGTTGAGTTGAAGGCATTTCGGTAATGTAGGTATTTATTTAGATTATATATATAAAGGTAAGGTACATTTTTACACGACTGTGTTTCTATTACAAATGGTAAAGTTTTAGAATAGAACCATGTACTGCTTTAAAATATTGATTCAGAAATAAACTTTCACTTTCAAGGTGTGTAATAAACAAGTCACGTTCATCTCGGGTAACGTCGTTCGAATAAGTTTGTGTATTTGACAGTATTTTGTACAATTTTGGTCTAATTCTCAAATACTGTGCGTGTTTTAGAGATGACGTCGCATACTTGATTGGCTGCGCGCAATTTGTCATCGGTAATGTTCATAGAAATGTTTTAGAACATTTGTCATCAGTAATGTTCATAGAAATGTTTTAGAACATACTAATAACACATCTGGCTTTGAAGTATCTACAACATAGCTTTTATGTTAAGTGGTAATAATGTAACTTTTCTGATGAACAATATAATTTTGACATTTTGGGTGTATTTAGACGTTGGAGCTAAATTGTTATGTCTTGCTTAACTTTTGTGCAAATCATTGTTTAGGTTTGAAAAAATAAGATAGTGTAGAAAGCATGACACTGTTAACTAAATAACTGTACATTAAACATATGTTTAGGGACAACAAGGGATGACCAGTAGGTCCATCTTGGCTGTCCCATCTTTTACTTTTAAAATGATTAAAAACGAAAAAAACACCTGGAGGTCAGCCCTTGTCATTCATGTGAAAAACACCTGAAGGTCAGCCCTTGTCATTCATGTACTTATCAATGTTTTTCTGAAACTTGTTTAAATTTACTGCCTTTACCACATCTAAGGACAACCCATTCCACAGGTCAACCACCCTGTTAGAAAAATAAAACTGTCTTAACTAAAGATTACTCCTACCCTGCCGAACTTTATGTTCCGTAGTCCCAGTGTTCTCACTGTTAAATATTTTAAAAAAGATGCATCAACTCCATCTATTCCTTTTACAGTCTCGATCAGTTCAGTCAGATCTACCCTAACTCTTTCAGGGAGAAAATAATTTGAGATCTCATACTCTCCTCATATGACATTCCTTCCATCTTGGGCACCTTTCTTTGAACACTTTCCAACAATTCAATGTCTTTCTTAAGGTAAGGACCACAAGACTGAACACGATATTCCAAACGTAGTCTAACCAGTGACATGTATAATGCAATTATAACATCTTTAGACATATATTCAATATTTGTGTAGATACAACCTAAAATTCTATTTGCCCTACTACTAACAACAACACTGTTTGGATGGCTTTAGAGACTTATACAAACCTACATACATTATTTTACATTTATTATAATTAAAACCATTTATTTACCCAACTAACTGAATGATCTAAATCAGTAACATCCTGTTTACAGTCACCAACATTCAACATCATAACATCATCAGTATATTTAAATATCTTAAGCTGTGTTATTAAGAATCATTATTAGTACAGTGTACGCCGATTATCGTAATATCAGTGGGCCTATAAATACCAGTTAAAATAAAAAATATATTACAACGTTTTGAGAATTGTTGTACAAATGATTGATTACCTATCGAAATGAAGTGTGTGGTTTTAAACGTGTATACCATCAGTATCACAATCGTATATCCTACTTACCAGTGGCTATTATTTTACATTTAACCTGTAGAGATAACTTGTTTAGTTTTATTATTTTATAAATTTCGAGGATTAACATTATACCATGTAAACTAAGATATATTTAATGATTTTCACCTCCACTTTACGATATCTGTGGTGGGCAGAACACGGATAGGCTCTTGTGTAATTTTGTTATTATCTTCCAATTTAAAAATATGACTTTTAGTAAAAATATTTGGAGTGGGTATTTTCGAAGTACACTGTTCTTGAAACAAAAGAAGGTAATATAAATATAGCAAGATACTAAAATATTTAAACAAACCCTTGCTTTTAGCTAGGCCTACATGCATCTGTTTAGCAGTATTTTCATGCAAAGTGTTAGGCCTATTATTTTTAACATAACGTTGTTCGTTCAGTCAGGTTTGTTTTTTTAAGAACAAGAGTGTGTAATAGTTAATTATACTTGTTAGACCTCATATAGTTTTAACCACTACATTCTATATATAGTCACCTTGGCGGTTTCAAGAATTGGAGCAGTGTATAGCTGATGGTATTCTAACCACATTACATCGAGGACGGAGCGTATTGCTCTGTCCAGAGCTCTTCTGGTTGGCTGGGATACAACAACAGTTTTTATACTGTGAACGTCATTTAAAAGCTGTGAAGCATAATTTATAACTGATTATGCTTGTCATACGACATTGATGCTAAACCTTTAAAAATATACGAGGTCGAATACAGATATAGTTGGTTATAAACATGCTTAGGAAAGGCTTCTTCAATATAGTAAATAATTCGATACATTCTGAACCTTAAATTTAAAGAGACGTGGCAAGGACACGTGTACGTAGGAAAGTTTTTCAAATTCTTAAATGGAAAGGTCATGCTTATATTTATAGTATCCCGTGCGTGGACTAATGTATGCTTCACCAAAACATACGAATTCTTCCACTGCAATGTAGGGCTGAAATGTTCGCCTCGTCAGTTTTGTTTGTACAAAACTGTTTTCGTTTGCTAGCCACCACAAATATTTCAAGTTTCGGGAAATTGTCTCTGACAGAATCAGCACACACTTACACTGTTATTCTAATTTTAAAACATCTGTCTTGGTTCTGAAACGTTAAAAATCGTGAGTTTGCTCTGGACCATTTGAAAGTGTAATTGATTTGATGGACGTACTTCATTAGATGTTTTAGGGTTAACCATACTTGATTCAAGGATAAGGAAACAAGTGAAAAAAATTACGATGTCATTCCGAATCTTCCACCATTCCAAGAAGTAACGAAAAGTCTCGTGTGACGCTATTGGTTGGAATTGACATTATCTCGTCATAAAGTGGTTTAAAAGTGAGTTATCTAGGTCTTGTGTAACCTAGTTACTTAGTTATTTTCTTGAAAACCACGGTTTACTTCCACGAGGGACTATTTCTTAAAGCTAAACCTGAATGTTTTATTTCTTGTCTAATTGTTTGTGCAGAATTTGTAACAAGGTATACCACTGCCCTGTCTAGTTTTAAAATCGTTGCTAGTGTCAGTTCACAAACACGAAGTATTATTCCTACTGTTTTAATTTGTAGATACGTGTGTGTGTTCCTAGGTGTAGTTAATGCAGTCATTCAGGTATATTTTCCTATGATTGATGTGCACCTGGTAATAATTTTTCTCTGTCAGTACTTGGTAAAAGTGGTCAGTAGTTAAGTATTGTGGGCAGGCTGGGTTTTGTAGCGATTGAATCGTTTAAACGTGTCATTGTTATCATAATGTGTGCTTGGTCTTAAGAAATAACTGTAAAACACACACAATATTCCTTTAATTCACTGCCTCTTATTTTGCTTGCGTGACTTAACAGTGAAACTTCTGGATCTAACATTACAATTCTGATTCAGTTATCTTTTCGGTCTTCATAGATTTGGCCTTCAACCTGTTTTGTACAGAAATGCTCTTTCACAATCATTGGGCTTTACATGGCCAAGTGGTTAAGGCACTCGACTCGTAAATTTAGGGATCATAGGTTCGAATCACTGTCGCACCAAACATGTTTACCCTTTCAGCCGTGGGGGTATTTATAATGTGACGGTCAATCCCACTACTCGTTGGTGAAAGAATAGCCCAAGAGTTGGCGATTGGTGGTGATGACTAGCTACCTTCTTTCTAGTCTTACACTGCTAAATTAGAGACTGTTAGCGCAGATAGCCCTGGTGTAGCTTTGCGCGAAATTCAAACCAATCACAATCAATGTATGTTACACAAATTTGAAGCTACTTGAGACAATTTTTACATGTTAGGAAAATGATCACCACACGTTTTAATGACCCTTTACCTAAATATTCAGTTTTCATGCGTGTCTTTCAATAAATCTTAGAACCTAGGATGTTCGTTCTGTACCAACGAATCATTCTTGTTAATCACAAGTGCCCCCCGCTAGCACAGCGGTAAGTCTACGGATTTACAACGCTAAAATCAGGGGTTCGGTTCCCCTCGGTAGGCTCAGCAGATAACCTTGCGTGGCTTTGCTGTAAGAACAAAACAACATAAACTGCAGTGACACCTGTGATTAAGTGTTTTCCCAGTTTGTTGGTTCCGTAAAAATATGTAAGATTGTTAATAGCTCCATCTGGTAGATCTTTATCAAAAATAGGATTGAGTAGAGAAATCTACAGATAAAATATACGATGTTCTCAAAACATCTGTTAATTTAATAGGTTCTAGAGATTATACAAGTACAAAAACTTTAAAATGAGACAAGTTCTTGTCGTGAAGATAATGTTCTATGTAAATACTTAAAATAACTTATGTTTAAACCCCTTTTGTTGTTTAAAAATTGTGTTTAGTGCAAGTGATTCCGGTGTCTGTTTTCTTTGATCAAGCAAGACAAGATGGCTTCCTATACCACTTAGGACAGATTCTGGCTGACTGCTTAAAATCATGCTTCAATGTGATAAATATCATTATGTGACTCAGACGCTGTGTTCACGTGAACATCTGGTCTCTGCCAGTTGAATAATTACCTGGGGTTTACACAAACCAAAGAAATACCGGGTGATGTAGTTTTAACATATAATCATTACGACTCTGGTACCAACACTAATAAAACTGTGTGCTAATCACCCTAGAAGAATATTGCATGTTAACAGTTTGTTTCATTAGTGCGTACATGTATGGTAACCAGTGATTGAAATAGTTAATATACTGTTATTGTACAATTGTTTGAATTAGTAACACAAGTTAACCATTAATAATTACTCTGTATGTAGATAATACAACACTTTACTGTAACAACACGTACATATTTATGTTAACTTAAGCCTAACTCTCCATGTGCTGTTAGAATGGTGATCTGTTAGATGTTTGTGGATTTTGTATTAAACTCTGTTCAGACATTCTACGTGTGGACATGATACAACAATAAGTTAACAGTTTTTGTGAAGATGTGCGAGATTGTAGTAACTGTTAATTTTCCAGACTTACTGGTGAATGGAGACCGTAAAACCAGTCTAAAACAAAACGAAATTACTGAGAAATAGATTAAATACAACAAACAGAATAGGGAAAATAATCGATTTTGCGAACTACCAGCGGTTGTTATGAAATGTAAAACTTACCATCAATACTTTACTATTGACACGTTCGTAACCATAATTTATCGATCGGCCAATGCATCGCTACACACCAAGCTGTCGTCTGAAACGCGATCCAGTAGTCTATGTGGAAAAATAGCCATTTTCACAATATGTAACCAGTATGGATATATTAACATTATAGTGTATCGGTGATAGTACATCTGAGACCAAACTAAACACTGACATGTATCTATCAAAATAAAGCAGGCAAGCTAGGTATCTGGAGCACTGTTTATGTATCTTTAATTGAAATGGAAGATGGTGAATCACGAAATACGTGACGTTCTAAATATAAAAGTTGAAAGAACTGGGAAAGCCGGTGAATATAGTAAAATCTTAAATGGCTTTATGGAACGACATTAATATTGTTTAGGGTTTGAATAGCGACCTCGGGCTTAGGGCTATAATTTTTACTTTATTCATCATTTAGTGTATTTTGATTTCCTTTGCGTACAATAAGCTTAAATTAGGAACATTAGCCATATTACCGATGTTAAAAAAAGTAAAATTTGTATGTTGACGAATAAATCGTTTTAATAATTTTAAAATCATAAAGCAAGTTAACATTTAATGTACAGAATGTCATTAAGTCAGCTCGTTGCCAGTAACAGCATTTAGATATGGATAAATATGTATTTAATAATAAAGAACGCGTTTTATAGGTGGCGTCGTGGTGCCTGTATGTCTGAATGGTGGTACCCATGGAGCTGCGGATGGTACTGTACGTTTGTGCTGGGTTAAAAATGTTCCAACACATTATCACTTCTCGTGACCTATACTTCTCCACTGGAGACCGTGTATTATGTCTCGAAGCTGCATATTCTGGCCGGAGAGTAGATCAGTTAGGTTTGAAACATTTTGTGGTCAACGCAGTATTTGGTTGGATTGTGTAATTGTGCCAAATTTGCCGTAGTTTCAGTGTACTCGTCTTGGGTGTGGAGCTAGCGTAACCAGTTGTTTAGTTTGAGTGTAGAAGCGAATTAAGAATAATTAATTGAAAGTGTTTTAATTAATTTCATCTCTATTATGTAATGAATGCAAACATTAAAAAAAGAGTGCCTTTCAATAGTAAACCCGATTATTTTAATTTCTTGAACCATGTGATCCTGTGTTCTAACTCGTTTATTAGAATCGTGTCATTTTTGCAACAGAATAAGCTGGTAACATCACTGTTTTAAATTGTAACCTGTAGCAACTAGTAATGTGCTGTTCTCGAGAGTACACATGCGCACTGATCTTTTACATACAGCTAACACAAATTATCGTCTGTTTTATCATGTAAATTGTAGGACATGGTTAAGGCTAATAAAAGAATTAATTTGTTTAATAATATTAAATGCTATAGTTTCATTAGCTTTAGTGTCGATTTGCAATTTTTCAAAACCATTCCATTCGGAAGGAAAGCCATTTTGAATTTACAGAGATAATGAAGGTAAATTGTAAAACATTTCGTTTGTTCTCGTATTTAAAACATCCATCTTTCTTTTCGTCATCTAGTGAGGAGACGCCGTTGAAACCACCAGCTAAAGTGAGGGTTACATTTTACGAGTCGCAGAAACCCAATTTCGTCACCACCCCCGAGTCTCCAGACGTTCCTTTCGATTTGATTGTTCCTCCAAACATGGCTTCATCGCCGGCTATGGAAGAGCCACCTCGCGACCATCAGCAGAGGTGAGAATAGTTTTAATTCAATCTTGTGTTTCTACGCAGAGAAAACAAGTGCCTCACTGAATAAACAGTACTTGTTTTTCAAAGTACTTGTAATACTTTGTTTAAACACTTCATTCTTTCTTGTAAAGAATTCTAAACTGAGTCTCAAGTCATCATTCGTCTCGTAATTACGTTTCTATTTAATAAGCCAAATGAGAAGTTATTCCTTTAGTGTGGTTGTAATTGTTCGGTACTTTTAATCCGAGATAAGCAGTCTTATGTCTAACTTTTACGAACATTTGGCTTCTTAGAATAATTAACTGAAGATGCAGTGTCGTCACGTACGGATGGGCACAGGTTTTTAGTCAGTGTCTGAACATTCGTGCTTTGTTTCTCGTGGTCGATTTAAAGTATCTTCGCACTTCGAAGCTGTGAGTTAATCACAAGATTGAAGATTAAATCCACATATTCGATTAGAGTAGCCCAAGAGTTGCCGATAGGTGGTGTCGACTAGTTGTCTTCCCTTTGGCCTGTTAACTGAAAGTTTGAAGTGGCTCGCGCAAATAGCCATTTTTTCGTTCTGCTCTTTGTATAGATAAGCAAAACAACCAAGCACGTGCCAACTTTATAGCCACAACTTTAGGTTTTCGTAACAGTGGTGGATTACAAGGGAAGTGTATTGATTTGTTGCTAGGATGCATACGATTTTAACGTCTCTTCCAGCTGGCATATCTTTTCAATCCATAGCGCATGTCGGGGGAGGATATCGAGGGGCCGACCTTGTGTGACTCCCCAGGAGGCCCTAAGATACATGCCAACTTTAGTGACAGTTGGTATAGCAGTTTGTCGGTTATAAGTAAACTCAAACACAGACTTCGTCGAAGTCGTTAGATATTATATTTTTCTTAACAGTGCAGCCAGTTATTCCAGACAAAACTAGTGAACATAATTAAATAGGATTTGGTTATAGAGAAATGTTTTTTTATTTATTTATTGTGTAACGAGTGATGAGGGCTGTGAAACTAGTGTAGACTTTTGTTTAGAACTAGTACCCTGTGTGACGGATGAGTTTATATTTTTACTCGTACGTAGTTGTTGATTTAGGATTTAGTGTCATTCGTCTTAACATCAAATCTTGTTATAGAGGGCAGCACACGAAACATTCGCAAAAAAAAGTCAAGCAGTTAACATATTAACATTCTCGTTTTATTCATTTGGTAAAACGGTAATCCGAAATGTTTTTATTGAAAAAAAAAACGTTTCCTAGTATGTCCAATTCAATGATTTAAACAAAACTTTAAAAGTTGAATCTAGGGCGGGGGGCGCCTAATCCTATCTCATGCCTTTACCCCCTCCCCCAAGGAACCTATTTAGAATGTAAATAGCAGTTACATTACTATGAGTCGTTTTCGAAAAACTGTATTTCTGTTTGCCAGTCTGAACTTGCAACTTTTCTTGTCTATTAAATGAGCTTGGAACTAAAGCGTTACAAGCGCCCTCTTGAAAATAAATTAAGTGTTTTAAGTGTCATACTTCAGTGCTGTACAAACACCACCGGCTCCGTACTACCACACTAAGCACAGGTTGAAAAAAAATGACTGTCCTTGGCCTTCATCCCAGTTGAATACCGAAACTACGTGTATTTTTAGACGAGCCGTTAAACCTAGTTGTCTGGGGGTTGTTTTTTTCACAACTGGACTTCAGAGAAAAACGAAATCTGGAACTGCTGTTCCCTTCCGTATTTAAAAAAAAGAAACGTAAAAACCACACACACTTTATAAAAAGAATGGGAAATTGAAACCGAAAACTGTATTTATGCGAACGTTTTTACACTGGTTTCGAACTGTTGGTATAACTTCACTGTCTTTCATAGTATCGGCCACTAACAACCACCAAAAATTCACTACGAAATTTTAGTGTGACAGGTTGTATGGTTTTTATATCGTAATAAGTGTTGGAGTACTTGCTTGAGTACAGCTTGTGATTAGGTGGAAGTTACTCTGTAGTTCTTTATAGAGGGCGGATATTGAAACCATCATAATACTTCAAAAATAATGGTTTGTTTTGAATTTCGCGCAGAGCTACACGAGAGCTGTCTGCGCTAGTCGTCCCTAATTCAGCAGTTTAAGACTAGAGGGAAGACAGCAAGTTATCACCACCAACCGCCAACTCTTGAGCTACTCTTTTTACCAACGAAGAGTGGGATTGACCATATCATTACAACGCCCCCACGACTGAAAGGGCGAGCATGTTTGGTGCGACGGGGATTCGAACCAGCGACCCTCGAATGCCTCAACCACCTTGCCACGCCGGGCCCCAAGATAATGGACACGTTGGTGCTAAATTTCGAAAATTTTCTCGTAAAAACTGTACATTTCATTACACTGTGTGTAAATTAAAACATGTTGAAGGGAATACATTAACCTGTTCAAACGCTTCAAGAATATTTGTTTTAAAAATTACGTATAATTTAGTATAATTATTTTTCTGTAACGTGGTTTCTACTGTAAGCGAACACAAGTTAAAAATATAACTTCCGTTTTACGTATTAAAGAAATATCCGCTTGCTAGACGAAGCATGCGTCGTAATTCCTTTTTTATACTAGGCTGGTGATACGCGACTCAAAGTCGTTTGGTAGTCATAAATCGTTTCATAATAACACCACTAGGTGTCTGTCATTTCGTCCTTTTGAATCTCTTGAGATTGTAAGTGAACGCTGTCTCAGTTGAAGTGGATGGCGTTAAAAATAGAACCGTTAATCTCGGTAAAGTCAACAAGTATTTATGAGTCTATAAGTTTTGTGGAACTGAAATTCCACTGGGTAACCGCAGTTTCTAAAGAAACGTTTTTGCGGCGTTAATGTTTTTAGGCCTAAAAGGCGGGAATCAAGTTACTTCATTTATTAAGCAGCGAATCATCGTGAAACCAAAATAATTGTATGAAAGATGAATAAAGACTGTGTTAATGAACTTCAAAGAATTACTTGGAGAAGGTATGCAATTCTAGCGTCTTGCAGTGAATTGAATATGGGATATTTAGCAGTTCATTTTAAACATGTAATTAAAAATAATACCTATTGAATAGTTATCCGTTATATTTTTATTACGCAGTTTGATAATTTGTAGTTCATTTAATTTTATAAATATATATTCCAAGTTTAAGTAGTTAGTGTTTCGTTTGCTATTTAGCACAAAATTACGCTAATACACCTGAGTGCTAGCACGTGTGTAACAGAACAAGGGTGACAATGATATGTGTATGGTTGTGTGTAAAATTCATTCGTTCTGGTTGTTACGTGTTACATGTTAACAGTGTTTCTGTTACGCCCTCTGCTTCCATCTCTTATTGGTTGTAAGTTAAGTCGATTATTCACATCATTGGACGGTCGAAATGTTACGGTAGCCGTTTTCTTTTTAACACCTGGTGGCGCTTGTCTACCAAATAAAATTAAACTCGGTACATTAACTTCCTTGGTTTATGTTACAATTTTTGAGGTAGGTTTATGTAAATTATTGAAAACAGGTTTTTCATATTCTGAGGATAAGTGGTGAGAATTATTTGTTTAAAAAAATGTTTGCAACTTATTTGATAATTGAGTTGTTTTCACTCGGCCATAAATTACTGTTTGTAGGAATGTACCATGAAAAATACGAAGCTTTTTTTGGTCCCTGTTTATAAAGATCATTAAATTTTATGGTAATTTACACCAATAATTTGAACCGTTTAATCAAATGTTTTACCTGAAACTTATCAGACCGACATGTTTAATGTTTGTTTACAGTATAATAATTAATCACTCCGTAACACGATTTCATACATCACAGCGCCCTCTATGGAGTTATTTGGAAGTTAATGAGCGACAAAACAACCACGCACCTATTGTCAAATGTTTATATTAAAGAAATAGTTTAATCACAAATTTAGGAAACGTATATCTTTCAAGATATCACATCATAGCCGATTATTGTACATTTTTATATCCCTTCCCTACTTCTGCTCGCAGTGAGGCCTAACTTGGTGTCGTAAACTGAATTTATAAAATATACAATCTCGATTCCTGACGTTTAACTTTATTTCCATTATTTAAATGCTATTAGAATAATAGCAGATTTAGGACTACTGAAAAGGTGAAATGAATTTTATCAGTGTTTTCTCTAAAGAATATTTCCCCTATCGGAACAGTTGTATTTTGTTTGTTTTGGAATTTCGCACAAAGCTACTCGAGGGCTATCTGTGCTTGCCGTTCCTCGTTTATCAGTGTAAGACTAGAGGGAAGGCAGCTAGTCAGCACCTTATAACACCCCCACGGCTGGGAGGGCGAGCATGTTTAGCGCGACTCGGATGCGAACCCGCGACCCTCAGATTACGAGCGCATGCTTTAACGCGCTCGGCCATGCCAGGCCAATATTATAACTGATACGACGCCCGAACAGGGACTCGAACACTGGACCGTTAGGAACAGTTGTAATACGTAATTTTCCCAGTACGGATATATTTTATCGCA
Organism: Carcinoscorpius rotundicauda; assembly: GCA_011833715.1. Lineage (NCBI taxonomy): Eukaryota > Metazoa > Arthropoda > Merostomata > Xiphosura > Limulidae > Carcinoscorpius > Carcinoscorpius rotundicauda. Next base: position 130,320,770 of record CM022394.1, read on the forward strand.
GTTCACTTTATTTCATAATATTTTCACTTTCCCATATTCATGTTGACCCATAGCATGAAAAACACCACATAATACTAGAAGACATTTTTTACTGGTAATGGTGGGTTTGAATCTCACCAAAAAAGCTTTTTCTTTTACAATATGTAGATGTTTGTACGTTTAATAAGTTTTTCTTTTCCAAGCTTTTGTAATTGCTATCCTATATTCGTCCTCATAGTGGTTACCATCATGTTTAATAGTTAGACTCAGTCATGTAAATGAATGCAGATAAGTAAATAACATATTCTTACCGTCTTGCAGAGCCCAGGGTTTGTAAAGACCGAACTGGAAGTTAGTGTTGATAACTTGCTCATTTAGAGAGTAGAAACTGAGTTAAGAGTTTTGATGTTTGGTGTAAAGCAAGCCAAACCTCACCTGACTTTCTTTGCTTTTAGCACCGAGAGTGATCTAGACAACCCTTTCCGCCCGGATGGTGAACTCAGTCGTGAAGCGGAGACAATTGTTAGTTTGATTAAGGAGGGAAAGCCTATTACTCCGACCAAGATGGAAACCGATGACTCTGGGTTGGGTGACGTAACTCAGTCTCCTGAAGACGTCCAGGAACCACTTGTTTCTCCTGCCCAAGCTGTCAGTCAAAACAATGCCAAACCTGATGCCAATGGAAGAGCTCCAACAGACAAGACAACCACTGCACCCGCCGTTGTTGAAGTCCAGCATGGACTCGTTCCTCCTCCAACAGAGGCACAACAGGTGGAACCAGTATTGATTCAGAAGAAGAAACCGAAGGGTAAGTGTTGTGTGATCCAGTAGAGACACGAGTACAGCCGATTATTACCGAGTGACGGCATGCAAGTGTTATGGCAATGGTGACAGCCTTGTTCACGAGTTGGGGGAACAGTTTGTATACTTTGTTTAACCAAGCATACTAACACATAACACGTTTTCAACAGCTGCTTGGTGTGTTCTTCTTACTAGCTAAATAGCTACATCTTCATTCTTAAACCAGAACTTTTAGGGTTAACAAGATTCATTTTCAGTTTACTTCAGTTGGATAGAAACTTTGTTTTATTGCTGTACAACCTATATATCAATACATCGTAGGCCCTGGCTTTTCTTTTGATGTAATACCTTAGATATTGTCATTGTGTCAGCTTCTGTGCCTTTCTTCTGGTCTGATGGCAGTTGAGTCAGACCTTGGAGTTCTTCAAGTGGTGTCCTCTAACGTGAATACCGACACGGTCTACTGGGACTTTGATTTAGGTCATTAGCTCTTATCATGTGAAACAGGATAAATTAACGGTATTTTCATGCTATGAGAATAAATGTGGATAGACTAGATTTTTGTATTTGATACATTGCTTTTTACGTAATTATAAAGAACCTTCCAAACCCTCTCAATGATACAGTCATTTTAGTGTTCCATGTAAATTGCTCCAGGGTGTAGAAGTTTTTCCCTTTGTGTTAATTAATCTCACCCTCAACATAAGATAAATAAAAATGAACTTAACATTCAAGATTTCATTTGTTATTTAAAACAAACGACTTTCAACCTTGAGCATTCAAAATATTGGAAATTATTTTTTACAAAATTTTTAGCTATTTTGGGAACATCTTCCATGTGGGAGGCGATAGAGTTGGTCTTTAAAACATGACTTCTCTGAAGAAATCTGGAAAATAAAAACATTAAAGCTTTGGAAATGTTTTGATTCAGGCAGTTATTTGAGTAAACTTAGTTAACTGTATACATGTGGTTTTCTCTTAAGATGTAATCCACCTCCCTTTGTTTCAGTCATGTTTGACTTTTCCAGAATGCTTGGGTAAAGACTTTTTTTTTATTATGATAACTGTATGTCAGACTTTGAAGATTAAAACATTATTTTCAGATATTTAAAAGCAAAACTAAGAATGGATTTATAAACCAATGATGTACTACAGCATATCTGCCTAGAAGGGATGTTAGCTTAGGTGTTTGGTCTTTTTGGCATGTGGTCTTAGTTATACAGAGATGTGTCGTACAGTAAATAATTTTCTTGTATATATTGTATGACTTTTAGCCAATATCCCCTCTTGGCCACCTTGCAGAAATCATGTACTTTCAATAAAAAGAATAAATAAATCATTAATAGATGTTTCTGGTAATGTGAATTTAATATAGTCATGTTAAATTATTATTTCATGGCGGGCATACAGCATTAAGAACAGATTGGAAAAGTATAACAGTTTTGATAGTCTATAACGGTTCATTCTCCACATATGCACCTCAACTACATTTCATTTTAAATGGTGAACAGTTACTTCTATAATTAAACTGATCTGGCTGTCCAGAATCAGCATGGAACTGCCCTAGTTTATTGCTATCTCTTCTGTAATTTACTGTTAAGCTATGTTACAAATCACCATGTTGTCCAGTGATGGTTACTTTCATGTTACCAGGTCCTTATTTGGTTTGTCAATAAACTAAGTTTCAGATGATAATTATGTCAGCTACCAGGGAAGTGTTTGTAGGAACGTCTAGTTTATGACTAACTTAACGTATTATTGGACATGCATGCTAAGTTTACAATGTGGGTTTTGGGTATGTAATTATAATTAAGTTCCAATGTTATTGTGAAAATTGATGGGAATTACTGAACTATAGACATAATTAGCAGTTAAATAATCAACTTACTGCTAAACTATCAATATCAAGACATGTGGGCTCAGATCTCAGTACTGTCCATCTCCTGTAACCAAGAATATGAAACCTGACACTTGACGGCAATCCATCAGTTGTATCACTAGTAAACTTCTTTTAAGACCTGATCACATAACATGTGTTAACAGTACCTTTTCATACACTATTCAAATAACAATAACAGTACTGAACTTGGAATTACTAGAAGAACTGGCTTTATTTAACTTGAGGTGAGGACCAGCACCCTTGGTTTAACTGGATGATTTTAGTGATATGCTAATGTATATATAATTTCAAACTCTGAGTTATCCTTTCAAATGTTATGTGGACACTGCTGCTACATTCTTAGTAATATTGGGAAAAAAAAACAAGTAAACTGTTTTTAATGTGTACGAATAAAGAACTAGAATAATTAGATGATTCTACCATTGGTAAGTATGAAATATTCAAGCACTTACAGGAGGCCAGCTCATGAGAAATAAAGGTTTTAGCATTGAATAAACAGCAGTCAGTTCTTCAAATAAAATTATGTACCTACTGAATGAGAGAGTTTAGAGATTGATTTGTTCCTCTACTGTGGGTGTGGAGCTATGTGACTGTTACAGTCTGTTGCTGTAGAAACACTACATAAATTCTAAAGAACTGGGCATGTGTTTGAAAATTATTTTGAGTAGAAATACAGCACCTAAAAACGTTTTAAAACAAAACTATATACACAAATATACTGTTAATTGATGAATTTCAACACGTGTGAATTATATAATCACGTGTCTACAGCTCGGTAAAGTTCTACTGTCAATGTTACAAATTATTTGTTTATATGTTAACCACAATTAACAGACTCCAATTTCTTCATCCATCCTTAAGGTATCACCTACATACTGCACTCTAATTAATAAATGTTAACATTTATAAGATGTGTGAATGGCACATCCTAACACCACTTAGCTAACAATGTGTCGACTTTCCTAAGTCATTTTCAGGTTAATAAATAAACGTTCTCTGCCTTGTTAGTAAAATTGTGGATACCCATACCAGCTGGTCTGAAATACATTTTTATTTCAAGCAGGTTTCTTGTTGTCGTGAGCTGTGAAGAGCACTTTATGGATTACGTTCATTAATAAATAAAAGGAAAACTTGTATGTTTTGGGAGAAGGGTGAAGTTTGTAGCATTTTATTCTGTGGAAAAGAATGTTTAAAAAGTTCCACACTCACATCAATTAACTTTATATTTAATAACAGAGTAATTATGCATACGTGCAGAAACTAATAAAATATTCATTTCAACTGATTCAAACAAACACGTTAGTAGTACTAAATTTACCATTAAAAGTCACAATGGAACCAGAGTATTTAATATGACAATTTTAAACAGCTAATGTTTAATGTAACTGAAAGTAGGCTTAACCCATTTGGAGAGGTAGGTTTTATGTATGTGAGTGCTTTCTTTAAATGTCAAATATGGGGAATGACTGAATTACTAAAATGTATCCCCACATCACCCTCTTCTGATAGCATTTCTTCCTTACAGTTACAAAATAAAAACAAGTTCACTATCACAAAACACCACACATTTTAATGAAACCTATAAAGTTGACAGCACAGTAAGCAATAAAAATATCATTACAATAATTATTAACCACAGACCTCGTAAGCTATCCCACACCCACAACCCAAATTTCTCTTGAAGTGAATGCATAACATTCACTACACACTGAACTTTTACCTTCTACTGCAAACATCTGTCACTGTTGTGAGAGGAGAGACGGGCCGTTAACAGGGATGGCACTTCTCGAAACGAACGGTGAGTCTCAGGATAATGAAACAAAATTGTAATTAGAAAAGAAATCATGTACAGAAATTTGCTACCACTTTGAAAAGAGGAGACGTCAAAACAAAGATTGTCAGCGTTTTTATACTGTACTGAAGCACTTTGTTACAGAGAACAGTTACGTTCAATTAACCTGAGCTACAGCCACAGGTGAAGCATCTTGGAGGACGGAACACCATTTATCCATTTCAACTGTGAAGTCATTAATTTTATATGGTAGTTCTTTCCCAGCAGATTACAGTAGAAACAGCAATACCTAGCTTTAGTTTATCTTCTCTGACTCTTAATAAACAAAACATTTTCAACAGGTAAGAATTTGGAATAAAAAAAACTTTAAATATATTTTTATCCCCATAGAATTCCACATTTAACAGATTTTTGATAATAAAAGTAACAAAACAGAGATTCAAAGGGGGAAAAAAAAAAGTTTTATCTTATTACATTAGCCCCTTGCTTCACAATCAACATAAATATGTTTCCATGAAACTGTTCTAACAATTTAACTACAGGGTGATAAATAAAACAAAATTAAAATATTTGATTATTTACTCTCTTGTGTAACCCAAACCTAATCTGTTAACAGAACTAAAGATTCACAACCACTGTTAAACTCTACCCACAAGTCTTATGTACATATTCTTAAATAAATCTCAAAAGCAGAATATCTAAAGAAATACTAACTACCACACAACATACATTTCTCCTTACACTTAAAACTACCCATTACAATAAAATATAAATAACAATCTTTCTTAAAAGTGTTAAACCTTAAACACCCGATAGGTAGAATCAAAAGAGAGCTTTAAATGTAACTTGTCTACCTTAAAAAGAAATAAATCTTATTCAGTAAAAGTCACATTAGAGGATACTACAATCATTTAGGATAAACATAATATAACGTAAGTAACGTTGAAACAAGACATCCACATTCATAAAGATGTTAGAAATTTCACGTTGTCAATAGTGACATAACTGTAACATACCAGTACAAAAATAAATTCTTTAAAGAAACAACTTTTACCACGTTTAATGAAATCAATGAAGAACTCTTCTGATCAAATGCAAAGAACATGTTAGATTTTTAAAATTTACCAAATAATAATTGTTTTACTCGGAGATCTAAATGTTTACAAAATTATGGAGGTCAGGAATATAATATTTTCTGGGTAAACTCAAAGTGCTAATTATAAGAAGCATATAACTAAACAGTCTTTACAAGATGTCCTCGTACTCGAGTTTATCAGGGAAAGAACACATAACGTGGGCCACGGAAGAGACGAGTCCGCTTACGAAGAAGTACAATTCCAACAATAAGAGTTGCAACAATGAGAACAGTGCTTATCCCTATGAGGACGTTACGGGTGGTGTGAGATTCGGGTTCTGGCTTTACGTCACTGATGATTGGCTCTGGTGCTACAGATTCTGAATCGTCAGGAAAAATCTCCGAGATACTTGCAGAATACGAAGTTGGCAAGGATGAATTTGTAACCAAAGTCATGTTATAATCTTGGGTAAAGCCTGGAGTGGTTGTGTTCTGTATACTAACACAAGTATTATAATAACCAAAATCAACATTAGCTATAGAGCACAGGTGAAATTGTCGACAGATAGAATTACAAGGAAAGATTACCTTCTTTACAGTTGAAAACTCAAAGTACTGCTGGAACGTATCTACAGAACTCACTAACTTATCATACAGCTGAGCCAATGAGGAGGTGCTGACATCAGAGAGGTTGTAGGCTTCTGTGAAGGTGTACAGTAGTTCCCATGACAGCATACCTTGTGGTGTGTCCAACTTGCCACTAGGGGAATCGTGAGGTTGTTCCACCTACAAATTAAGAAAATAAATCAATAACTTTGTTCCCAAGAAAGTTGACGAGTGTTGGCTTTCTTAACGTGGATTAACAGATGACTTAAGTTGTACAACAGCACTGAAGTGTAAGCTCAGAACACTCACTATTTCATTAAATTTTAATATCTGAAAGTAAGAATAATGTGGATTAATAAAACCAGCAGATATAGATAGATCTGATAACTTTGTAGTTGGTGTACAGACAAATAAATGATGAAGGCTACCATACACTAATATTGTGCAAAGACACAATAATTTAAGTGTATGTTTATTCAGATACAGAAAAATGTATCAATGTTGTTACCGACCAGAACGTGAGGGAGTTAGTGAAGGTGATGTCATGAAAACCAATTAAAAACAAAGTGAGAAAAGATTTGTGTATTCCCAGCAGTCAAAGGTGTGAGGGTGACAACAAACAGAAATGCAGCCACTCTTAGCAACATACTGTGACTTGAACCTTGGACTCTCCATCAACAGTCCAGAAAACTATCCATGTACTGTCTTTTCAGCAAATTGGGAAGAGACAGTAATAAGACAAGATGTATAACTTTCAAAACAGCTTCAACAGGATAAGACTGAAGAAAGATCCTAAAAATCCAGTTAGATGGCAGTAAACCAATACTTGTTCATAAATCACCAACTTTAAAAGCAAAGCAAAGTAGACTTTAAAAATGAACAGAAGTATTAATACACTGAAAAAGTTAAAAGTAAAAATAGATTGATTTTGTTCAGATCACTTGAGTACTAAAGATGTTTTGTGTCAAATAAAGGAGAAGGCCTCCATTATAAGTGTGATAGGAGGATAAAGTGTTTGGAAAAAGACACCTAAAATTGGCTTGGTATTTGGTAACAACATTTACGACCAGAACTGAATTTCTTCTAACAAATTCATGACTAAATCAACAGTAATAAGATGGAAGTAATTACAGTTAATGTACATTTAATAATTTCCTAGAAATGCATTAAAAGGGAAACATTCAAGTGAGTAAAACAACACACAAATTAGAAGCAGCTATTTAAATGTCAGCAAATTTGCTCTAATTGAAAACAAGTACAACTTGTGGTTTAGGTTATCCCAGTTGTTCCATCTAATCACTTAGTATCTTGAAATAAGGCTGAAGATGTAGAAATAAAAGGAGAAAATGCACTTACGTCGTCCTGGTCTTGGTGGTTGTTCGCCTTAGTAAGGTTCAAGAAATATTCGTTGTAATCCAGGATGGTTCCACTGGTTCTGTTGTACTTGTACAGTCTGATAGCAGGGTTGACTGGAGAATACAGTTCCTTGTTTGGTTCATACCAAGGAGTAACAGAAGGACCAAGAAAGAGAGAGTTCACGACAGTTTCTAAACAATAACAAGGTTCTCAGATTTACTATTCAAAGTTCAGTCTCCAGTCAGTCCTAACATACTGTTTACATTCAATATGATCTAATACATATGGTATCAAACTAAGAAACTGGATACTTTAAAATATTCTTACTTGAAACATCGTAAACTGTTGTAATAACCTTTGTCATAACTATAGTTAATGTGAGTATACAACAAGAAAAACAGAAGTGTTTATCTGTAATGACCCTATCAAACAGTAATTAAATTGAAGTTAAAAACCATATCAGCCAGCAAGCAAATGTTTTTGCCTTTTGAACTTACTTGAATACATGGGTAGAACTTAACACAATGTTTAACATTTTGGTTTATTTTGACCAAATACAATAAATATTTTCCTGAAAAAAAAACCATAACAAAAATTTTATTTCCTGAAGTAAAGTCCTGTATAATTATTTAAAATAAACTGTAGCTTGTCACAGTGGGACATTCTGTCCAACGAGAGTGCACCATGTAACTGCATACATTAAAGAACTAGACCCTAATAAAACACTATTTCTGTGAACAGTAATATAAGGTATAGCTTGATGCAGAACATTACACATTATTCAATAAGTCACTGTCTTCAACTTGTCTGTATGTTTAACTATAACACCACATTCTATAGCTGTTGTTACAGTAGAAAACTGACTGTATATTAACTTTAATGCTTAAGATAAAAGATACAATTTAGGTTAAGCTTTAAAAGTGAGCTTTTAGTATTTGGCTGCAGTGTTTACAACAGAAGAATTATTTCTTAACAGATTCACAGCTAATCACCAATACGAACTAAAACAACCGAGTTCTACCTGAATGTTTGTGTTCCAGGACATTCAGGTTTAACTTGAAGTGTACATACAAACAGACACTGTTAAGATAAATGTTTTTAGATATTCAAGACATAAGGAACACTTCTTTCTCAGATCCATAATGGAACTGTACATTTTAAACAAAAAACTAAATAGACTAACACTTTTTTATATGCAAAAAACGGCTCTTTTGGGCTCAGAAAACACTTCAAATAGAAGAGCGAACAACGTTTTGACCTTCTATTTGAAGTGTTTTCTGAGCCCAAAAGAGCCGTTTTTTGCATATAAAATTCTCAACAAGTGGGTTTCTCAACATCACAGACTAACACTTTATACCCTACTACTATCAGAAAGTGGACTTACCTTCATCAGGTGGTAAAATATTTTATTATTGTCCACAAGAGAAGGAGGTTTATTTAATGAAAACACCAGAATTACATTGATATCCCCAAAATTTAAATTACACGCTTTTACTAACAGAACTACCTTTCTTGTTTATGACAGTTTAATGCAACTGTTTTGTGGTGATGCACCCTTTCTTGTGTACAACAGTTTACAGCAACTGTTTTGTGGTGATGCACCCTTTCTTGTGTACGACAGTTTACAGTAACTGTTTTGTGGTGATGCACCCTTTCTTGTGTACGACAGTTTACAGTAACTGTTTTGTGGTGATGCACCCTTTCTTGTGTACGACAGTTTACAGTAACTGTTTTGTGATGACGCACCCTTTCTTGTGTACAACAGTTTACAGTAACTGTTTTGTGATGACGCACCCTTTCTTGTGTACAACAGTTTACAGTAACTGTTTTGTGATGATGCACCCTTTCTTGTGTACGAAAGTTTACAGTTACTGTTTTGTGGTGATGCACCCTTTCTTGTGTACGACAGTTTACAGTAACTGTTTTGTGATGACACACCCTTTCTTGTGTACAACAGTTTACAGCAACTGTTTGTGGTGATGCACCCTTTCTTGTGTACAACAGTTTACAGCAACTGTTTTGTGGTGATGCACCCTTTCTTGTGTACAACAGTTTACAGCAACTGTTTTGTGGTAATGCACCCTTTCTTGTGTACAACAGTTTACAGCAACTGTTTTGTGATGACGCACCCTTTCTTGTGTACAACAGTTTACAGTAACTGTTTTGTGATGACGTATTCTTTTCCAGTTTCATATTAAACAATAAAGTCTTCAGGTACTTTGTTAATTTAATTAACCATAATTTTGTTTTTACCTTACTGTAAACTCTGCACACTGAAAACAACCAAAATTAGTTTGTAGTGTGTAAAAGTTACCATTAACCTTTAGTTACCTCAAGACAGAACATTTCTGTATTCCAGGAGTCAGAAATATTAACCACTGACCTAACAAGACTATATGCTAAAAGATATAATTTCTGTTATTTTATATCCTACTCTAAAACCACATCACACATTTAAAACTGAACAATGCAGATAACAAAATCGCTGCCAGAATATTATTATACACAAAGTAGCTTCTCACAAGTTGTACAGAACACAAGTATTAATATAATGGCTTGTCTCAACCTTTATCTTTGTAATTTCAAATTACCACAAGCTTACATTACCAATTCATTGTTTTACTGGTTCTCAGTTACCGAACTTAAAATTTGTTTCTAATTATTCTCCTTCTACTGAGTAAATTTTCAGAGTAATTGATTAAGAGAGAAAAGTTGCAATTATTGTTGTTGCTAGGTGATCTGAAATTGGCTGGACCAAAGTCAAACTGAGCAAATGTCCAATTAATACACATCACCAAATGCAACATAAAAATCCTTTACTTTTTTTTTTGTACATTACGACCTCTGATAACCACTATTAACAAAAACTTCACGCTGTAGTCTCTAGTGATAAACGTAAGCAAAATATGCCTCTGTCATACTCACGATTATCTGAGAAAAGCATGAAGCTATCCAGATGAAGATGACCAAAGAATTGACCCACAATAACATCGTGGTAGGTGTTTACAATGTGGATAAATCTCTTATTGAATGAGGGAAAATAAAAGAAGTTTGGACCAGTTTCGGGAAAGAACCCACGAGTATACGCCCCTGGAGGGATGTGCCCAACGATATAAACCTGTAAAACAAGACACAAACCAGGACAAAATTACTGAATGATACACAAAACATATGATATATACATACATAGTTACATCTAGTCGAATCAAACAGCATCTTATAAAGATGAGTGTTTTAAAATAAATATATACTTACATCTTAATCCAACTAAACATTGTTTTTGAAGATGTCACATACTTTAAGTGTTTGAAAACCAAATCTCAGACTTTTCCCAGGTGTAAAAAAAACAATGTTAACATTTAACTTGTATAAACTTTGAAACATTTCCAGATTTAAATTAATAAAATTCACCCACAATGTTTTCATAACTTATTAATATACCGTCTTCCACTAGAAACTTGAACATTTTACATAACAAATGCAGTAATTTCAACCTAAAAATCACTCAATAATCTAACCAATAAAACATAATCTGAAGCTACTGACCAGTGTGACCAATACAGTACTGTTAACATGAGCCCAAGTCAACAATATAACATAGATAAAGCTATGATAAGACGTAATAGTAGATTGAAATAATTTGAAACCTTAAAACAAGATCAAAGTGTTCATCAGAAGTTTAATCTCTGACTTTAGAAATGTATCAACTTTGACCACTTAAGTGACCGGATAAAACAGACAAACAACATTAACACACCAAGTAGCAACCATACATACAGGGTGGTCGCTAGAAAAGCAGAAAATTTGTCAAACAGCTATTTATTTTTACAAAGAATAACTTTTACAAAGTTTTTTAAAGGCATATGTTATATTACACTCACAGATGCTCAAAATGTCATCCGTGATATTAAAATCATGCATTTTATTCATGATGTAAAGAAATCAAAATAGAAATGAGTAAGCACGCATTTTATTCATGATCTCATCTGACCCTCAAATTTTCTGCTTTTCTAGCGACCACCCTGTATTATAATAATTCATCTAAATAAACAATATATCTGCAAAGTTTCATAAAAACCTTTTCACTATTTAGTGAAGCTTTATTCAGTTCTTCTTCCAACCATTTAAAGTGTCCTCCCGGGTCACCATTGGTCAGATTAGCAACAAGAGGGTTACTGAGGTACCACAGGATCGTATTAAGAGCAATTAATCGAAGCTTTGGTTGCAGTAGACAGCTGTAGAACCCACCTGATAAAGGATAAATTTAAAGGTCCTAACTGTTAGAGATTTATCAATTCTTAAACTAACCCTGATTACCTCAACAGATGGAACTTATATCGACACCATAATAAATTTTAGCATAATTATCTGCATACTTCAAAATTATTAACAACAAATTCTGGATTTTAGCAGTTCCCATTAAAAACCAAAAAATACAATCTTATATCACTGCAAAAACAATTACACAGTTAAAGGACAAAAACTGCTGAATACAAATATGTTTCATAACTATATATACAAAGCATACAAAATGTGTATTTTCCCCAGGTGTTACAATCATTTCTGATAAAACTGTAATAGTAATGTAATCTATAATAATTTTCTGTTGTCAACCAGTTAAACAGAAGCCATCTTAAAACAAGTGATATCAAAAACCTACTTCACATCTTTATATTCATATGGCATTATAAGTTATTTATAATTTATCACTGTGCCTTTTTGGCGATTCTTACCCATTTAAATGGTTTATCACTGTACCTTTCTGGTGAATTTTATACATTTAAACAGTTTATCACTGTACCTTTCTGGTGATTCTTACCCATTTAAATGGTTTATCACTGTACCGTTCTGGCGATTCTTACCCATTTAAATGGTTTATCACTGTACCTTTCTGGTGATTCTTACCCATTTAAATGGTTTATCACTGTACCGTTCTGGCGATTCTTACCCATTTAAATGGTTTATCACTGTACCTTTCTGGTGAATTTTATACATTTAAACAGTTTATCACTGTACCTTTCTGGTGATTCTTACCCATTTAAATGGTTTATCACTGTACCGTTCTGGCGATTCTTACCCATTTAAATGGTTTATCACTGTACCTTTCTGGTGATTCTTACCCATTTAAATGGTTTATCACTGTACCGTTCTGGCGATTCTTACCCATTTAAATGGTTTATCACTGTACCTTTCTGGTGATTCTTACCCATTTAAATGGTTTATCACTGTACCGTTCTGGCGATTCTTACCCATTTAAATGGTTTATCACTGTACCGTTCTGGCGATTCTTACCCATTTAAATGGTTTATCACTGTACCGTTCTGGCGATTCTTACCCATTTATATGGTTTATCACTGTACCTTTCTGGTGAATTTTATACATTTAAATGGTTTATCACTGTACCTTTCTGGTGATTCTTATACATTTAAATGGTTTATCACTGTACCTTTCTGGTGATTCTTATACATTTAAATGGTTTATCACTGTACCTTTCTGGTGATTCTTATACATTTAAATGGTTTATCACTGTACCGTTCTGGTGATTTTTATACATTTAAATGGTTTATCACTGTACCTTTCTGGTGATTCTTATACATTTAAATGGTTTATCACTGTACCTTTCTGGTGATTCTTATACATTTAAATGGTTTATCACTGTACCGTTCTGGTGATTTTTATACATTTAAATGGTTTATCACTGTACCTTTCTGGTGAATTTTATACATTTAAATGGTTTATCACTGTACCTTTCTGGTGATTCTTATACATTTAAATGGTTTATCACTGTACCGTTCTAGTGATTTTTATACATTTAAATGGTTTATCACTACACTTTACACTACAGTTGAAACAGGTATTCTGCCACTTTTTGAATTCTGTTGGTGGTTGATGAAAATTAAAGTTAAAAAAATAAACATTTTGCAGCTAATATCAGAAACCCAAGAAATGCCAAAGCATCGTTGACATGCTTAAATCAACAAAGTTCTAATTTCAAATTGTTTAAATAACATGTAACCATTCTCTGTAACTGGTTGTTTCAAACACATCAAACAACATCTCAAGAACTGGTTATTTTAGTCACATCTAACTATGCCTGTCAATAAATGGCTGTTTTAACCACATCTTTACCTGTTATAAAAGTAGCCCATGTTGTGTTTGGCAGAAGAAGTTGCCAATCGTTCCTGCTCAGGTACTCCTTGTACAATGTCTTATTCTTTGGAGGCAAATTGTTAGAAGGACTGCTGTCATGATTACCCAGCACCGGATAGATGGGAACACCTGGAAACTTCTTTGTGAGCTGTTGGGTGATGTTCTTCAGTAAGCTGTGGACTTCTGTCCAATCGGGTTCAGGGTTATCCACATGAGGAACATTGTCACTGTTCATGTAATTTAGATTGTGAGCATTAAGATATTCTATTCTTAGACCGTACTTCTTACAACATAAAAGAAAGAAAATATTAAAGTTACACGTTCAAAGATGTTATAAATAAATAAGGTCGGATTTTAATATGAAACACGACCTTTAGTCTTTGTTTTCATTTAGTTCCTCTACCTTGTTATTACTCTGTAATAATTTATTTTTAAGCAAGTTTTCTTCTTGATATATTTTGTTTTGTTGAAAAAGAGTTTCTTATCATTAGAAGCCTGTTTCTATTAACAAGATATCAGTTCATATTCAGCTAAATCTGAAAAACCAACAGCAGCCACAAAATATATTTGTATATTTCTTGTATTCCAAAAACATTTTTTTTCATTGGCTATCATATTTCTCTGGATATTTTGACAGCTAAATCACTAAAAGCAAGAGTACCTAAATGATAAATTAATACATTTTAATCACTGTATGTAAATAAACAAATGTTAACTTAGCTGCAATCATTTACTGAACTAATTTTTATTTCTAACCTATGAATGCATTTTGTTTTGACCTGAATTTATTATCAATAACTTCTTGGTGTTGTCTGTTAACGTATTTTACAAGATTCAAGAAATATACACTTACGCCACTTCTAAGTTTCTGTTAAACTTTCTTGTTGCTAAAAGCTACGCTGGTAACCACTCAGCCAGGATACAGCTAACCCTACTGTACAATCAGGTCACAACAATAACATCTAAAACTTGAATATTATCTAGTGTGGTGCCACCTACTGAAAAATTGAAAAATCTTGCTATATTTAATGTTTTACAAATTTTCATTTGTTCTCGAAGAAAATGAAAACATTTCACACGAGTAAAGAAAAATTACCCTGTCCAAAAAATGAAATCAGGTTTGGCATGAATTTCACTCATAGCAGCAATGGCAGATTTCACTAATTTCCAGGGACTGTCACATCTGAAGTTTCCATATGGTCCATTATTCTGATCCCCCAAGTCCTTTGGAGAAAGGTGACACATGTCTAATGGATCACCTTTCTGACTGTACTTTGTGTCCCAGTGGATGTCACTGACTTGCCAAAAGTAACCTACATCATGAATACCAAATTAATATCTTATGATCACTAATACCATACAAGCATAAAGTGGAGATACTACAGAGACATTTACTCTATAGTGTGGGGTCTACAGAGACGTTTACTCTATAGTGTGTGGTCTACAGAGACATTTACTCTATAGTGTGTGGTCTACAGAGATATCTACTCTATAGTGTGTGGTCTACAGAGACATTTACTCTATAGTGTGTGGTCTACAGGGACATTTACTCTAGTGTGTGGTCTACAGGGACGTTTACTCTATAGTGTGTGGTCTACAGAGACGTTTACTCTATAGTGTGGGGTCTACAGAGACATTTACTCTATAGTGTGTGGTCTACAGAGACATTTACTCTATAGTGTGTGGTCTACAGAGATATTTACTCTATAGTGTGTGGTCTACAAAGATATTTACTCTATAGTGTGTGGTCTACAGAGACATTTACTCTATAGTGTGGGGTCTACAGAGACATTTACTCTATAGTGTGGGGTCTACAGAGACATTTACTCTATAGTGTGGGGTCTACAGAGACGTTTAATCTATAGTGTGTGGTCTACAGAGATATTTACTCTACAGTGTGTGGTCTACAAAAATATTTACTCTACAGTGTGTGGTCTACAAAAATATTTACTCTACAGTGTGTGGTCTACAAAGATATTTACTCTATAATGTGTAGTCTACAAAGATGTTTACTCTATAGTGTGTGGTCTACAAAGATGTTTACTCTATAGTGTGTGGTCTACAAAGATATTTATTCAACAGTGTGTGGTCTACAGAGATATTTATTCTACAGTGTGTGGTCTACAGAGATATTTATTTTACAGTGTGTAGTCTACAGAGATATTTATTCTACAGTGTGTGGTCTAGAGAGATATTTACTCTACAGTGTGTGGTCTACAGATATATTATCATTCCTGTTTTAATTCTAAGTTATTTATATTTGTCCATGTCTTTGTTAATAATTTAACAAGTTGTATGTTACAAATGAGAACCTTAAATTCAGACTATAAATGTGCTAGTTTGGACTGTTGGAGCGTGTTTCATTCTAACTATATCCAACAAAAACACCATGAAATTGTATTTTGTAGTTCTTAAGTTTAAAAGTGTTTTCTGTAATAACAGATAACAAATAAAACAGTGACAATGACTGTAACTGTGTAGATTACATGCTACAGAAATCAAGCCTATCTTACAGTTACGTTTTCTACCATGGGTTACGTAACTCAATACAAGCTTGTGACAGCAACCAGCTTCTGTAGCAGTTTCATGTTTACCAACCACAGAAACACTAACTATACCACTATCACACCTATAGAATCTTTAAAGTCTGAGACTCAAGTTTCACAGCAAGAACAACAAAAAATACAAATCATTTTAAAAAGTTTCTACAAAAAACATCAACATTTTTCTAAATTATTTAAAGAACATAAATGTGCAGACCAGTTTGAGAAATACTAAATTAAGATCTCAAACAGGATAGTTAACATGAGTCGACAATGATAAGCTACGATATGTCCCTTACTGAGCATGTCCCTTTTGTTCATATTTACATCTGATAAGTATTTTTGTGTTACAATGAAACTTAGATGTATCTTTATGTTGATCATGCTGTTAATGTAGATGTCAAGTTTTCTTTTATTCAAAACATTTCACAGACAAATAAAACACAAACCCTGGCTTAAAAAACCTGGCATTTATCTATTATTCATTTATTGCCAATAAAATACATAAGGAAACTTTATAATCTCTGCTGTGGATTATTTCTTAATTGGGATTATGGATGACAGATGAAATTTATAAACAAAAAAGAGGTGTAATATGTTTATATATCAATAGTTTCTATTTACACACTGATAGTTTCCAAGTTGTATGGATCTATTTACACGCTGATAGATCCCAAGTTGTGAGGATCTATTTACACGCTGATAGTTTTCAAGTTGTATGGATCTATTTACACGCTGATATTTTCCAAGTTGTATGGATCTATTTACACGCTGATAGTTTCCAAGTTGTGTGAATCTAATTACATGCTAATAGTTTCCAAGTTGTATGGATCTATTTACACGCTAATAGTTTCCAAGTTGTGTGAATCTAATTACATGCTAATAGTTTCCAAGTTGTATGGATCTATTTACACACTGATAGTTTTCAAGTTGTATGGATCTATTTACACGCTGATAGAACCCAAGTTGTATGGATCTTTTTACACACTGATAGTTTCCAAGTGGTATGGATCTATTTACACACTGATAGTTTCCAAGTGGTATGGATCTATTTACACACTGATAGTTTCCAAGTTGTATGGATCTATTTACACGCTGATAGATCCCAAGTTGTGAGGATCTATTTACACGCTGATAGTTTTCAAGTTGTATGGATCTATTTACACGCTGATAGTTTCCAAGTTGTATGGATCTATTTACATGCTGATAGTTTCCAAGTTGTGTGAATCTAATTACATGCTAATAGTTTCCAAGTTGTATGGATCTATTTACACGCTAATAGTTTCCAAGTTGTGTGAATCTAATTACATGCTAATAGTTTCCAAGTTGTATGGATCTATTTACACACTGATAGTTTTCAAGTTGTATGGATCTATTTACACGCTGATAGAACCCAAGTTGTATGGATCTTTTTACACACTGATAGTTTCCAAGTGGTATGGATCTATTTACACACTGATAGTTTCCAAGTTGTATGCATCTATTTACATTACAATAATTCAAGTTACAAGAAGTTGTCTTAGAGGTGAACTGTCCACTGACACCAGTTTTTATCACATCAACCTGCATGTTTTAGTAGGTGAAAAAACAACTTCATGGGCCACGTACATGACAAAATAAATGCACTTGAAACACAAAATTTGTCTGCCCTCTACTATTTCTTCAAAATTTGTTTTCAAGGTTGGCATGCTTGTTTTACCAGAACTAATACTGAAATACTCAGACTATCAGACCCTGTATATTTTTAACTAGTGTATAACAACACACTACTTGTGTTTAAACAACACACACACAAAAAAAAGACTTTAAGATGTACAGTACTTAATCTAGGATTCTGTCTTGGCCATTAGTGACATCATCATGAGTTTTGGGGACTCTGCCCCAAATTTTAGTAATTCCCTACACTGAAGAGACTAAAATAAATTGCAAAATATTTTTGTTTTCTTCAGTGATACAAATATTTTAGATCCAATCACTTGACATAACTAAGTAGAGTTTTATTTATATCTAAAATAGAACAGGAACAAATATGTTTATAGACAAAGGTAAATGACCCTGGTTGGGATTTCTGTACCACATCCAAAGTACACTAAACATGAACAGTAAAGTTAATAAGTAATAACCATCTGTTCTATATCCAAGTTGATGTTGTTACTTAGTAACTACAGTCGAGATAACTATTACTATGCAGACAAACACTAAACCAGTCAGGTTTCATCTGTGCCATGGACAAGAGAGGGCACTACACTTAAGCCTATCCCAAGTCACAAGACTTGGTTGTTTGGTGTCATAATGGAACTTTCTAGAATTCTAAACAGGGTTGGGTTGATAGGCTTCCAAAAGCCAACTGTTACTGGATTAAAAAAAAAAAAAAGTATTTTTTCCAATAAACCAACTTTAGCAACAATATGTATCTACAGCCCAGAGCAGCTTAAAATGTCAAGGTATCTCTTGAAACTTTTATAGCAGTGGGGAATTACAATGAAACTTTCCACTCAAGCCTTACTTTATGAAAAAAACTACGTACCTTCTGATCATAGCTTTATCTTAACCTATATAGGGCAACACCAATAAAATTGGTGTCAATGTTATATTGATTTTTTTGCAAGACCAATGTTACAAGTTTCTTGTAATAAAGCTACGTACAAACGTGTGTTAACACTAAAGGTACAAGTGAAAAACTTTCAACAATACTTCCAAAGTTTTATTTAAATATTTCTATCCTTGTATCAACTGCTTCCAGAATATCTAATCTCTGTTTCAATCAAGCAAGTTCTCAATAAAACATTCTTCAGTAATCTTGAGAGGACTCCTGGATTACCAACATATCTTGTACTCAGCTACAAAACACAGTTGGGTTTTTCACTACAACATACAAGAAATGACCTCTTGCTTGTCAAATCAGATCACTTATATTCATGTACAGAACAACCAGAATGTGTATTACAAAATATATTGGTTACATGTACAACTTTCACTACAATCCTACCTTCCCAGATTTACTAAAGTAAGTTCTATCCACAGTCATACCCCAGAGAATTACACCTCCACCCTTGATCCTACCTCACCCTGTACACTTAATACTACCCCTACCTTGGTTGAAATTCTGTATTAAAAATAGTAATCAACTGGGTGAAGTTGACCAGTTTTTGAAAAAACAAATCTATGTGTAAACGTAAAAAATCACAAA
This sequence comes from Carcinoscorpius rotundicauda, assembly GCA_011833715.1. Lineage (NCBI taxonomy): Eukaryota > Metazoa > Arthropoda > Merostomata > Xiphosura > Limulidae > Carcinoscorpius > Carcinoscorpius rotundicauda. Next base: position 130,340,162 of record CM022394.1, read on the forward strand.
GGCTCTCGAACAAATCCTGGTACTGCCTTAAAAAATAAGTTTTGAATCTCAGTACTAGTAAGTACCAACACAAATTCACCCTTGCCACCTCCGATCCTGAGTCTTCTAAAGTTCATTCAGATGCACAAAACAACTAAGCAGAAGTCGCTTGTTATTTATGACTGTCAGACAGAGTTACCAATACACCAAAGGTTAATGACACATGGTAGCGTAGGTGTTCTGAAAACCATCTAGAAGTTACATGCCCACATACACATTTACATATTGGGAAACACAAGTTTCACTCCCTGTATATGGAAAACAAGGTCAAAAGATTACTGGCTCTGTAGAATAAGACATATTCAACGAAGCCTCTTTCATATTAAAACTGTGTGCCACTCCTATTGTCAGCTTACATGACATTTCTCTGTGAAAGTTATAAAACAATTTTAAACGTAACAAGTTCAGAAGCAGCAATGCCACAGAATACAAAAGCATTAAACGGTATAAACGACTTCTTTGTTGTGGTAGCATCAATCTTTCTCGACCTTTGACTCTGTTATTACACCTTTTTATTACAGATTCATACAGGTGTATCCTCTAAAAATTAAAGTGACACCTACAGCATAAAAAACTAAATACACGTACTTGCAACAGTGTGCCAGATGTTTTGATGATGTTTTTCTTTTTCACACAAAATGAAAGATGATGTGTTGTATTTGGACTTTTATCTACATAAATAACTATTCTCCAGTTCATCATTTTTCCAACACCAGACAGGCTCATTGATCCCCCAAACCATTACAACAACAACTTTCACATATCAATATACTGTTTTTGTTTGTTTTCTGGCAAGCAGCTAGGTGGCTGAGAAACTCTGTATCAGTTAACACTTAATATAAACAAGTACAAACATGATATTTTTTAGATAGTTAGTGTTCTATGTTACAGCAGCAGAATTTCAAATATGACTGGGTGTAAGTGTCATAAAGATGCTGAGAAATGTTTGATTACTTCACCAATGTTAGTAAGAAAAAGTGACATAGAGCAGTATAATATGGTCATGTTCAATAAATCATTACCATATATAGAATTTCTAACCATGCTCGCCCTCCCAGCTGTGGGGGCATTATAATGTGATGGTCAATCCTGCTATTCATTGGTAAAAGAGAAGCCCAAGAGTTGACGGTGGGTGGTGATGACTAGCTGCCTTCCCTCTAGTCTTACACTGCTAAATTAGGGTCGGCTAGCACAGATAGCCCTTGTGTAGCTTTGTGCGAAATTCCAAAACAAACAAACAAATAAAGACTTTCTAGTAAAACTCAACTGTGAAAAGGTTAAACTTTACAACATCTTCAAAATGCTATCTATTGGTAATCTTAAGAATATATGCATGTAAGAGACAACAATGTGGAGGCTGTGCCTAATTATGCAAGTAACAACAATGTGGAGGCTGTGCATAATTATGCAAGTAACAACAATGTGGAGGCTGTGCCTAATTATGCAAGTAACAACAATGTGGAGTTTGTGCCTAATTATGGACATAACAATGTGTAGACTATCTAATTATAGAAGTACCAATATGCAAATTATAAACATTTGACCCTTTTACGACAGGCTCACTGTAACATACACAGATCTGTTAACATATTTACACAAGTATTTGTAATACAACTTTTGATACATCTGATAGACTTTTAGTAAAGAATACAAGTATTTTGTACACAAAAAATCAGAAATCTCAATGCATTACTTTTACCAAAGACTCATTTGTGAAACTATCAAGTGTTTTTATTACTAGTCTGAGTGCAAAGTGATTTCATGTTATGATTAAAACCTATTCTTCACCCAAAAACCTCAAATGTTATTTGTATAATCTCTAAAATCTCTTAAATACATTTCAAATGTTTAAAAAATATACATGTAAAAACAGCTTGTTTGGGTTGAGAAAATGTTATACGTAGAGGAGCAAACAACATTTCGACCTTTTTTGGTCATCATCAGGTTCACAAAGAAAAAAGAGGTAACTGAGTGTCGAAATATAGAGGGCAGTGTACGATGTTTGAATATATAATTTTATATTATTTATTATTTTTAATATAGGTATAAAGGTGTTCCCAACCTAAACCAGCCATTTTTACATAGATATTTATTTCTCTACAAGTGGGTTTTCTCGACATCACTGATTATTTCAAATGTTTGTTTTCAGTAAAGTTTTATATTTTGTTATTTTCTGTACTTATCATATTTGTCAACTTGACCAGCCTTGTAACCATCACGTAGAAATTAGGAAATAAATATAAATTATGCTTTTTGTGTCAGAATAACTATGTATCATGACAAGGACATACAAATGTTTAGTCTAAGTAGTGTAATTCTCCATACACTATATATTTACATATACTAACCTTCCAGTCATGCTAACATTACATAACTGACACAATACACATGAATTCATCTTATGTATCCAGTTATATGTAACTTTAGTCTTCCCTGTCTTGGCTGTGTTTTAGTACAGGGTGGTCGCTAGAAAAGCGGAAAATTTGAGGGTCGGATGAGATCATGAATAAAATGCGTGCTTACTCATTTCTATTTTGATTTCTTTACATCATGAATAAAATGCATGATTTTAATAATTTTGAGCATCTATGAGTGTAATATAACGTATGCCTTTAAAAAACTTTGTAAAAATAAATAGCTGTTTGACAAATTTTCCGCTTTTCTAGTGACCACCCTGTATATTAGTATTTTGTAATATACTGTCACATATCAATTATTATACATTAAATATGTATATAGATTATGAACATTTAAAAATAAAGTATTAAACTTATTTTTCTTAGAATACATAACAGTAAATAAAGAAGTCAAGCAAACAATTATCTCTTCTTGCTACGACCTTTAAACTCTGTTGCTGCTGGACATACATTACTAAGGCTTTGAAAATTTCACATGTGGAGGATACCAAATTTTTAGGTTTTACATACAATTCGATAACCAAAAAATCATAATAACTACACTGAAACAACAGAATTTCACTGTAATTTATTAAACTTACTTACTAAAATGTAGTCAGTATAACACTTCCATCAGACTACACATACAACCTACCTACTGGAAACCTTGGTTTAAAAACACGATTGTCTCTTCACAGATTAAAATGTACTACAGTGACATTCCAAACTGTTGATTGGTTATTCACATGTCACATATTGAAGTGTATATAAGAGGCCATTGTGTTTGATTCATTACACAAGCCATAAATTAGCAAAATATAAAGTCTAGTTTCATGCAATTTAATAACTCCAATTATCAATATTAACAAGCTAGAATGTAGAATAAGAGCCTTATATGTTTTTATTTAAAAAATGCACATAGATTTTAGTAAATCATTTAATATTTAACTTTAAATTAAGAAATTAACTCATATGTAACATTAAAGTTTGAATTATAATCCATAATTTGATACCAAACTTACTTAATAAATTAATAACAATAACAATAAATTACTATACAATGACATGACCTGTGACCTGCAGCAAAAAGGTTAAATAATGACATCCTAGTTGTGTGTAATTATGGAAGTGTAGCACAAATAGTGCATCTGTGCGAAGATAAATTGTTTTCTTTAGAAGAGGTACAGAAGTCATATCTTGTAGCGTGTCACCAACTATCAGTAAGGACCTAGAAATCACACATAACTCTGCAAGCTTTAGTAACAGTGTTTTAACATTAATACTGTTTGAGTGAATTCCATTTGTAACAGCTCTCTGCTTTCTACTATATAGCCACTTTTCTACCTAATTTACTAACTTAAACCCCTTAACTTATAAAGACATTTTACAAGCCTTTCACGTGACACCTTGTCAAACGCTTTCTGAAAATCCAGATGCACCAAATCAGCACACTCGTGTACATAATCTTTTCAAATAACATTACAAGACTTCTCCCTCAGTAAAACAATGCTGACTATGCAATTAAACAAAGACAAATATACTTAAAACCACACAGGTGACAAAAATTAAACAACAGGTTAAAAAGTTTTTATATATTTTTATTTAAAGTAACATGACATTTCACATCAAAGCTCTGTTAGATTGTGTAGTTTTTGCTTTTAACAGCTGCTCGCTGGTCACTGCAAAAAAGCCAAAGAAAGGTTTATATTTTTTATTTTGTGTTCAATAATTACTATCTTATGAGAGATTTATGTATTCACAACTGAGGTTTTGTATTCACATAATCCCAGGAACTATTACTTTCTGGAACTACCTAATACAAGACAACCATGGTACTTATCTGCTTCCTATTATTACTGTAACATTCATCTTATTTATTAAGTATTTCAATGATGTCAGCAGACCTGTGGTCTAAGAAACACACCAGGTGTTTATGCACCACTATTTTTTGTAGATACATGTTGTTACATTGGTTATTCCATTTTTAAACACTGTATTTCATAAAACTTTATTTCTACAAGTAGTCACTACCATGTTTCTCTGAAAATAAGACAGGCTTATATTAATTTTCACTCCAAAATATGACACTAGGGCTTATTTTCGGGGGATGTCTTATTTTGATATATTAAAAAAATGAAGTTACAAAGTAAAAATTATAAAACACTATTAAACTAACCATTTAAAATAAACTCTTATTAAACTATTAAACTAACTTATTAATACTTAAACAAACTAATTAACTATTAAACTAATTAACAAATTAATTTTTTTATTTCTTTCCTCTTCCTGCCACTCTTAACTAGGGCTTATTTTAAGGGTAGGGCTTATATTAAAACTATCCCCAAAAATCACACTAGGTCTTATTTTATGGGTAGGTCTTATTATCGGAGAAACATGGTAGTAAACACAAATCAAATACTAGTGATTCAAAGACAACACTTTCATCATTAGGCCACGTTGTAGGATAGTCTTTTGATGTAAGTTATGTAGCTATCACAAGTTTTGTGATTTATACTTTTAAAATGTATATTTTTCTTCCTAATCACTGCAATAAACACTCACATACATTGTTAATTAGATCATCCAGCTGTCCAGAAAAACGTTCCTTTGATTCAGTATGTTTACATTACCATATCTTACCTTCTGAAAACGAAATATTCTTAGTAGCCTCTGCAGTTGTTTCGTTTATCGACGTACTGTGTTCGTCTACTGTGTAGAAGTTGATATTGCTAGTAACGTCAGTTGTGGTATTCAACTTGCTTTCGATAAAACCAGTTTCAAGTGACCGACGCCACTTTAAAACATCAGCCCTCGAACAATCAGTCGTACACATAAAAAATAATACAAATACTACAAAACTAAACCCCATTTTACATATAAATCAACTTATTACTAATTATCTGAACGTATGTTATAAAACTGTCAACGATTACTCAAACTATCAATCTTCTGTACGTAATTGCACTTTCCCACCAGCTGTCGTTCTCTACTGTTTTCACGTCTTGCGAAACAACTACCATATTATTAGTCGCGACATCTGGTGTCTTATATTATTTTTTCTAATATTTAAAGTGATAAAAATCTGATAACTGCCTACTTTATCTTCAATTTGAATGTAAGTTAATGTAAACTATTGCAATACTTTGTTCAAAATGAGGGGCAGGTATGACCCGAAAGATACAATCAACAGCAAAAATAAATAACAGTATGGGTCAGACAAACCAACATCCGATGATACCCCGCACTCTAACTGATTTGAGCATTAATGCCATAAGACAAAGAGCAATCCAAGTTACACCACATTTACTATACTACAGTTTGAGATAGACGGGAGAAAAACAGAAATTGTTTGTTGGTAAGAAAGAAGTACGAATAAGGTTAGTGTCCACTGGAAATGTCAAGATGTCCAAACATATGACATTAGATTAAACACAATAAAGAATGGTAGAAGGAAATTAGAAGATGTTTAACATAGATAAAATCATGAAATATACATAAAGAAACACTAGTCATGCAAAATGTTCTAACCACTTTTAGTGAGCAGCAGCCACGTGAAGAAGTGGAATTCAATGTTAATATTTTCAGTGGTATTAACTTGGTAATGGAATTCATTCAGAGGAGAATATAAGCACTTGTTGGAAATGGAAATCATGACAGACTCCTTAAATTTTATCACAAGACCGGAAACAGGTTTTACCCAAAGAACATGGGTAAAACCTTAGAGAGTCTTAAAGGCTCATTTGACTAATGACTTATATTCCAGGCTATGGTGGCACTATTTTATTAAGTAAGAAATAAGGCCACCTAAGATGGTAAAGAACCACACTGAGACAATTTGGTTAGATATCCAAACGATGTCGTCCACGAAATGACAATGTAGACTGATGGAACAAGAAAACATGGAATGGAGGTTATACTGATCAACTGGAAAATTGGAGGCTTAAGCTATTGTTGTTCTGAATAAAGCACAAAGTCACACAATTAGTTACCTGTGCTCTGCTCACCACGGGCATCGAAACACGGATTTTCGCGTTGCAAGTCTACAGATATTCCGTTGTACCACTCGGTGAGGGGGTTGAAAATGTCTTTTATTTTGTGCAGATCTACATAAATGCTTATAACAGAGATAAAGATAATTCACCAGATAGAAAAAAATATATATTAAGCTTCGAATGTTTCTTAAACATTTTCATCAAATTCTGGGAATAATATTATAATTATATTAACTGACGGGGGAATAAAGATTATACAACATCTTAAAGAAGTAATATAAATAATAAGGTGAATAATCATCAAGTTAAAACTATTCTTAAAATGAGTTGAGTGTTAAGTGAAGTTATTTAAAACAGCTTTAATTTCTAACGATATTTGTGAGTCAGCGGAGTGTCTTTAGTTATGAATAAAGTTTCTTTTATACATAGTTTAACATCTGAATATCCTGTAGTAAAGATGGGGAAATCATTACATGAAATATTGTGACCCGTGGTTTCACAATGTAAACGAATGGCTGAGTTTAAGCAGTGGAGGACCGGTTCTGTTAAATACTCCTAAACATTAACAGACTTTCTTTTTTAAATGGCATTTTCTTTTGTTACTGTATGTGATCTCATTAATACATTAAATAAGTATTTAATGTGGAAGCTAGGTATAGATATAAATGTGAGCTGAATTTGAAGGTTCTACAGCACGCCTTCTCTGGACAAAAAACACCATTCACCGCCAATTCTTGGGCTGTTCTTTTCCAATGAATAGTTGGATTGACTAACTAATTATAACGTACAATTGGCTGAAAAGGCAAGCATGTTAGTAAACGGAGACTCAAACCTGCTATCCACAGGACCTGTAAACAGATTAGCCACAGTTGTTATTACATGCTACATAATGGGTTTTTCGCACTCTTTTTATCGCGAGGAATACAACCCCAGATTTTGGCGGTGTGACTGCGTAAACTTTACTGCTAACCCATGTGGAAAAACTCGGGTTTCGTTCACGACGAAGGGCAGATTATAGATGGCGCATTGTGCAGCTTTAGGCTTAACAATAAACAAGCATATCGTTTCTAAGAGAGATCTACTCACAGGAACTAGAATTTTGTTTCCAGTAATCTGTAAGTTAAATAAATAGGAATAATAATGAACTATATATTAAAAGACACCTTGTGACAAAAACAAACAAACAAGAGTTAACAAAGAAATTTTAAATTCTCTAGAAAGATTAGCAGTCAAACACATGGTTGCCAGATGATTTTCTTGGATTTCACAGATTTCTAAAAATTTAACGAAAACTCTTGGATTTTACCAAATTAAATAAAAGCATATAAGTAACCTTATTTTATTAAAAACTAGGCGCTTTTCTTCTTCATTAGAAAAACAAATTATTCTCATTTTTTTTGCACAATTTTTCAGATGGCTGTTATTCTTTTATGTCGTTTTTTCTGAAAGATTTTTGCCATATAATAAGGCATCTAGTGTTTCCGTACTTAGCAAGGAACGTTTTTACTGGGTTTATATTGTTTACCAAAAAGAACAGTCTTTCTACCGCAGCTGAAGAATGAGACAATGATAGTAAGTTTGCCATTAGTTTAGATATAATTGGGGAACAAAATGAATCTCCATATTTTTCCTGAGAAATATAATACCAGTATTTCATTCTCAACATTCTCTACTGATATCTTCATGTTGGTTTTCCTCAATAATATTAGGACATTTCATGGTTAACGAGTTAAATGAATGTGGCTGTTCTTGAGACATTTTCTGGATCTAAAGTTTCAAGTAGCTGTAAATAAGTGAACATACCAGATGATACAAACCATTTGTACAATTTCTTGTTTGGTTTGACATAAAAATTCAATGTCTTAAGATGAAACTATTCGAGTTCTTTGGTTTAGATTTTGGAAGAATATTCTAGAAAAATACTTTCAGTTCTTGTATTTCACTTAAGGGAAGATAAATTGAAGAATCACTGATGTTAACCTTCGATATATCTGAACCTTTCAGTACTTCTATTTTGATAAAATTACCAAGGATACAACTGTTGATGGAGGCACGTAGCCTACGAATTCTGATTTTGTTGTTGTTGTTTTGAGTTAAGCACAAAGCTACACAATGGGCTATGTGTGCTCTGCCCACCACGGGTATCGAAACCCGGATTTTAGCGTGTAAGTCCGCAGACATACCGCTGAGCCACTGGGGGGCATGAATTCTGAAGCTCTCAGCTTGAAACTCTAAATGTATTTTATTTACATATGGCACAATAAAAGTTAAAAATGCAAAGTACATTTTAATAATTGGATTCTGTAAATCTCCCAGTATTGTAGATGCTAAAGTCATCTCATCTTCTAATGTCACTGAAGTAAAAAAATAATGCGGCCATTGATTCAGTAATCTTTCTACCAGTTGCTGAAGTGATAACCATCAATTACAGCTATGATGCAAATTTCTGAAATTCTGTATATTTAGATAACCTCTTTGGGCTGTTTGAAAAATATGAATAAATATTTCTAGTCAGCTCCTCTAAGGACGTTTAGAACATACACAGGATGCACATAAATACGTTGAATGACATACACAACCTTGTACATAGATATATGAAACTATCTGCTTTAGAAGACTTTGAACACAACTTTTCGACCCGTTCATTACGCTTGAATTATCACTTGCATAGCCTATCAGGTTTCTAAATGGGATTCCATGTTTTTTAAAATAACATACCATAGAAGTGTAAATACCTTGGGCAAACAGCAGTTGATTTCCAAATGAGTTAAAACCTTGTCAACTGTTTTTTGAATATTGCTATCATAAAATCTAGGTATTATAATAACAAGTGTTTTTTTTGTAGATACATCTGTACTTTTATCAATAATTAATGAAAATTTAATGTTCTTTAATTGTGATATAATAATTTCCAAGTATTCTTCATCAGTGTTCCTTTCGTTTTTGTACACTTACTTCCCTTAACAAATCAGAATCAGGGCATGCATTAGATAGAAAGCCTGGAAGATGATCTAGTGTTGAGATTCTGTTCTGCCACAACACATATTTTCAGTTCAGTGGAAGCCACTTGAGACATACTGTGTGATGAAGTAGACTGTAAGAAATTAGTTACTTTGGAAGTCTGGACACTTGTTTTAATATTTTTAAATGTTTTTTTTTCGCTGTCTAGATGTTTCTAAACTATGGTAACACTTCCAGATAAGTCACAACTACATATTTCACGAAATGACTCATTTAAGTTTTTCGAACTTCGACTACAACTACTAAACTTACGATCATTAAGACATCTTTGTGTCAACTGACGTTTCTGTTCGTAACTAGGCCTAAGTAGGCTTACTTTCTTACATGGATTTTCAACTATATCACTATACTCATCATTCCTTTTCTCAGCCATTATGATATGTGGGTTAGGTTAAATGTAAATTAAGGAAAATTATTAAAATTAAACAAAACACAAATTTAAAATTATGCTGTAAACGAACACTGACAGTTACCAGTCACAACTCACGGAATCATGACATTTGTTACAGTATATGAAAACAACACAAAGATCCACCGGTGGACCACCATTGTCTGAAATTATCTTACGCCCTCGCAATGAGCCCTTATAGAGCATATGCAAACATTTAGACATAAAACTCGCCTTATCAAAGCATTATCACAAGGTCAAATTTCACGTGAAGAAGGCAATGAAAGATTTTCAAATTTATTGTCCAACATTTACAGTGGAACCTTAATGGATTTAGCATGGGACAGTATAATTTATAATAATCTTTTTGTTGTTTATTTGTTTAAAATTGTACAACTGTTATTTCAAATTGTACCTCACTATACAAAATAAAATATCTATTCCTATATTTCTACACTTTCTTTTCTCACTATCGCCCTCGGATAGTTAAGCAGTGAGTTAACGAATTTTAAAAGCTAAAATTCTGGGTTTTATTTCCTGCGGTAGACAGAGAGCTAATAGCCCATTTTGTAATTGTGAGCAAGAAATATAGACAAAACAAAAACATCGCCCTCTGTTACAAACATTATTCTTATGACATTTGATACCATTTACGATGCTCTTCAACATATAACAATAAGTTTATGGTGTTGCGTGTAAGACACGATTCTCTCGTTTTGTCGTTTCGTTATAAAAGGTTTCTTCTTTTTGTTCTAACCATCGAATAATAATAATAATAATAATGCTATGCGAGTCATGTCACACAAAGAAACGCTTATTTCAGCGCCAGCTAAGTTATATTAGGAAGCCTAATTAACGTGTCAAACTTCTGTAAATTCAGAGAAATGTGCGTAAAAATGAACATGTTATTAATTTATGGTACATTTCGTAATTTTCTTTCTGTCTAATAATTAACTATAAACATATTTAATGCTAAAAACCACAAAACTGTACACAATGTCAGGTTTTCAACATATGTATGGTCCGGATTATTTGCAGTAGGTGTCGCTGTCTTGTTGTTAATCAAAAAACAAACAGCATACGATCCATTTCTTTTAAAATAATACATTAAAACATGTCAAATGTATGTACATATGCGGACCGGCATGGCCAGGAAGGTTAAGGTGTTCGACTCGTAATCTGAGGGTCGCGGGTTCGAATCCCCGTCGTACCAAACATGTTCGCCCTTTCAGCCGTTGGGGTGTTATAATGTTTTGGTCAATCCCATTATTCGTTAGTCCAAGAGTTGGCAGTGGGTGGTGATGACTAGCCCTCTAGTCTTACACTGCTAAATTAGGGACCGCTAGCGCAGATAGCCCTTGAGTAGCTTTGCGCGAAATTCAAAACAAACAAACCATATATCCATATATTCTTTATACAGCTGTATCCATAGCTCTAAATCATTGTCTTTTATTATCAAAATTCACATAGGTTGTTTCAATTATTTTAGAACACAATTAACAAGACAAAGTATTCCCTCCTGCTTTGTTATTACAATACAATCGATGATAAGCTTCCATATATTTCCGCACTGGTTACCACAATTGTATTCGGAGCTTTAAACAATGGTTCCGTTTCGTCAAAAGTCCATGCAGGTTTGTTCAATTATTTTAGAACACAATTGAAAAGACAGTTATTCTTCTATGCTCTGTTACTGCAATACAACATGCAATATTTTCACTTAAAAACGCCATAATATATTTTTATGGCTAAACTCACAATCACACAATGTACGTCTTGTAAGAGATTTATCATTGTCCATTTATTTTAGTGCCTACGCTAGTTTCTTTATAGTTTACGTTTTTTTTCATGTGACATATATCCTTGACTGGGTATTGCGCAAGTACCACATGTTCTCGAAATTTGTAGAACGTTTTGGTGCATCAGAATAAAAAAAAGTACTAGGTGTGCATGTAATACTTGTGAATGACAGTATTGTTACCAAGTGAACTTTCGAGAAACTCGCATGATTTGTGTAAAAGCAACACGCGAAAAAAGAGTGGGATTATTATCATTGGACAACTACAGTCAGTGTACTATAGACCTCGGAAGTTGGAGTTGTTATTATTAAATGTATTTTTCCGAAGACATTAAACGGCATCATCGGTAAAAGTCACTGGTGTGAGGCCAATCAAGCTAGCTAGCTTCAGCGAAGTGTGATTATATCAACTCAGAGTTAATTTGTTCATCGTGAACCGGGATCGTCGATAAAATATTCAGTTGTAGACCGAATATAAGATTTAGTGTTGTTTGTAAGTTTGTAAACCTATTGTATATAAACCGTCATTTGTCATAACTATTAGTAATAACCGTTATGATAAATTGTATTACTTTTGTTTGCATATTAAACTATACTTGTATTAAAAAAGAAAACCTAATGTATTATTTGTTTGTTTTGGAATTTCGCACAAAGCTACTCGAGGGCTATCTGTGCTAGCCGTCCCTAATTTTGCAGTGTAAGACTAGAGGGAAGGCAGCTAGTCATCACCACCCACCGCCAACTCTTGGGCTACTCTTTTGCCAACGAATAGTGGGATTGACCGTCACATTATACACCCCCACGGCTGGGAGGGCGAGCTTGTTTAGCGCGACGCGGGCGCGAACCCACGACCCTCAGATTACGAGTGCACGCCTTAACTCGCGCGGCCATGCCTAATGTATTAATCTTGTTGGCAAATAACATAAATTTAACACATGTTAACATACAATTAAATACTAAATAGAAAGTAAAATTCCCGTTATCTGAAATACTAATACGTAACGTAATAAATCGCAAACTCATCCGAGATAAATTATGATTTGAATTTTGCGCAAAGCTACTCGAGAGTTATCCGCGCCAGCCGTCTCAAATTTAGTAGTGTAAAACTAGAGGGAAGGCAGCTAGTCATCATCCCCCACCGCCAACTCTTGGTCTACTCTGTTACCAACAAATAGTGGAATTAACCCTCACATTATAACGTCCCCGCAGTTGAAAGGGCGAGCATATTTGGTACGACGAGAATCTGAACCAGGGAGGTGAGTGCCTTAACCACCTGGCAATACCGCACCAGATAAATTATAATACATAACAATCTAATGAACTTTGTCTCACTTTACTTTGTATTTATTAGGCCTAAAACGTTTTCAGCACTACGAGTTATCAAAATACAACAATACCTAGTTAAAACAATGAAAAAATTATAAAGTTCGAAAAACGCGAAGTCAATATACAACAAACCATTTGTAAACAGTTACATAAACAAATCTGGTATAGCTATTGCTTCTAAAAATAGCCTAGCTTTAATACTTGTGGTATATAAACTATCTAAGTCTAACATTAAACTTACAATGAAACATAGCAGACCAATGTATATGATACGTGTATTCTAGGCCCTGCATGGCCAGGTGATTAAGGCACTCGACTCGTAATCTGAGGGTCCCAGGTTCGAATCCACATCATAAAAAACATGCTCGCCCTTTTAGCCGTGGAGACGATATAATGTGACGGTCAATCCCACTATTCGTTGTTAAAAGAGTACCCCACAATGGTTTGTGGTGATGACTAGCTACCTTCCTTTTAGTCTTAAACTGCTAAATTAGGTACAGCTAGCGCTGTGAGCCCTCGTGTAGTTTTGAGCGAAATTCAAAAACAAACAATCTAACACGTAATATTCAGAAACTATTCAATTCAGTAAGTTATTTTCAGAAATTGGTATCCTATTTTTTAATGTTATTGCTGACCAATAGATGTCGCGACTAAGAAGGTTTGGAAGATGTTAAAATTTATTCTACAATGATCAGTAAAATTATATCACGCGATCATATTTGTATTTAAGAATCTAAACTAGTGCAGTGTTAGATTTCGTACATGTGCAAATTTAAAAAAACATGCATTTACAAACAAAATGAAAATAATTATGAAGTGCTTGATATTTTAATATTTTTTTGAAATATGTAAGTTCATGATAAAGAACAGTTCAACACAATAAGTAAGCACAAAAGATTAAAGAATTATTAATATACAAAGATCCGATTGGCCAAGCGTTTCGTTGTCAAGTTGAAACGTTAATCTGAGCTAACCTTTTCATGGCTGCAATATTTTGTACGTTTACTAACTAATTCTAAAGGTACGACTTCCAAATAGGGTTCAGTTTAAACAGTAATAAGATAGTTAAGTGTCTTAACTGATGGCTTTTTTTAACAATATCCTTTTATGCATTGATATATAAAGGCACTGTTTTAAAACGGAATGAAATTACATCAACTTATAACTCAGTGAACAAACCTCGAAATAAACTTAACAAAGGATAAAACAAAATGCCAATAAACACAGGGTATCTAGTCCATGTTTATTTATGTATTGTTACTTCCCTTAACCAAACAAAGCATCATTTTGCATTTAAAGTAGAAGAAAAGTAAGGCTATTGAGGTCGAAAGGAAGTTGAAAAACATGTTCACACAGCGAAACAGAATTAATTTCGATTAATCAAAACTCATGGCTGAACCAAGTTATTTCCTGAAATTAACACAAGAGGGCTGAGAGAAGTATTTCAAAATAAGAAAGAACAAGGTTTTTATTTGTTGTTTTCCACAAATGAGTTATTTAATAGAGTTTCTGGTCTGGTTTGTTTGTAATTTCGCACAGAGCTGCATGGGGGCTATCTGCGCTAGCCGTCCGTAATTTAGTAGCGTAAGACTAGACGAAAGATTGTTGTTGTTTCGAATTAAGCACAAAGCTACACAATGGGCTATCTGTGCTCTGCCCACCACGGGTATCGAAATCCGGATTTTAGCATGTCAGTCCACAGATATACTGCTGAGCCACTGGGGGGCAACTAGAGGAAGGATGGTTAGTCATTAATACCTACCGTCAACGAATAGTAGGACTGGCCGTCACGTTATAACGGCTCCATGGCTGAAAATGTCTGTTTGGACGGGGATTCTAACCTTCGCCCCTTATATTAGGAATTAAGATCTCTAAACACCTCTCCATGCCGTGCTACACTTTCTGAACCAGTTCGAACTTGAAACGTACAATGCAATGTGCTCGTTAACTGTCGCTCTTTACGCAGTGACCCGAGCCAATTCTCTTAAAAATGTCATGTTTCACGTGTTATGCTTTATCAGTTTTTCGTTGTTTATTTCTATTTTCAAGCTGGTCTGTTATTAGTCTATATCACTTTATATTAAGATAATACTAATTAGATTAGTTTCCTGATATTAACTCCATACTTTCTTATGTATCTGGTTAAAGGGCGAAACATCTTTTCGATGTCGCTTCCTGATATCAGTTTAGAACATCGGCCCCCCATAATGATAGTGAAAACTAATGTCAAACATCACTTTTATTGCGTTAGGAAAACACAAAAGTTTCTTAGTTTCCAAACTATACATACTGCTTTTTAGTATTACCATTCTCACCTTAAATTTGGAACACGATGATTTATCAATTATTTTATGTTTCAATCAGGTCCCTCTCTGCAAAGCATCTTTTATCACACCTAATAAAACAGACTTTTCCGCCAGTGAAGACTAATATACTTGTAAGTCCTGGGACATGTTTTGTCATCTCTCTTGAAAACAGAATATTAGCTAAATTCCAATAATGTCACAACATTTGTATGTTTTCACTCTATTGTCTAGCGGAGAAAGAGGAGTTTGTATGTTGTACTCCATCAAGAAGACAAGGGAAGTGTGTATTCCATCACGGAGACAAGTGAAGTGTGTGTACTCCATCACGGAGACAAGGGAAGTGTGTATATTCCATCACAAAGAAATAAGATAGTTGTATATTGTATTGCATCATGGAGAAAGGGGATGTTTTTGTATTGTATTCCATCATGAAGGGAGTTGTGCATTGTGTTCCAACATGGAGGAAGGAAGGGAGTTGTGCATTGTGTTCCATCATGAAGGGAGTTGTGTATTGTATTCCATCATGAAGGGAGTTGTGTATTGTGTTCCATCATGAAGGGAGTTGTGTATTGTATTCCATCATAAAGGGAGTTGTGTACTGTGTTCCACCATGGAGGGAGTTGTGTATTGTGTTATTCCATCATGAAGGGAGTTGTGTATTGTGTTATTCCATCATGAAGGAAGGGAGTTGTGTACTGTGTTCCACCATGGAGGAAGGGAGTTGTGTATTGTGTTATTCCATCATGAAGGAAGGGAGTTGTGTACTGTGTTCCACCATGGAGGAAGGGAGTTGTGTACTGTGTTATTCCATCATGGAGGAAGGGAGTTGTGTACTGTGTTCCACCATGGAGGAAGGGAGTTGTGTATTGTATTCCATCATGAAGGGAGTTGTGTATTGTGTTATTCCATCATGAAGGAAGGGAGTTGTGTATTGTATTCCATCATGAAGGGATTTGTGTATTGTGTTATTCCATCATGGAGGAAGGGAGTTGTGTATTGCGTTCCACCAATAAAGTGATTTTGTGGATAAAATCCTAGATTCTCCACTGTTAGGCGCTTTTTAGATAACATAGATTTATTTACTTATTTTTCTAAATTACTAGAGTCTTTTAACAGAAACACGTGTATTACTCAATAGTATATTTTTCTGCTAACAGTCCTACAATTCTACTTTCAGTTTCCAACAGTACACTCACATTTGTACTTTCCACAACACGTTCCTCTGTGTATTCTACCAACTTTCAACAATACAATCATCTCTATATTTTACTATCTTCCAACAGGATATCCACTTTCAACAAAGTGCTTCTCTTTAGATAGGACATCTCATCAATAATTTGTTTTTAGATATGCAGTTTTAAATACGGCTGACTGTTAGAAGTTTCTACTGATGTGCAGTGCGCTTCTCTACATAGGTTACTGGTATCTTCTGCTAGCAATTTGTTGTAGCTGGTAAACCAAATTATCCATCCACATCTGGATAGTTGATGGGTATTTCTGTGAATCTTTAGACAATTACAACAAAATACAGAGTTAACTACACAGAGTGCAACAATACAACCGTGGATATTTAATGAATGAAAAATAAAAGGAAAGAGACATACGTTTGTGTTGGTTTGTACATCTGTTAACTCTGATGAAATGGTAGCTTATATCAATATAAACTGCGATTCGTACGCCTAATTTAACTTAATAACAAGTTTTGTTAGAAAATTAAACATATAACTCATCGGATAACTGAATTAATACAACAAACACGATAACTCTCACTCAATATTTATTCGTTACTCACTAACCTAGAACTATTTCCTGGTATTTATATCTGAACCCTTTATCTTCGATATTTTCCGAGCTTAAGTCTATTGATTGTTAATATTCATGAACATTATAGGTATTCTAAGACTAGGTTTATTAATTAACCTTAACATAACGCTCCCTCTTACAAATTACCTGAACTAAAACAGTGAAATATTGTTCACTATAATATGAACAACGGGACTGTTTTTGAAACCACGGATCATGCAGGTTAGTTTAAGGCTCGGTCCGGCATGGCCTAGTGTGTCAAGGTGTTCGACTCGTAATTGGAGGGTCGCGGGTTCGAATGTCGGTCGCACCAAGCATGCTTGTGATACCTTGAAAATGTCGTTTTGCGTGTGTGTTTCCTTGCAGCACAGCCACATCGGGCCATCTGTTGAGAACACCGAGGAGAATTGAACCCCTAATTTTAGCGTTGTAAATCCGTAGACATACCGCTACATCAGCGGGGACATGTCGTTTTGTACCTAATCATGTCCGAGATTTGTCGAAATGCTGTTTAATTAATAATTTCTTCAAACCTTCTCTATAACCTTCACAGTGATATTGTTGTATTTATAGTTCAGATCGGTCTTATGAAACTTCATCTGGTCAAAAACATTTAATGTTAAACTCTGGTGGTATCATGATCTTCAGAAGCAGTCCTTGAGTTACTGATTATATAGTATTTTCAGAAGCAGTCCCTGAGTTACTGATTATATGGCATCTTCAGAAGCAGTCCCTGAGTTACTGATTGTGTAGTACCTTCAGAAGCAGTCCCTGGGTTACTGATTATATAGTATCTTCAGAAGCAATCCCTGGGTTACTGATTATATAGTATTATTAATTATAATAAATTTTGTATTTACAAGCTTTATTGAAACCATATTTCTGTTGGTAATTTATAGTTTGCTCTTCATATGTTTGTTTTATTGAGGGACGGCCTACCTAACGCTTTCCCGCCAATACCTAACAACCCCTTCCTTACGGTTAAATTTCGTGTAACCCAAAGAAAACAAGTTCAACTGCCGGGCTAAACTGGTCGGTATTGTAAATGGAAATTATGAACCTTGCCTCAGACGTTGGGTATGTCACGTGAAATAACTAGGTTAGAACTGGTATTCTGAGCAACAAATACTTCAGTCGGTTTACATGTGGCTTCTAGACAAAGTATGCAAAAACATAAAGAAATGGATAGTGGTCTGAAGTGAACTACATTTTAAGAACAGTTAAATAGTTATTTGCTGTACTTAATTTATGGGAGAAAAACAGTTAAACCTTACAAAAATTTGTTACACCTTTACCATTTTTCTTTATCTAAAGGCTGACGTGTTTTTTTGTAAAAACCCTTAAAATAAGTATTTAGCAGATTGCGTGCTGTTACATGCTTTAGCCTCGTGACGGTGAAAAAAAAACGTATAGATCATGTTTTCGCTAAGCCTACTCTTTTTCCGATAAACATTTCCACAAGACAAGTTATTAAAATTAACAATAACAACAAAATATACAACATAGTATTTTGACAAGTTTTCATATCAAAAGATTTTATTTTCAAAATTAGCAACATAATATATTAGATAAAAATTTCCATTTACTGACTAAAATTTTCGTCTTGAACTACCATCTAACTTTCACCGTACACGTTCATTTGGTCGGAGTTATTATTTGAATGCATGTGGCTGTTGTTCGTTTTCTCCGTTTACCGCCTGGATTATTAATTTTCAGTATTTTCCATAATTTATTGAACTTGCTTTTCAGTTTAATTGTATAAACAATTTGATTATCCATTTATTTTTAACATCAGAGATATCAAGATAGTATATAGATTTTAAAGTATTTTTCGAGAATTCGTATAAAACTCAATTTTGTATGTGTGTGCCTATTTATTTGTTTATTAGTAACTGTTTGTAATTTTTTTAGTTCGTTATGTTCAGTTCTGGATATGGTTCTTAATATTTTACTTATAATTTAATAATTTATTTAAACAGGTGCAATATGATTATAAAATTATCGCTAAAGCATGGTTCTTCTAAAAAACACTGTTGTTGGTTAATTTCGGCTTTAACTTTCCACGTTTTCAAAGAACACCACGGGTTGATAAGTATTAAATTTAAAGGCTCATAATGCTTAAAGTCGAGATTCGATATTCGATAACACAAACATATTGTGTTACTGTAGCTTTTCGCTTAAAAATATACACAACTTTCGTAATACGTATGTTTGAATTCCTGTGAAGTTACATTATTCCAGCAGTAAATTCCGATAAGAAATATCGAATACGTTGTTGTTGTTTTCTTCGTTTTGATAATTTAAGTGAACGTTCATTTCTTTTTCTTTTTTTTTACCTTAATAATAACTACACATTTAAAAACTTCATTCATTTTTCTGCTTAACGTGTATCTGATGTATTCTTTGCTAATTAAAAAGCAAAAAGTACCATTTTAGTGAAAAAAATAAGTTTGCACAATAGAAAAAAAAGAAAAATTATTTCCACAATATGGAGAACAACTGATTAACCTGTTTAGAAACAAGTGTAATTAATATTTTATTTTCTAACCTTGTCACAGTTTTGATTATTTAATACCTTTATCCGCCGTTAAGAGGCGTGCTATGTTTGGTACTTTATTCCTGGGAGAATGCCAACATAGAACAAGTTTTGACAGGTTTTGATTGAAAAAGGCGATAGAGCCCTTTACCACATGATATATGTTAAATGCCTTCACTTAAATATTACACTGTAAAAATTGTTCTGCACTTTATAGTTTAAACAAGTTTTGATTTAAAACATACTGCCAAAACAAAATCATAATATATATATGTACCTTCCTCGTCTTAAGCCTACACGACTAGCAGAAATCGTGTTAACATACTAAACGTTTCTTGATAAGGTCAATGACTTTGCCACCTCCTGTTTTATTTCTATTAGCTCAACTCTTATCAACAAAACTTGGTCATTCATTGTAGATAAAAGTACGTTCCCACAGTTACATTTTGCGAAGCTTAAAGTAAAATTGACTGGCTAAAACTATATAATTATATGTTTAAAATAATAAAATAACTTTAAAATTCATGTTTAAACGCCAAAGTGTTGGAAAACTAGTATTAATAAGCTTAATAATTGTTTATTATAAAAAAAATAACTGAAATGTCCCCCACATCCATTCCTTAATCTGCCCGTTGAGCTTCTAAATTAGAGATGTGTAAATAACAGATCTTAAATATAATAAGTTACTCACACAAATCTATTGAATACCACAACTTGTCAGTTGTACTAAACATTGAGAGATAAAAAATTATATTAAACTATTAATATATGCACTAGTCCCCGCGTCAGTACAGTGGTAAGTCTACGGATTTACAACGGTAAAATCAGAGGTTTGATTCCCATCGGTGGACTCAGTAGATAGCCTGAAGTGGCTTTGTTGTAAGAAAACATACACACATTTATGCAGTATGATATTTCAAACGTTGAAAGCCGGTAAACCATTAGGAACCGAATAGGCTTAGTAAGTGTTAGAAAACAAAGTATGCCTAAAATGAACATTTGCTGTTAACTGGTTTAAATAACACCTATATTACTCACAGTTAACACGTTTCGTCTCGAGATTCTTTGCACTTTTGATAATTATTTCATTATAAGGCTTTCTCGTGATAATAAAACTAATAATTTATTTCGATACATATTTGTTTGTAGCAACACCACAATCTTTACCCCTTATAAAATAAAACATCACAAAGATTGGTAAATCGCAAGTGTACTTGTCGAAAACACGAAAACATTTATTGTTTTTTTAGATTTACAGTCATTGTCCCAGTATTTTCAAACTATTGTTTCAGTACCATAAAAAAAATGTTTGACGTGTTAAGATTGTACATTACCGTTACATTTAGATAACAATTAAAAATAATGCTTTAAACCAGATATTACTGTGTACATCTCTTGATTCGCAGTTTTTAAAGTAGATGGCGGTAGTTACTGATCTCAACAAAACTCATTGTTTGTGTGTGTGTTTTTCTTTAGCAAAGCCACATGGTGCTATCTGCTGAGCAAACCGAGGGAAAACGAAAACTCATTGAAAATTTAAAAGAAAAAAATGTGAGATAGTGGGGAAGATCCAGTCTACTTTAAGCCGACTTATATTAAAATTACAATATGATCATATATAAAACTGTAAATTTAAACTTATTATATCTTAAGAAATACTTGTTATAAAAAAACTAAACTTCACCAGACACACATTTAAAAAAAAAAAATCGCAAAATTGTTTGAGGTTACTTTGTGCTTCAAGAACAGAAGCATATTCTGTTCTGGGTTTATGATAAATTTCGCATAAAACCACAAGAGGGCTATCTGCACTGCCCACTCCTATTTTGAAAGTGATAGACTAGAAGGTTTGTTTGTTTTGGAATTTCGCACAAAGCTACTCGAGGGCTATCTGTGCTAGCCGTCCCTAATTTAGTAGTGTAAGACTAGAGGGAAGACAGCTAGTCATCACCATCTACCGCCAACTCTTGGGCTACTCTTTTACCAACGAATTGTAGGATTGACCGTAACATTATAACGTCCCCACGGCTGGAAGGGTGAGCATGTTTGGCGCGACACGGATGCGAACCGGGACCCTCAGATTACGAGTCGCACGCCTTAACGCGCTTGGCCATGCCAAGCTTGGGAAAGTAACTAGTCAACATCACAAATCACCAACTCTTGAGATACTGCAATCAAATAGTTGGGTTTGATCATCGCTCTTATAACGTATCCAAGCCACAAAATGTGGAACACGATTTTTTTAAGGGGGTAATAAAACGCGAACAACAGAACCTCGGATCCATAGTCTGGAACCTAACCACTGAGCTGCCTTCGTCTGTTCTGCATGATGTTCGTTGGTCATCACAATCTCAGTTTTAATAATCAGTTTCAGGTACTCCAAATTTGTGGGCGTGTTCCAACTGACAGTGTCTTTGAACAGACCTTTTGCACTGGAAAATCTGTGAATTTCTATATTTATTTTATTTTTTAAAAGCTTCCCCTTCACCAGTACTTGTGACGAGCACTGCAAAGATGGGTCACTGAGTAGCTTTTGAGCTTACAAACAAATAAACAAGCAAAGAAAAACAAAGTTTGACTGATATGAAGCTGGTATCGTTTGTACAACAAGCCACCACACACTAAGACGACGTTTATTTAACTCACCAAAATAGTGTTGTTGAAAGATCCATAAAAGCAAATCAGAAAAAAACAACTGAGAAATGTATTGTGATGCAGTATTTTGTAACACCCTGTCCCACATTCAGGCTTTTCTGATTAGAAATCGTTTATAATTAACAGTGTGCCTCTAGTGAACTGTGTTCTCTAATAACTGTGTTCCCTAAGATTTAAGATACATTGCTGACCAAAATTTTAAGGCCAATAAACATAAAGAAAAATATGCATTTTGCGTTGTTAGACTCAACCACGTATTTGAGTAGAGCTTCGAAAGATAAAAATAAGAAAAGAGAAAATAAAAATATAAAACTTTTTTAGCATTTAATAGGGAAAATGTGAACACTATGAAATTAGCCTAAATACCAGCTTATCAAAAGTTTAAGACCAAATTGAAACAAAACGTTAATCGGTAAGCACGTAACGAAATTTAGTCATTTGTGTTCGAGCATTAGCGTTGTCAACATCTCCTGTGTTACATTGGGTAAAACGTGGCAAAGGCTAAAACGTTGACAGAGTTTGAACGTGGCAGAATTGTCAAGCTGCAAAAGCAAGGTCTCTCTTAACGTGCCATCGCTGTTTAGATTGGACGTAGTAAAACTGCTGTTGCAAATTTCTTTAAAAAACTCTGAGGGACACGAAACGAGAATTTCAAGTGGTTGGCCCAAGAAAATGTTGCCGGCATTGAGCAGAAGGATTCGACGGTTGTCCCGCAAGACACCAGGTGATTGTCGAACCAGATTAAGGCCCTTACGGACGCAGAATGCAGCTTAAGAACAATAAGACGTCATCTACGAGAGAAAGGCTTCAAAAACCGTAAACATCTTCTAAAGCCACGCCTCCTTTCACACCAAGAAAAAATTCGGTTAAACTTTGCTGAGAAGCACCAAACATGGGACGTAGAAAAGTGGACGAAGGTTTTTTTCTCTGATGAGAAAAAAAATTAAACTGGATGGTCCAGATGCTTCTAACATTACTGGCACGATAAGGATATCTCATCCGAGACATTTTCTACACGACACAGTGGAGGAGGTCCATCATGATCTGGGGTGCTTCTTTCTCCATGGAACAATGGGGCGTCAAACAGCAGCTGTTCACATTTTCCTTCTTGAATGCTAAAAAAGTTTTTTTAATTTTATTTTCCCTTTTCTTATTTTCATCTTTCAAAACTCTACTCAAATAAGTGGTTGAGTCTCACAACGCAAAATGTGTATTTTTTCTTTATGTTCATTGGCCAGCAGTGTGTATATATATATCAAATTATTAAAGGACTTTCTTTTCAATCACCTACTTCCATTTGGAGTAACAATGTCCGCCAAATCTCATCCATCGTCCAAAAACCTTGCTCGCTTGGTACCTCTTTCCATTTTCTTCCTAACTTCAAAGAAAACATATCAAAAATTAGTTACTTTGTCTGATTGGCTATCACATAAGTAAAAGGAAGGTTGGAAGCCTACGTTATGTTTTAGAAGACTACATCACACATATTTGTAACACAATCATAGAAATGGAGTTTGGATCAGGTGGCACCATCTCATAACCGAAATAAGAACGCAAATTTCGGGCTTAACTGACAGCGATTATTTTTTGGGAATAACACTAAAACACCTGATTTAATATGTTATCACGTATTTATCACCAACGTTCCAGGTTGTCATCAGTGTCGAAGAATGCAAAGTAAATTCGTGCGAGAAAGTCTTTATATCGTTTAACAACAGCGACTTTTGAAGTTCGTATGTAGGTCAAGGAAAGCACGTGAGGGCGTAAAACAGTTTTGTTTGTTTTTAGTTAAACCTAAAGCTGCACAATGGGCTACGTTTTCTATGCCCACCACGGTATCGAAACCCAGTTTTTAGCGTTATAAGCAAAATCCTTCAGAGTTACCACCGTTCCACGGTGGGAGTAAAATGAAGTATATTGGAGTAATTAGGCTTTCATGCAAGTATTCTAGATTCAAAACCAACAAGACAAGAAACAGTTAAAATACGAATAAGATTCACACTATTCAAACAATATCTATATTCCACAAAACCTGAACAAACAAAGGTCGGCATCTTATAATTAGAACGAACAATAATAATTCTTCATCAGATTTCACTGTCAAGGGTTGGCGGTCATAATTCTGCCCTTTGGGTGACTGAAACACGTACAGTTATTCACTTCTTATTCATTTATCTTCAACAACTATTTGTTTTTCAGAGGTTGGAATCTCAATGAAGTAGGGTCTTCTGGTGGCTCAGAGGTAACTTTCCAGACTTACTATGATAAATTCCGGGGTTAGATTCCACACGGCAGATAGCCCGAGTGCAGCTTCGCGCTAAAAAAACAACAAAAAACGTTATTATATAAAAGGAAACAAGAAAAGTAAAAGACGTGAAACTTGTTGGTGCTGATGTGTCGATGAAAAGGAACCATTCTGATGTGTCGATGAAAAGGAACCATTCTGATGTGTCGATGAAAAGGAACCATTCTGATGTGTCGATGAAAAGGAACCAGACTGATGTGTCGATGAAAAGGAACCAGTCTGATGTGTCGATGAAAAGAAACCATTCTGATGTGTCGATGAAAAAGAACCAGTCTGATGTGTCGATGAAAAGGAACCAGTCTGATGTGTCGATGAAAAGGAACCAGTCTGATGTGTCGATGAAAAGGAACCAGTCTGATGTGTCGATGAAAAAGAACCAGTCTGATGTGTCGATGAAAAGGAACCAGTCTGATGTGTCGATGAAAAGGAACCAGTCTGATGTGTCGATGAAAAGGAACCAGTTAACTAATTTGAAATCCAATTTTATGCAAAAGATTTCGGACCTTTTAGATTACATAATTTCTTTTTTCATTATTGTGCTGTTGCTTACAGAATTCACTTCTAAGACGCAACCCTATTTTCTTGAAACACCCATAAACTAACGATAAACAGAAGGAATCCTCAATAGCCGCGACACCTGATATTTTTTAGGTAGAATTAGTGCAAAGTTGTCTATGAGACCTTCTTTTTTTACCCTTTTATTGATGATATTGTTATGCTCCAGCACTACCAAGCGTGGAACACGCGTATACTACTCGATTATATTTTATTAGTCGCCAAATATTCTCCTAACTTACCCTTAATCTGAAATTATTTTAGACAGGATTAGAGTAAATTAATCCATGAGAGCTTGGGCGTTATCAAATAAATTAGTCGAATTGCTTGGACCTCTTGAGTCCAAAACTGCAATTAGATATTAAGATGGTTAAGTTGTTGATTTGAATTAAGCACAAAGCTACACAATGGGCTATCTGTGCTCTGCCCACCACGGTATTGAAACCCAGATTTTAGTGTTGTAACTCCGCAGGCATACCACTGAGCCACTGGAGGGCAAGTCGGTTAAGTTTGTTTGTTTTTTGTTTTTGGAATTTTGCGCAAAGCTACACGAGGGTTATCTGCGCTAGCCGTCCCTAGTTTTCCAATGTAAGACTAGAGGGAAGGCAGCTAGTCATCACCACCTACCACCGACTCTTGGACTACTCTTTTACCAACGAATAGCGGGGTTGACCGTCACATTATAATGCCCACACGGCTGAAAGGGCCAGCATGTTTAGTGCAACGGGGATTCGAACCCACTACCCTCAGATTACGAGTCGAGCGCCTCAATCCACATGGCCATGCCGGGCCAAGAGATGACAGAACTATCGAGCTAAAAAATGTATACAGTGGGACAATCAGTAATGTCGAGAAACCCACTTGTTGAGAATTTTATATGCAAAAACGGCTCGTTTGGGTTGAGAAAATATTTTAAATAGAAGAGCGAACAGGCCTGGCATGGCCGAGCGCGTTAAGGCGTGCGCTCGTAATCCGAGGGTCGCGCTAAACATACTCGCCCTCCCAGCCGTGGGGGTGTATAACGTGACGGTCAATCCCACTATTCGTTGGTAAAAGAGTAGCCCAAGAGTTGGCGGTGGGTGGTGATGACTAGCTGCGTTCCCTCTAGTCTTACACTGTTAAATTAGGGACAGCTAGCACAGATAGCCCTCGAGTAGCTTTGTGCGAAATTCCAAAAAACAAACAAAGCAAACGAAGAGCGAACAACGTTTCGACCTTCTTCGGTCATCCTCAGGTTCACAAAGAAAGAGGTAACTGACCGGAAGCTGACCACATGTTTGGAAGGGGTTGTGTAACTGAGTGTCGCAATGTAGAGGGCCGGGTTCGATGTTTAAATATAATTTTATCTATAATATCAATATAGGTACAATGGCGTTCCTTTATATTGGTTTATTTTGGGTTTAAGTTGTTGTATAAGTAAGGCTTCTTTAATTTTGCGTTTGTTTATGTTTGTTTCTTTATTTAGTATTTTAGTGTTTTCTATGGTTATGTTGTTTTTATTTGACTTGCAGTGTTCGAAAACGTGTGAAGGTGACTTTTTATGTTCTTTGGATCCATTTTTCTACTTGTTTCTCCAATATAGAAGTCGTGGCAGTTATCACATTGTATTTTATAAATAATGTTGGTGTGGTGTTTGTCAGTGTAGTTCTTACATAGTTTTGCGCCTGGTTTTTGAATAAATTTAGTATTAACTGGAATGTCATATTTTGTTACTAGTTTTTGCCAAATGTTGGTTATTTGTTTGCTGATGTTAAGAATATATGGTATACAGCAGTATATGGTTTAGTGATTTTTTGATTCGTGAGATATATTTACTTTTGTTGGTTGATTTTGCTTTCTGTCTAGGTGTGTGCGTATAATGTTTTCTACGGTTTGTGTAGGAAACTTATTGATGTTGATGAAGTATTGTTTTATTTTGTCTAATTCGTGTTAATTTTATCTAGTGAGTTAATTGTTAGTTGTTAATTAATACAGCATTACATCTACCACTATACTGATACAGATATGTAGATGACACGGTTGCAGGATTCAAATCTACAAAACACATACTTAATTTTTTCAATCACATTAACTCCATACATCCCAACATTAACTTCACATGTGAACAGGAAGAAAGCAATCAAATATCATTTCTTAACTTCAAAATTACAATAACTGATACACAATTTAAAACAGAAATCAACCAAAAAAATCACCCATACTGGACAATACATTCCTTGAGACTCAGCACATGAAACAACACAAAAACTCAACACACTAAGAAACCAAATAAACACAGTCATAAAACTATGCTCATTATACCTATATTAATATTATAGATAAAATTATATATTCAAACATCTAACCCCGCCCTCTACATAACGACACTCAGTTACACAACCCCTTCCAAATATGTGGTCAGCTTCCGGTCGGTTACCTCTTTCTTTGTGAACCTGACGATGACCGAAGAAGGTCGAGACGTTGTTCGCTCTTCTATTTAAAATATTTTCTCAACCCAAACGAGCCGTTTTTACATATAAAATTATACAGTGGAACCCCTCTAATCAGGCCAGTTTGTCTCAGTCCCGAAGGTGGCTGTTTTAGACGGGTTCCACTGTACTTGAAAAATCTCAGATTCGTTATGTTGCGGCTAAATACAAAAAAAACAAAATTGTATTTTACTCAAATTACGAGCGCAATACTTTATTTATCTGTTTTTGACATATACATATATGTATAAAAGGCCTAGTCGTTAAGGTGTTAGACTCGTAATCTACAAGCGTCAAGATAAAATATATGATGTTTAACATACTTGATATTTCAAGGGGAAGATCGGTCATAATTTCGCAGTTTAGTTCATTAATCTTATTCTGAAAGATGGCGCTGAAGTCTGCCGGCTGTTTCTTCTCTCTGGCTGGTCGGCAGTTCAAAATGTAGGACAGCAGCAGACAACCACAGTAACTTTGCCATAAATAAAATAATAAACACTAAAAATTATTAAAATAAAACCTTTATTATGATTAGAATGTTGTTCCTGTTGTTGTTTTATTCATCCCTTTTATAATAAGATGTGACTTACAAAAGTGTTTTGAAATAACGAATAGAACACATACAGCTGTGTAAACTGAAGAGACATCTGGTGGAAAGTTTATTTTTATTATTTTATTTTCCTCATTTTTTTTTCTTATGAACATAAACTGCTCAAGGCTTGAGAAGATGTTTGAAACATTTTAGGTATTCTTATCAAGAGGAGTTTGTTGACACTTGCGACGTTTCGGTGTTCATTTTGGTCCAAGTAGTGTGCGAAACGTCGTCATTTGATTCACACTGTTCAGAAAACACAGCAAACTTACAAAGTACTTCATCTAATAAAACAGTGTTCAGGTTTGTGACAATATTAGCGGTATAAAAATTAGGAACGAAATTATACTCTCTTTATATAAATATAAAATATTTATAACTCTCTTTCCTTAAAGATATAATTAAGTCCTGACTATTTAGGTTCACAAACCACCTCGTTTTTTAAAGAAGGGAAAAGGGCAGTACACTAAATTATAACCACCAAGATGGGTGTATAAAACTCACTACAGTGTCAATACTAATCACCAAGATGAGTGTGTAGAACTTACTACAGTGTCAATATTAACCACCAAGATGAGTGTATAAAACTCACTACAGTGTCAATACTAACCACCAAAATGGGTGTATAAAACTCACTACAGTGTCAATACCAACCACCAAGATGGGTGTATAAAACTCACTACAGTATCAATATTAACCACCAAGATGAGTGTATAAAACTCACTACAGTGTCAATACTAACCACCAAGATGGGTGTATAAAACTCACTACAGTGTCAATACCAACCACCAAGATGGGTGAATAAAACTCACTACAGTATCAATATTAACCACCAAGATGGGTGTATAAAACTCACTACAGTGTCAATAATAACACCAAGATGGGTGTATAAAACTCACTACAGTATCAATATTAACCACCAAGATGGGTGTATAAAACTCACTACAGTGTCAATACCAACCACCAAGATGGGTGTATAAAACTCACTACAGTATCAATATTAACCACCAAGATGAGTGTATAAAACTCACTACAGTGTCAATATTAACCACCAAGATGAGTGTATAAAACTCACTACAGTGACAATACTAACCACCAAGATGGGTGTATAAAACTCACTACAGTGTCAATACCAACCACCAAAATGGGTGAATAAAACTCACTACAGTATCAATATTAACCACCAAGATGGGTGTATAAAACTCACTACAGTGTCAATAATAACACCAAGATGGGTGTATAAAACTCACTACAGTGTCAATAATAACACCAAGATGGGTGTATAAAACTCACTACAGTGTCAATATTAACCACCAAGATGGGTGTATAAAACTCACTACAGTGTCAATACCAACCACCAAGATGGGTGTATAAAACTCACTACAGTATCAATATTAACCACCAAGATGAGTGTATAAAACTCACTACAGTGTCAATATTAACCACCAAGATGAGTGTATAAAACTCACTACAGTGTCAATACTAACCACCAAGATGGGTGTATAAAACTCACTACAGTGTCAATAATAACACCAAAATGGGTGAATAAAACTCACTACAGTATCAATATTAACCACCAAGATGGGTGTATAAAACTCACTACAGTGTCAATAATAACACCAAGATGGGTGTATAAAACTCACTACAGTGTCAATACCAACCACCAAGATGGGTGTATAAAACTCACTACAGTATCAATATTAACCACCAAGATGAGTGTATAAAACTCACTACAGTGTCAATATTAACCACCAAGATGAGTGTATAAAACTCACTACAGTGACAATACTAACCACCAAGATGGGTGTATAAAACTCACTACAGTGTCAATACCAACCACCAAAATGGGTGAATAAAACTCACTACAGTATCAATATTAACCACCAAGATGGGTGTATAAAACTCACTACAGTGTCAATAATAACACCAAGATGGGTGTATAAAACTCACTACAGTGTCAATAATAACACCAAGATGGGTGTATAAAACTCACTACAGTGTCAATATTAACCACCAAGATGGGTGTATAAAACTCACTACAGTGTCAATACCAACCACCAAGATGGGTGTATAAAACTCACTACAGTATCAATATTAACCACCAAGATGAGTGTATAAAACTCACTAGTGTCAATATTAACCACCAAGATGGGTGTATAAAACTCACTACAGTGTCAATAATAACACCAAGATGGGTGTATAAAACTCACTACAGTGTCAATATTAACCACCAAGTTGGGTGTATAAAACTCACTACAGTGTCAATATTAACCACCAACTTGCCTTTCTAGATTTCCATGCGATGAATGCACTTGTTTTTGTAAGAATAATTCAGTTATGTTTTTCTACCGTGGTTTCACTGTTTATCTTGATTCTTTATTTGGACTGCAAAGCCACAAATGACAAAAATACTGTCTCGTGCAGGTACGCCCCTCGTCCACCCGTGGCTCTGCGGAGAGTCTGAAGGTTTATAACACTAAAACCCAGGTTTCGAGATGGACACAGCACAGATATTCTATTGTGTAATTTTAGGCTTAACAACAAACAAATAAATGCTTATGAATTCAGAACTATAACAGTGAGGGTTTTAAATTAACACTAATATTCTGTCGCAAGAAAATCCCAATAACTTTTCTTAATTATTTGGTAATAAAACAGGTAATTATTTTACAATGTGTTTGCCCTCCCCAAGTAAAGAAATATTCCTACTTTAACTCAAATAACATGTACTTTATTTTATTTTCCATTTAATATTTTAAAGCAAGGTTATAAAATATATAATATTAATCCAATCAAATTGTAATCAAACATATTTAACACGAATCAGTTAAGATCAACTTATGAACATATTTAATGTAAACGAGAAAATTACTATTATAGAATAAAATAGTTTAATTTTTCTATTTTTGATGCTGTTATTTGGAATTAAGCACAAAGTTACACGAAGGGCTGTCCGTGTTTTGCCCACCATGAGTATTGAAACCCGATTTGTAGCAGTATAACTCCCCAGACATATCGTTGTGCTTCTAGGGGGAGGGGTATTTATTACACTGTGATGCAACGAAACCAGTAAAATAAAGAACAAGTGGATAAAAATAAATAAATAAAATACTGTTTTGTGTTCATACAGCTTCAAAATTATATATATATTTCGCTAACCTAATTTCAGTACTAAAATTTCAAAATTATCCAATGTATAAAAAAAGAGCTGAAAATTAGAGGTCATGACAAATTATAGGCAAGTAACTGTCTTGTAAAAATAACAATAAATCAGAGTATGACTTATTAAACGACAGTTAGTTTCAGTTTATTATAATAAGTTCATCTGTTACACACGAAAAGCACAAAGCTTTATAAACCTTCATTCATATAACATTTTTCTATATGTATAAGTTATTTTCTTTTTTAAACTACTTTACATATGTATGAAAATAGTGTGTCATTAAACCGACTAAAAATTAATATATGAATATATATATATTTTACTGATTAATTATTTCTTTACTAAAGGCAAAATTCAAAATATCTTCTGTGACGTAGGACCTAATGCATTATTTGATTGGCCGTAGCCTCTGGTGTGGACTGCAGCTTCGCTGATTGACGGCTCATCAAACTGAAGATACACAGGTAGGCCTATTTCAAATGTGTGGCAGGAATTTAGGTTTAAAAATCTTTCAAGCTTAAAAAAAAAAAGCTTTTGGGGTCTGAAAGACAACTCGAGGTGGTTAGTAACTTTTGTTTCTTTTCACCCTGAAAAGTATACTTTCTCTGAGTTCAAAAAACAACAACCAAACCTTTCAAGTTAACCTTATTAAAATGACGATGCATATGCAAGATTTGTGAGGTTTTGGTTATTTTTTTTAGCTTGCCATTTAATAACCTAAATTAACTTCAGTTAATATATGTTGAATTAAATATTAAATCAGAAATTCTGAAACAGGTGTTATAAATGAATGAAAACTATACAATGAAATAACATTACAATTTGCATTTTGTGAAATTTTCCATTAACGGTAAAACGCCCTTGTTTTGTAACTATCACGTGACAATCTCGAAATTGGTTGAGTTGCAGCTGAAATAGCCTAACTTATATAGTTTATCCTTTAACAGTTATAAGCGACTGATTCGTAAGTACAAACAATTTGTACTTTATGTAAATTTAAAAATAATCGTTCACAGCGGTTAACTTTGTCAACCAAGTATATCCGATCAGATATTGTTTAAAAGTTAGGAAAGAGACGTTCGTGTTCAAACAGTGTTTCCAGTGCCAAACTTTTGTTTTGTCTAATTTATTACCATAATCTTATCTGGCATTAGGAAGAAATCTATATTACTTACATTTAGTTATTATGAAAATACTCGTATAATACTAATATTTGCTTTTAATTATGGCTTGCTTTTATAGCAACTACAACTTGAGTATTATTAAATACAAACATTAACAGCAGCTGATAGATAGTTCGTTAATATGACGAAATACTGAGAAAGTTAAGGACATAATAGAAATGTGTAATTCATCGTTGAAATTTAACACATCGTATCTAAAGAAACAAACTAACATTATACGTGTGGAAGAACCAATACTGTGTTACGTAATTTATCTAAATGTGGAATGACACATCAGTTTGCTTTTTTTTAAATAAAAAAACGAACTATTATTCTCAACACTGTGTTATATTGCTATTAAGTATGATGTATATATCGGAAAGCCCTCACCAAAAGAAGTGATAAACAGAATATACGAATATCACAGTCTGAACACACTACATTTCTAATTATTTTGATGGTTTACTCTTTAGCTTCAATTTTAACCAAGCAAGCTTGGCATTCTTTGGCACTGAATGCCGTCGCCTGAGGGTGCTTTGGGCCAAACTGTCTTCGTTATTCAGTGATTTTTGTTTACATAGTGGTTTCAACAGATCCTCAGTGTCCTCTCCTCCCGACTTGTCCTTTTCTTGAAATTGTGCACTGTTCTGAGGACTTGAACTGGTGTCTTTCCAGTCTGATCTGTGATTAGCACTTACTATAGTCTCATTACTAACTGACTTATGTTCGATGAAAGGACTGTTTTCACAAGAAATTGTCTTCTCTTGTGAACAGTGACTGACACTCTTATCACTTTTTTTTGAAACGCGCGGACCACTTTCTGACTGAAGGTGTCCGTTTGGAGTTCGTGGACTGTTCTTTTGGAAGCGTTTCACAGAATGATTACCGTGTGGTTCAATTGTTGGATGTGACCCACTTTTTGAAGATCTCTCAACTCTTCTTTTCAGTTGGTGAACTTCGTTATTCAAGGTTTTTTTCCCACACCTTGTCGTATCGCTGTCATAGCCAGATAATCTCGTTTCTGGTAAGTTCTTAATATGATCACAAAACGAACTCGAACGTTTTTCTTGTGCCATTTTCTGACGTGTTTTATAGGCCACAGCAAGACCTCCTCGGATACAGGACAGTTCACTTTGTGGTGCCTTAGTTTCTCTAAATTCTAAAGAAGATTTGAAGCGGGGATTTATTCCCTCAATAATGGCACATTCTACAACATCCTCCGGTGTCTTATGACGTGTCTCTTCCAGGTTTTCATAATTAATGGAGTACAACTTTGCCCGCGGCAGGGATTTTTGCTTGCCCATAGAGTTATTACGAAGAGATCGTATCTGGAGACAGTCCTCTTTAACTGCTTCATGCCACAAATCACTTGCTTCCACAGCACGTTGAAACCTTTTTCCTTCATTGGAGAGAGGATTGTGGTACTTCACATTTGTCTTTCTAGTGTCAGATTCCTGGATCAGAGGGGAGTCGTTCTTCTCGGTAAAGATGTCCTGATAAATCTTCTGGTTTTTAAGGTGAATATCAACACTTTCATCGTACCATTCTTTCCCACTAAGACTCGCGTCTTTGTCTTCACAACCAACGCAATCATTTTTAACTAGAAACCCAGTATTGAGTTTGAATCCAAACGATCGATTCTTGGTTTTCACGTGTCGTAAAGTTCCGTTACCAATTGTCAAACTATTTGTTTTCTTGTGTTCGTTCTTTTCTACCTTATCGGTCTGGCTGCTGGATTGAACATCTTCAGTGAGTGGCTGGTTCCTTAGGGATTCACGTTCTTCTTCCTCCAAGATGCTGAAGATAGAGTCGTGAGTCTTCATTGGATTTATTATTTGAGATTGTTGTTTGTCGCTTTGCAGAGATTGGTCCTTGAATGATTGTGTATTACATTGGATACCAATATCTCTTGTACTCCTCTGTGCTTCCTTGTCCATTATCCCATCCAATCTTTGGCTTCTTAACGTTGGAAATCGTTCGTGGCTGGTTTGATCAAGTACCTCTATGGAAATTCTCTTGTCTAGCTCATGTTTTGTTCGTTCACGGATGTTTTTGTCTCCCAAAATACTCTCGTAGGATCTCACACGACGCCTTCCAGGTTTACGAGGAGCATCCTCGGAATTTATGTGTCCTCTATCGTGATACCATATTTGTTGTCTCTTCACTAAATCTTGACAGTTGTCATCTGGACGTTGATCGAAAGAATTTGTCTGGGCAGTGGAATATAAAAACAACCCATTTCTCTTATCCAGTGTTTCACAGTTTTGTTCAGAACTCAAATGGACCACTGTCAGCTTATCGTCTTTTTCACTCTTAACATATTCGTCATTACTTTGACAGTTGTTAAGATTCTTTTCTGATTTAAGGTTAAAGGGTTCGTTTGGATAGTCACACTGATCTTTGTGGTTTCCTCCGTTACAGTCAGTACCTGATGTGTCGATTTTCCCTAGTACTTTACCAGACATCATTTTAACTCCATTGAAGACTATATATTTTTTTGGTTTATTTGTGGTATAATCTACGTCATCATAATCTATAGGTGGTTCAGAAGGCTGAGTATGTTTGTACCTAATGTTCTCGACAAGTGTTCTTAGGAAGTTACTGTCTTTTCTCTCGCGCCGAAGTGTTGCTTCCTTGTTGAACTTGTTTACAATCTCTTTAACGTAATTCTTCCTTACCAGAGAAGTTTCCATTTGCTGCCTTTCACCACCATCCTCAGAATCGGTAACCCTGGAAGGCTTTCCACCCTCAGGATCCTGGGTGGTAACATTTGTTGTTTCCACTATGGGCATCAATTTACCATTTCTGTTTTCGTGCCAGCGGCCATCTTGGTTTTTTAAACAGTAGTCGTTTCCTTTTTTTGGTTCTAACTTCCGGTTTCCTTTGCGTCGATTTTTGGCCACTTTAAACCAATATTTTTTGTCTGAGCTGAGGTCGTCGGTGTTGGTATCAGTGTAGATGTCCATTTGCATAGGATACTTTTTTATTCTTACAGCTTTGTTGAAACTCACTTTTTTGCCCGACGCTCGTGAATCATTGCTGACGTCAGAGCGGTCAGAACCAGCCGAGTCCGTATGCTTGAATCCACCCACACTTCCCGGCATGTTGAATGTAGTAAGTTTTTTTACGTCGATGAAGGAACTATACAAAATTATGCTCTGTTCAGATACGACGATATTTTATCTGTAGTTACGTCGTTTACCACTTCACTAAAGAGTCAGTCTGACCTTCAGTGAAATACGTTATCCATGTCTTCGGTCCCTGAAACACAAGAGTTAGAATCTTAGATAAAATTAAGTCAGACGTGTAAGAACTTGTCATTTTCATATTAACTTTAAAAACTAACTTGGGTTCAGGAATTTTCTCTCAATTAGTTCTATCAGTAATATAGCATTAAAAAACACAAGTTAAGCTTCTTGTAAGTCAAGCCCACGTGCCCCGGCGTGGCCAGGTGGTTAAGACGCTCGACTCGTAATTTGAGGGTCACAGGTTCGAATCCCCGTCACACCAAATATACTCGCCCTTTCAACCGTGGGGGTGTTATAATATGACGTTCAATCCAACTATTCGTTGCTAAAAGTGTAACCCAAGGGATGATAGTGGGTGGTGATGACTAGCTGCCTTCCCTCTAGTCTTACACTGCTCATTTAGGGACGGCTAGCGCAGACAGCCCTCGTGTAGCTTTGCGCGAAATTAAAAAAACAAAAACAATCCTACGTTAAGAATGATAAAGGAACAATATAAGTAATAAAATGATAACTTGTCCTACGCAAAGAATGATAAAGGAACAATATAAGTAATAAAATGATAACTTGTCGGTCATGCTCTATAGAGTTTTACTTAAATACTGATTCAAGGTTTAGAGCTTTGGTGTGTTACATTAGACAATGTTTTGGGTTCTCTAGCGACTATCCAACCTTGGCATATTACATTAGAGGATGTTTTGGATTCTCTAGTGACTGTCCGACCTCGGTGTATTA
Source organism: Carcinoscorpius rotundicauda (assembly GCA_011833715.1). Classification (NCBI taxonomy): domain Eukaryota; kingdom Metazoa; phylum Arthropoda; class Merostomata; order Xiphosura; family Limulidae; genus Carcinoscorpius; species Carcinoscorpius rotundicauda. The sequence goes on from CM022394.1 coordinate 130,376,648, forward strand.
CAGTGAACGATGTTTCGGGTTTTCTAGTGGCTGTCCAACCTTAGTGTACTACAGTGAACGATGTTTTGGGTTCTCTAGCGGCTGTCCAACCTCGGTGTATTACAGTGAACGATGTTTCGGGTTTTCTAGCGGCTGTCCAACCTTAGTTTAGTACAGTGAACGATGTTTCGGGTTTTCTAGCGACTGTCCAACCTTAGTTTAGTACAGTGAACGATGTTTCGGGTTTTCTCGCGGCTGTCCAACCTCGGTGTGTTACATTAGACGATGTTTTGGTTAATTGCAGGTTAAATGTTAATAACAGTTTGATTTTCCCAAAGTATTTACAATACGTTTCGGGAGTGCAGAACTTTTAAGGAGAAATTCCTCAAGGCGGGCACTTCCAAATGGTATTTAAAGCAGCCTTTCCTGAACCAGTTACATATAATTAATGCTTACCAGTGAAACATTCCAAAAATATTGCCAATCTAAAACACTTATTACAAAAACTCTTTGAGCTGAAACAGTAAAGTTTGTGGGAACTACTTCAACCCCCCCCCATCCATCGGCTTTGTCCCTCGTCTGATGAAAACAACACACTAGTGAGTTTGTGTTGTTAGTTGTTATATGTTTTTGATATAAATATTTCTCACTTAAATTTAAAAGTATCAGTTTTCTTTATTTGCTAAATCAGAAATAACAATCCTCATGAAGTCATTAGAAAATAAACCCTTCGTTGGTGGTGTTACTTGTAAAACCAAAATACCCCTACAAAATATATTATTTTTACCACCGTAACTTCAGGATGAAATTAATGTTTGTATTATGTGGTTCTTGGACCAATCGGTAAGCAGGGAATGTTGGACCAATCAGCGAGAAGGGTTGTGAGAGAACGCAGCTGTACTGAAGGTCGTCACAAAGGGTTAAGCCTTTTAAAAACTAAAATAAAATCCATATCTTGGCATTGTTCACCAACGAAAATAGTTCCTTGACGTCACATGAACATTCTAGTTTTATAACGCAAGGGGCCGTCTCACAAATGTGAGAAACGATATTTCATTCCACAAATATTGCCTAATCCAAACTCCAGTGTGCAAGTCAATCTTCAACTTGGGCCCGGCAAGGCCAGGTGGTTAGGGCGCTCGACTCGTAATCTGAGAGTCCCGGGGTTCGAATCCCGTCACATCAAGCATGCTCGCCCTTTCAGCCGTGGTGATGTTATAATGTTACGGCCAATCCCACTATTCGCTGATAAAAGAGTGGCCCAAGAGTGGGTTGTGGGTGGAGATGACGAGCTGCCTTCCCTCCAGTCTTGCACTGCTAAAATGAGGACGGCTAGCGCAGATAGCCTTCGTGTATCTTTGCGCGAAATTTCACAACAAACTTCAACTATTAACAAGACAATATCTTGTTTTGTGATAAGCGCTTTTTCTAGTGCTTCGTGCACGATGGGAGGGTGGTTCATAAAAGTAACACCGACATTGTTCGTTCCTGTCCAAAGAAAAGGACAAGTTTTATCTCGAGTGTTTTTAAGTGTGTAAATTAGGTGACATTATATATATATATATATATTTTAGAGGTGTCAATACGCTTGTTACAATGCTATCTATTTGCTACTTGAATAGCGAAGAAGTACGTAACAACGAACGTTTCATTATTCACATTAAACCTGACGTAACAACCGGTCTGTGAAACTGTTTTTAAAATCGCCCAACAAAACATGTGGAATTGTGAAATTTGTTTTCATAAACTGCTTACCGGTTTTATTTCTCGAGAAAAGCACGTGAACATTTTCTGAATATACGAGACAGTTAAACTGGATTATTATTATTTAAACAACGCACTACTTTCTCACGCGTATTTGAAATATAAACGAACGTTTTGTTGTGTTTTTTGTACTATCGTCGCAGTTATCTTTGCGGAATTATATAATTTGTAGAACATAAACGTCGAAGGATGCAATTTATTTTATTATTTGTGTCGTACTTCGTGATTTTAAAATGTTAATAATCATTACTAAAGTTTTTTTTCTCCATTTTGAAGTTCACATATATGTAATATGATTAGTCCGCCCGGGATTTGTAACAACGCTATCTAAGAAAATACATAACCTTTCTTTTTGCACTAATATAAGATGTATACCAGCCATCTGGCGAGTTGGCAGCTACCTTACGGACTTGGAATGTTAAAATACAGGGTTCGATTTCCCTCGTTAAACAATGAACAGGTATCCCAGTTGGCTAGCTTTACACTAAAAACAAATAACCACCATTATGTGCTCAGTATGGAACGTGACTTTAGCTAACTTATCTCACTGTTACTTGATTTGGGAAAAACAAACAAAAGCAACAGTAACACGTTAAAGTTAATTAAACCAGTTTTTGTTTACGAATTCGTTTGCTTCTTATTTTTATCTATAATATCTTTAACACCTGTTGGCGAAGTTCTTCCTTTATCGTTGTGTATTGGTAATTTAGTATAAACCCAGTAACACACTGTGTAGGCCTAAGTGTGTTTCAATTACTAAAAAGTGTCAGCGTCACTCAAGTCCCATAAATATCAGACAACCAGCTAAGTCTGAAGATTGTGATTTAAAAAAAAATCATATTAGATGAATTTCTTATCATATTCTTCTTAATTTGTGTATTTTGGGTTCAGGATCAGAGGTATATAAAAACACCACTTTATATCCATCTTTCGGTTTCCCACAAATCACGACCCAAGAGGCCTTTCGCTAAGTACCAGAATTCGTCAGTTGGAACACACTATAGTGTTGTGTTATTTGTTTGAATTTTGGCCCGGCATGACCAGGATGTTAGGGCGCTTAACTTGTTATCTGAGGGATCGAATCTCTGTCACACTAAACATGCTCGCCCTTTCAGTCGTGGGGCCGTTATAATGTGACGGTCAATCCCATATTCGTTGGTAAAAGAAAGCTCAAGAGTTGGCTGTGGATGGTGATAACTAGCTGACTTCTCTCTAGTCTTATGTTGCTAAATTTGGGACGGCTAGCGTAAATGGCCTTCATATATTGCTTTGCCCGAAATTCCAAAAAACTAACACCCAGAATTTTATCGTATTAAGCATATTATTAGTTTGTCTCGGTATATCGAAGTGATTCGTTGGATCAACGCTAAAAAAACAAAACAAAAGAAAGCACTGGGGCCTTGAGAGTATTATAAACATATCTGTTAAATCCCACTATGTGATTAGAGTAGCCCAAAAGTTGTCTATCGGTTTGCGTAGCTTTGCGCAAATAGTGGAAAAAAGCCCATCCTAGAACAGCGCCACTGCATCTAGATAGGTGGCGCTGGAAATTTAATCGTTAAGGTTATGTTCAAATATTCTTTTTTGTTTCTGCGGTATTTCTCTGCTCGTGTTTATTTGGTAACTGAGTGCGTTCTTAATCTTACCATTCAGACATAGAGTTGGAATTCGTATCTAATTCAAAGACTTGCGTGTAGCTTTGATAACGGGTAAGTTTACCCACAGCTCTGTTAACGTGGTGTTTATTTATCAACGGTTTCCGTCTTAAAGAAAAGCAAAGACAAAAAACCCATTGAACAAAAAATATATATTTTCACCCACAACTTATGTGTGTTACACAAAATTACAGTAACTGTGAAGTGGTGTATTTTAAATATGTATATGACGTAGGGCATTAAGTTATTCGTATATATACTGCTTACTTCGACAAATAGATCTATATAAAAAAAATCGTTTTCGGTTACTACGGGTCTGAATGGCATGACCTTTATGTCAGCTGCTTATTAACCACAAAAAACGAAATTTCTTCGGTCTACCAATTTTAGGGCGGAAGTTTAGTTGTTCTTAAGAGAGGAACGTAAGTAGAACAGGGCGTTATTTAAGGGTTGGTCCGCTGAACGAGGGCGAAGTTTTCTTGTTCTCGAGCTTTTAAAAACACCTTCGCAAATGTTTTATCGAGCCGTTGCCTACGATACCTACGTTGCGGATCGGTACTGATTATAACTGTGCCAGTAGTAGTCACATATGACTATGTTTATGAACAAGGCGTGGCCCACTGGTTGTGGTGCCCGGACCGTGAATCCGAGGAATCGTTACCGCAAAACACGACAACGTACTCTGCCCCTTAGGGCCTATCGTTGCAATGTAGAAGATTGAAGGCCAAATCTAACTGTTCGATCAGACAAAAATAGTCCAACTGTTGGCGTTGGGTGACGTTGACCACTTATCTTCCCTCCATTCTGTCAGTAAGATATTAGGGATGGCTAAGGCACATAATCTCGGAAAACTAAGGTTCGTTTGTTCTGATTGGAAGAAGAAATTTTACGTTAGTTTTAAAAATATCGCCCTTAAGCAGTGAAATAAAGTAAATGAACGTATAAACGAGTACTAAATGTTTGTGTTTGAAATTGAGCACAAAGCTACACAGTGGGCTGTCTGTGTTTAGTCCACCACGGGTATCGAAACTCGTTTTCTAGTGTTTTAATTCCGCAGACACACCGCTGTACCACTGAGTCGAGATCAAGAACCAACTCCAATGGTTGTTTTATCACATCACTTTCCAGTATGTCCCCACAAAATTGATGTCCGGGAACCACAACGCGCCAAGTTCTACTCTTTATAAGCTAAAAATATGCTTGAAAGCAAAACACAATCTTGCACTGTTGAAACGTAATCTGACAGCAGAAGTAAATACTACGACTCGAGTGAGATTCGAACTCGCATTCCCTGTTTGTCAAACAGATACTAAGTGACCGTGATTCAAGTCTCACTGAGAAACTTGCATAATTTACCTGGTTGATGATTACCCGAAAGTAAGTCATGTTTAAGTCAGATCGGGTTCTGCCCGGTTTCAGATTTCGCTTCTTTATGTTTCATTTTTCTGGCTGTAAAATGACGTTTGTGGCGAATAAGCGAACCCTTTAATTACATAACAAAGTTGAGAGATGGTTAAGTTTTTAATTTCGTTCTCAGTTATAGGTGATGCGTTTGGGGCAACCAAACAATTTTTAGAAATAATATTCGACTAACCAACAGATGGAAGGGTCGTGTATTGTAATTTTTCTTGTGAGATCTAACTTGTTTCACTCTGTCTAACAACAAACAACCGCCATGTTCGTGTCGTGACTGAATAACTCCTAAACACATTAATTTTTTAGACAAGGACATTTAGCCTAAATCCGTCAATCAAAAATGGTTCATACAAGTAACTCACTGTTCACGAGGATATTGAACTTGTCATTCCCAGGAGGCTTTTGTTCTTGGAGACATCAATCTTTGAAACATCGACTTTCCGGCCACGTGTCTTGTTTAATCCAAAAGTGTTTGGTTACACCAACGCTTCAAGTGCTCAAAGTGTTGAATGCGCTTTTATATTTCGGTTAAATTTTATAGGTTATTTCTGTCACATTACAATAAGGTTGTTACTGAATGTTAAGTTTCCCTATACTTGACCTCTATGGTTTTCCATTAATATAAACTGTAAAGCAATATTTCAACCATGTATTTATACTGGTGTGTCGACGAAACTCTGTACAAAAATCCGGTGAACCTGACCATTTGATAACATTTTCACTGTTAGGCCTCAAGGTCACACTGTTTCGCGGGCTTCCACCATTTAAAAACCATAACGTTTGAAGCATTGTTTACGAAAGCTGAGAGCCCCAGTTGTGACCAATGTTCAACAAAGTGAATGACTTTGGTGGTTACTAACCGGTTTAATTAAGTCATCTTGTTTTGAGATGCTTGGGCAGTTCATGGTTAAAACACGTTTCATTTTTACGTGAGGTTTTTCGTTCTTATTAATAAAGATTTATATATTAAAGATAGAAACACCATCTACTTGTGTTGAATCAAAACAGGTAATACAAAAACAATAAAAGTACTTTACCTATTCTTTGTCAATGATATTACACCTCGGATCAAATGGTACCTTAGCACTAACTAGGTCAACGTCATAAGCCTCGGGGTGGCCTACTTCTTATCGCGATATATAAATCCTAACACTCGTGGGTGAATGACTATTGGTGGGTCTTAATAATCAGTGATGACGAGAAAACCCACTTGCAGGGCAAAATATATATGTAAAAACGGCTCGTTTGGGTTTAGAAATATTTTTATGTAGAGGAGCGAACAACGTTTCGATTTTCTTCGGTCATCGTGGGTCTTGATAGCTTTACTAAACAACCTGGCAACTAAGCCTAAATTAACGAGTACTTGATCACCGTAAAGTTCACACATTAAGTTAGCAACTGTAATAATCTGAGCTCTAATAAGCGATCACGTATGATGCAAACTTTCGGTCACATGTAAAATAACCGCTTAAATATCGAATGTCTGTTTATTATTTTTTATATAAAAATACCGTGAAATAAACTTTAGGAGGGATTACTACATATCAAAAAAATGTTAATAAACGCTGCTACATTATCCAGATAGGGTTACCATCTACACGTTATTGCAATATAAGAAAGTAGTAACGGGCTATCACTGTACAGCGACCTCTATGTTGCAATTCACTAGTTTAAAAAAAACAACAACACGTTTATCCGTCAATTAATCGAATCAAAATAATTTTAAATATATATCCGAAGTTCCTTATTGTTCAAATAAGAAAACATTACCCAAATAAACTTTTTGTTTTTAAGCTAAATTATTTACATTAATTTAGTTATTGTTTTTACTTACATTTTGTTGTATGAATTCCAGTTACCTCTAATGATCTGTTTAAAGATTACTTGGCCAACAGAACGTACCTGATAAATATTAACGTGTATTACACTAATTTTCATTTCTTTACCTTTTTCATTTTGTTGTTGTTTAACATCCGATCAGCTCATGTGCTGTCAGTGCATTTAGTCGTAGCCGAGTACTTTTCCAACAAACTTTGTTGTAGTTATTCCACGAACTGCAGAAAGAAACCTAAAACGCTTATTTTCTGTCTTACAGAATTGTTAACTTTCTCCTAGGGCATTCTCTGTACATTGTTCACTCCACAGCTAGGAGATGTTTAGAGTTCACTCGGGAGACGCGATACTGTATCCATCTCACACACCACTCGTATTTTGGTTTCTAACTCTTTCAGGTGCGCCAACACTACCTTCTTTCTCACGTTTGCGCATGCGTCTGCTTTACTATTCAGCGATCGGGACCAGCTTCGTCTGTTGGCAGCAATAACTTTATTGATAAAATGAGGATTTTGTACTTTTTGACCAACATCTACAATCATAATTAATTCACAGTACCTTGAAATGCATAAAACTTTGGGAATTCTTTATAAAATATTTAGTCTTTGTAATTAACCCTAGCTTACAAGTAAGTTTTTTTTTTTAAAGGAACGTTGAAACGAAAGATTTTATGGATGGAAGTTATGGTGAAATAATGATAAGTAAAAACAATTATTTTAGCTAGACAGAGAACTCGGATGACTTAAAAATCGCCCAGTGAAGCCAACTCGATAGTATCACTTATCACAGCTCATTCTCTGCTATGCAAATGAAGGCGTTAGTCATAACGAAGTGTATATTTTACCAGCAAAGAGCTAAGAGTAATTTGGTTAGGATTTGATGAAGTAAAATAAAGGACTATATTAAAAGAAATGTTGACAGGCGTCGTTTTAACATAACTATATAACAGGTACTTTGGTATATCTAAGATTGTAAGTAAATCTACGAATTGAACTACGATTTTGTGTATTTGTACCTCTAACAACACATTCATATGATAGACCTCCAATACATAGGACGACAAAAATGCACGGTTTCACTGTTTACGTTTTATTTTAGGAGGTCCAACAACATAACTTTTGGCCCAGTGTGGCTAGGTGATTAAGGCAATCGGCTCGTAATGTGGGGGTTGCGGTTTCAAACCCCCGACACACCAAACATGCTCGCCTTTTCAGCCGTGGGGGCGTTATAATGTGATGGTCAGTCCCACTATTCGTTGATAAAAGGGTAGCCCGAAAGTTAGCGGTGAATGCCTTTGCTCTAGCCTTTCATTGCTAAATTAGGGACGGCTAGCGCAGATAGCCCTCGTGTAGCTTTGCGCGAAATTAAAACCAAACCAGAACATAACTTTAAATTCTTACAAAACCAACAACGATGTACTTTTGGAACCTTGTTCCTCATATTACACTATACGTAAAAACATTGTATTTTAAAGTTTTTACAAACCAGTCCTGGGATTCTGTTTTGTAATGTGGTAAGAAGTGATAATCACCGATATGACGTAGAATTATGTTTGAAAAAAAAAGTATAATAACTTTAACATAAAGTGGCATTAAGTAATTATAAAAATAAAAACGCCACAAAATTAAATAAAAAATATTTATTAAAATTATTTACAGTTTCATGTATAAATGACAAAACAAACCCGGATTGGTACTATCAAGGTACACTCTTTTTCCTAAACAATTTAAAAATATTTAGCTAAAGGTTCTCCCAAAACCTGTTCCATTTCAGCTATAATAGATTGGCATTGCTGTTCTACTTCGGTGCTGTCATCTAGTGAGAGATAAAAAAACAAATAGTTCAAATTATTTTGTCTAAACCAAAAAGGAGGCGATAAAAAAAGGTGACATAAAAGTTGAAACACATTGAAATATATTGACACCAAACTAGTTCCAAAAGCATGTTTTAGTACATTAGCAGCAAAAACAAGAAATAAAATGCCAGAAGAAGGCAATGAAGCATGACAGGTAAAAAAATAAAGTACACTTGGATAAGAAGAGAAGAACGACCGGTTATTATACGATAGTCTACTAGTCTACGGAATGTAACAGCTTTAATCTACAGCCACCCCCCAAAAAAAAGTCAAGAAACCTAGAGGGTTGAGAAAAGTAATGAATGTTTATTATTACTCATTTTAATTAATTTGTTGACCCATTTAACATAATCTTTATTCAAACATCTTCCAAACCTATTTTTCAGCAAATTTACTATTAAAAAAAAAATTCATAGATCATGGACTTAAATAGTTAAACTAGTCCAAACATGACACCACACACATAAATGCTTATAAATATACTGACGAAAGCGTACAAATATTTTTTTCTGTTTGTTAGAACTGTCAAACTACTTGTGTTTGTTTTACCTTCCATGAGTTCAGCCAAGAATGGAATTGCCTCTGGTAACAGCACCATGTAGTCCTCAGCTAACTTTATTACCACTTCTCGGATCACCTGAAGGGCTGCAAACCGAACCTTTGAACAGAATTATCAACAAATATATCTTTTACACTGGATAAAAGACTGTCAAACAAAGCCAGTGTGCAGAACAATGTTTTCCACATGTGGTCACATATTTGATACAAAGACTCGTTCGAGTACTTTATATTTTAAATTTCTAAACCTTTATTCATGCTTTCCTTATTGAGAATAACTTAATTTGTTGTGTATAGATTTCTTCTGAGATATTTAACTTGCTAAGTAAACATAAATACAAGCATTATATCACCTCAATATAGGAAAAATGAACTGTTACACTGTTTTAAAACTGGTAACTAAATAAGCAAATATGCCAGTTACAGTAACCCTATATGTAAAATAAATATTTACTTATCACACAGTCTTAGTTATTATACCATTTAAACTGTATTACTGGACTGAGTGATGTAGTAGAGAACAGACAGCTAACATGGCTGTATACACCGTCCACGGAACAGCTAACATGGCTGTATACACCGTCCACAGAACAGACAGCTAATATGGCTGTATACACCGTCCACAGAACAGAAGTTTAGAATCAAATACAACATGTTTAAAAAAACACAGATTTTTTGTTTACAATGCTGTTTGTTTCCCTTTCTACCCTCACTGTGTTGGGGTCTGTAAATTTGACCAATTTCATAACCATCATTTAAAAGAAATAAATTTAAGTTATTCGTTTTTTTGTGTTATAATGACTACGTAGTACGACATTAAATTATAAATGTTTAGTCAAAGTGGCTTAAGTCTCATAACCTTATACATTGACAGTTATTAATTTTTATTATAATGACCAGCCTTCCACTGACACAGTGCAATGTACACTCATGTTACTGATATTTATTTAGTCTTTACTCAGTGACTCTGTCTTGGCTGTGTTTCAGTGGACTGAAATTGCGTATTATAATGTCACATTTCAATAATTATACATTACAAAGATTATTACTATTTACAAATAAAGTATTAAACTTATTTTTTCTTAAAATATAGAACAATAAACAAAGGGGTAAAGTAAACAATTATCTCTTCTAGTTATGACCTTTGTACTTAGTTGCTGTTGGACATAGGTTGCTAAGCCTTTTAAAGTTTAGGATGTGGGTGCACCCATATGAAACATTTTTCTTAGGTTTTATATATATACACTTTAATAACCAAAAAAATCATAAATAAATATACTGATACCACAGTATTTCACTATAATTTATTAAGCTTAGCAAATAAGTTAAATTTAGGTCTAAACAAACAAGCAAAAAATACTTCATGCAGACTAAAGACACAACCAGCCTCCGTGAAATATTGGTTCGAAAGAATGTAGTTCACTTTTAATAGATTAAAATGGCTGAGAAAACCACTAGTGGCTGTTGAATGGTTATTTACATGTTATATAGTGAAGTGTATGTAAGAGACCGTTTCAAAAAATGTGTTTGCTTCAGTACATAAATCATATCTCAACAAAATAGAAATATGCGAGGTTCTTATTTTATATTCTAGTCCATATATTAGTAATTTGAGTTCCTAGTCTGTATGAAACTATACACTTAGTATTTTGACATCACAAAGATCTAATTTTAAACAGTGACTGAATTCAACGTCATGCGACTCCGTAAAATCTATATTTACGTGTTCTTTTAATGCTTACTTTTAAATTACAAAATTTAATCATATGTAATAATAAAGTTTGAACTGTAATATACTATTTGATAATAAATTTACTGACATAAATTCATAAAATTCGATAACATTTTGAATGGTAGTTAATCAATGCCATGAAATGACCTTTGACCCATGATGCATTGTGAGAGGGTTACAGATATTGAAACAAGTTTTTTTTTGCGTTAAAACTCTTCAAGACCACACTTACTCTGGCAGACGAATGCCGGGTCTTCAGAAGTAGTTGGTAGTTGAGTGACTTCCATAAACTGTTGTCCTTTGCTGCAACAGCAAACTGAGCAACACAAGGCACCAAAAACTTGGTTGTTCGGTCTTCGTAATCTGTATCAGTACCAACTAGATTTTCAACCTGTCAAATACAGAGATCATTTCTGAGGTAAAACAACTGTTATAAAATTCTGATCAGAACACACTACATACTTAATGTTTAATAATAAATCAACCCAATACACTGTATTACATTTTTAGTTGTAAAGATTGGGATGTACTGTTTCATCATTCTAACAACACTCTCGGTCATAAACCCAGTAATACCTCACGAGGTTTGACCAGCTTAGAAGAAGTAGCTGATGTAAGCCTAATCAACTTTTATAACTCAGTTATTTCAGAACGTTTGAAATTCACTTAATGTTTCTTCAGTAATGTCAGCAAGAAAAGCCACATAAAAACTGTTAAACTTCTCTAACTGCTTGGAATGTAACTAAACACAGAGGTAATAACACCAAAGTAAACACTGGACTTTTAAGAGTAAAATAAGTGCCAAATTGGCTGAGGTTCTCATGTGAACATTTTGTTTGATGTTACCGGATGCTAAGATTCACTATTAAAATTTGTGTTAATAACTAAATACATACAACTATGTGAGGGTTTTGTTTCCAATGGGAGTTTCTCTCACAAGTCAAATGATTTTTTTTTTTTTTTTTAAATAAACTAAGTCAGAGAAGTTAAAAAGAACTAGACCATAAAAATGTTACAATACTAAGTCTAAAGCTTTTAAATGGAAAAACTGTATATAATGCTGGAACTAAACATTGTATAATTTTAACTAACATCACAATATCTTGAGTGTCTGGTGACCAAAAGACCTCACCTGATCCAATAAAGGCTGCATCAAGGTCTCGAAGCACTCTCTGGTGACAAATCCTTCATTATCATGGAGGAAACACTTTTCTAATGTGGAAAGAATGTACTGCAACAACATACAGGACTTCTGAACGTCAGTGTCTTTCTCTCCAAAGTATAATGACTCTGAAAGGCCAGTACAACGAATGATAAACCTGCTACTAATAATTATGTTGTTACTGTATTTACCTCTAACTGCTGTGATAAAGCTACATGTTTATCATTGTATTAAAACAGTCATAGATGAATACAACTAAACCTCTATCGTTTCATGTGAAACACTTTTCATGTTCGTTTTGAATCTTTAAGAAACCATTACCTGTTTTTACCAAGTTGTTCTGATCCAAAAGGGATGCTGCATTTTTCACAATATGTCCAGCAAACAAGACAAACAAACTCTTCAACTTTGAAGCCAAACTAAAATATAAAGAATATTATGAATAACAGTTTGTTTATGAAGAAATACCACTTACTGACATACACATCTCTACATCAGTGTTCTTCAGGTGTATAAATATTAACCACACCTCAACGCTAAGTTGAAGCAATAAGAATTATCGATAATACCAAATTTTATTAAATATTACTGTATGTATATTGTAAAGTTACAATAAACTATTAAATGGTAATACATGTATATCATAAAGTTACAATAAACATCATCAAAACTTTAAAATTACAACTGTAACATACAAGTGTAATGAGGTATATGTAACAGGCAAGGAAACATTAGAAAACAAATCCACATGGAGTTCAACTGAATACAGAAAGTTAATTTCCCATGATACAGTAAATTGTTTTTACAGCAGTTTATTGTGACAAAACTCCATTATAATATTAAACAAACTTAAAAACAAGGGGTTAAGTACAATATAGAAATATGCTACAAACTTGACTGGAAACTTATTTTCTCCAACACTGTTTGTATCAAGAGATGAATTAAGTCTCTCAATGTGAGGCCAGGTTGATATGACCAACCATGACCTTAGTATGTGTTTAAAGTGGTTTCATATTTTATGCTTTTAAACTTTGAATAGTGTGTGTATATATGCAAAAAGTTGGCAGGCTTTCAGGTAACATTATAAATCCTTCGCATATAAGAAATCACATTTTTAGTAAAGTAGTATTTTAATAAAATAAAATATATTTTCATAAATAGACTCAATATTTGCTTTGAATAGTCTGTGAGCAAAGTACTTTTCAGGTTAAAATTAAAAAAACAAAGTGAAATCAGTCAATTTGACCCACCTTGTAACCACCAGAAAAGAAAGAAAGAACTCTAAATTACCCTTTTGCTTTTTAGAATGACTTCACATTGTAACACAAACCTATGTTCATTTATCCCAAGTAGCTCCAAGTTTATTACATTGTACATCTATTTATAATTAAATTTTATTGTTTTATTGCCCTTTGAACAACGTGTAATTACTATCCATATCATTATAAGCTGTAAATTACTCAGGGAACATGCAGCTCACATTACCCACAAACTACTGCAAGCTGCTTATGTGAAACATTTTTATTATACTATTATTTATGTGATCTAATCTTAACTAATATAAAAAGTTCCCTATTTTTACATTTTAGTTACTTTTATAATTATACATTAGATTTCTTGTTTTTTCTTGATCTTGACTGTCAAAGAGTTAACCCTAATTTTTTTTACACTAATCATAGTAAAGCACTTAAATAATAATGCATCAAACAACACATACTGATAACATGTAAAAAGCAGACAAATTCCCTTATCTCTCAAAGTTTTTCTAGCTTTCTAACAATGCAAGAAGAGTCGTTACAAATTCATTCAAGCCAGTTTTTAACTTTAACATGGAAATGATGTTAATACTCTGAGTGAAACTAACATTCACTATTCAGAACATGATTTTATACATCAGTCGACAGAAGAAAAACGACTCTCTATTGGTTATAGTTAACACATAATTAAACATACGAGAGAGCTATTAATGAATTACAAAAAAAGAGGACCTGAGAAATAGGTGTGGCAGGTGGGGTATAATTTTATATTTGAAGTCCATAAAAACTGTTTGTCTGAGCAATGAGAATTTGATAGGAAATAATTTATGTTTAATTTCATACCTTTTCAAGGGGTAGTGGATAAAATATGGAAGCTGTTGATAAATGAGTCACACAAGGTGAAATTTAATATTTTTAATAAAAATATTGCCTTGAAGAACTAAGAACTTGAAACTTGCATATTATTAAAATATGGATCATTAGCTAAGACTTTATGCTATTCCAACTGGTGTAACACAGGAAAAAGTTTAATAAAATTAACTATAAAACGCTAAAACCTTGTCGTGCTCTGTAAAGAATAGCTGTGATGATAGGGTTAATGGAAATACGCTTACCCATTGCTCAGTCTGTATCTATTTGTCACTAGGTCTGTACTTACCTGTCACTAAGTATATAAAATGTCAGGATTTTATCTCGACTTTCACTGTCTTGGGTTGCCCACATGAATAGCTAGTGGATAAGAAAAAGCTGTTAAAAAATATAAACATTACTGAAAGTGTTAACATAAAAATAAAACACATTAACAGGACCAGTGATTGTTCCTGTTTCATATCTTCTTCAGTTAAAAATTATATTTTAAAACATTTCCATACCTTATTCTGAATGTACTATAAATACTGATGCTGAGGAAATAATAATAAAAAACTCTTTAAACCAGCAAAAACAAAACAAACTATCTTAAATTTCATAACATGGAACACAACCTGTTTTAGAAAACATCCCAAGGTTATCTATGTTTCTTATGCTGTTAATTTCAGGGCAATAAGATTATGACGGTTTTATCGACAACACAAAATAATTACAGCAGACGGACATTGAAACTGGATTTAAATAAAAAACTGTATTATTGTACAGACTGCTACAATCTCAGCCACCCAGCTTGAAAAACTGAACTAATTAAGTCGGTTACACTAAAGTTAACCAATCAGTGTCAAGGAATTTACTTATTGGACAGAAGACACTAAAGTTAACCAATCAGTTTCAAGGACTGAACTTATTGAGCAGAGGATGCTAAATATATGTATAAAAACAACTGGTACGGTTGAGAACTTTTTCAACTCATATCAGCCGTTTTTACACGCACATTTTTCTCTACAAGTGGGTTTTCTCGTCATCATGAGAGGACACTAATGTTAACCAATCAGTTTCAAACACCTTTTTAAGACTGATTCAAATAAAATAATGAAGTAAATAAAGAAAAGGTGAAACAGGTGTTACTCTGAAGTTTGGAGTTCTGGTCTTACATGGGATTTACTACATTACATGCAAATTCTCACATAATTGTGATACATTTCTAGTTGTCAGAAACAACTAGGAGATATTGTTCAATGTTCTCTCTCACTCTTGCAGTCACCTTAACACCAGAGAGACAGAAAGTTTTAATTCCTCCTGTGATAAATCAACATTCAAATAAAAAGTACAGATTTTTCTAAAGATGGCATTTTAATTCCTAACACAAAAAGAGAGGTGAGGTTTGATGTATATTTAGGGAAAAAAAATAATTACAATATATTTTATTATTAATTCCTATGTTAGAAATACACAGCTATTATTAATTTTCAACTGATAGGCTGAAACTAGTCAACAGTAGCCACACCTAACTCTTGACCAAACAGTGGGATTTGTCATCACTCTTACAGAACACCCACAACCCCAAAAACAGTGCAACATTTTTAACAATGGAACATGAACCATGAATCCTTGGGATTCACAGTCTGAGAATGCTAAGTACTAAGCCATGCCCCAACCCATTATTCTCTGAAACAGTGTAAACAATACTAGGGATGTTTCTCATAGAAAATAAACAACTAGGAATGAGTTACTACACCTTGAAGAACACTGGACGGAAAGTGGTTTCTGAGAGCTTGAGAACGAATTTCAAAAAACAGGCAATCACATGACCTTCCACTTGCGACACATCAACTAGAGGATCCTATAAAAACAAACGTTAAATAAGATAACTTGAATTATTCAGCTCTTAAAACTGAAAAACAACATTCTCTTGGTTATCTAGTACAAGTGTCTCACCATCATGAATGATTCTTCTTCAGTCTTGCATTTAATAAAAGATTGGATGAAAATCATCTGCTGTTTAACCATTACTGATGCTGATTACATCACTGAGTTTAGCCTATCTTCTTCAATATGACATCCTGTTTTGTTGTGTTACTTACATCATTAACTTACCTTGTAATGCTGACTACGATAGTTCAGAGATTCCACAAAAATGTTCTGTATGTCGAGCAGATGTGCATTCAGGTCTTCTTTATTCATCACAGATAAGTGTTCACCAAAGATGGACATCAGCTGACCAATTGCTTTGTCCTTTTTAAAAAAAACACATTGTTTTCTCTAATTTATTTATCTCAGTTACCTTATAGTTTCTCCGAGCTATTTCAAAATTATTGAAAATTCGTGTTATCAAAAGAAGAACCTAACACACACATTTTTATCTTAAATAATAAAAAGTTTTTTTTTGTTTCAGTTAAAGCATTGCTAAATAAAAACCCAGGTTATGCATATAACATATGAAGTAAATAAATCTACACATTTCAATCATTCGATGAAGGAACGTATCAAGTAACCTTCCAATTCTAAAAGATAACAAAAAAATCTGAAAACAAAGAGAACATTACCAGGTGATTATACTTTTTCAGAAAAACAAAAAAAGATGTTATTTACCTGTTTTGTTTCAACCAAGAAAAGATAGCATTTCTCTACTCTGGGCACTAACACTCTTGAAGCTAACAAAGTAGCTAGATGATGGCATACAATTTTTAACTTTTGCTGTAGTGGTGTTTTTTGTCCCTCACTCTCGAGATGATTGGCAGACAAAACACAGACCTGTAGTAATAAGAAGAAAGATTAACAAATGTTATGAGAAAAGAGATGTTTAGTCTACAGGTTAATGTATAGTAAGAACACAGAGGAAGGCACCATTAAGGTACAGTGAGAACACAGAGGAAGGC
Source organism: Carcinoscorpius rotundicauda (assembly GCA_011833715.1). Lineage (NCBI taxonomy): Eukaryota > Metazoa > Arthropoda > Merostomata > Xiphosura > Limulidae > Carcinoscorpius > Carcinoscorpius rotundicauda. The sequence continues at coordinate 130,393,607 of CM022394.1, forward strand.
ACCATTAAAGTACAGTGAGAACACAGAGGAAGGCACCATTAAAGTACAGTGAGAACACAGAGGAAGGCACCATTAAGGTACAGTGAGAACACAGAGGAAGGCACCATTAAGGTACAGTAAGAACACAGAGGAAGGCACCATTAAGGTACAGTAAGAACATAGAGGAAGGCACCATTAAGGTACAGTAAGGACACCAGAAGATTTGTTCCTGGGAGGTCCAATTTATAAAAGTACTTGAACTGCCATCCAAATCAATACACAAAAAACTGTACTCTTCATAAAGTAAACACTCTTAAAAACTTCAAATGTTTCCAAAAATATATTTCTCTTTTGCTAGCAAATCATGCAACTCACTGATAATAGCTCACGACCACCAAGTGACTCACTGATGATAGCTTACGACCCCCACATTGAAAAGTTTTGTTCTACCAATCATTTCTACACTGTTTAAATTTGACTGTTATTTGACAGACAGCACCATATTTACATGTTTTCAAGATGACTAAAGAATACAACATTTTAGAATTATAACATCTAAAACTTATCTAAAATCATGTTGGCAAAATCAGGAAACTGTACAAAACATCTTAGTAGATTAGATCTCTGAAGCATCAAATTGGAACCAAGATGATCATAGTGGGGGAAATGTAAACAAACATGTAATATATTTACTTTTTTAGTCTTAACACTTTCTTTCTGGCTTGGAAGCTGAGACTTAACTGATCTATTTAAAGTATAAATAAAAACATGTAACTAACCTGATTTATGATAACTGGTAAGTAAGAGCTGAGGAAGGCAGCCAGAGTTTCTAATAACCTCTGCAATATGGTGGTTACACTCAGAAGTAAAAGTTCATTACTATTACACAACAAAGAAAAAAAATGTAAGTACATTGTTACAACAGGAACCATATAATAAATGTTACATTTTTAGCAGTTACTTTATCAATTTATTAAGACAGAAACCACACAATAAATGTTACATTTTTAGCAGTTCCACTGCCACAATTACATGACTGACCTCACCAAATGCTACCGTTACTGACATCACACAACTAACCTGATCAAAGTTTCTGTATCTTTCAGCAGCTCTAGAACTGGAGACATGAAATCACCGAGAAAGGGCACTGTTTGAGCTCTTAGACTGTGACACAACTCTGCTAGACACAAGATGGCACTTGCCGTTAACTGCTTCTGGGACATTCCCTTCTTAATCACCTTAATAACAACTTGCAAAGTCTGAAACAGAAGAATAACTGATAAAACTCATACAGCCTCAGGTATTCGAGTAAAGAAAATTTCCCCGTATCCAGTACAGCTTATTCTTTGAATCAGTAACTAATAACATACTCTACTTGTAACCTTGAAATGTCATCCACCAGTTTTAAGAAGTCAAGAAATTTTTACTGCTAAAGTTACCAACATTATTTACTAATGGAAATTCTAATGGTATGCTTTCCAAGTGAACATTTAACTAACTATTGTAAAACAGTTCGTATCTCTTACCCTAAGAAACTTGTCTGGGTACGTGCTTCCAAGAAACCTACAGAGCAACTTTAATGATAGCAGGGCAGTCTGACGATTCAGCACCAAGTCCTGAACGTCCTCAGACCTGGACTTAGATGGTGAATCACTAGATTTCTGTCGTACAATTCGCAGCAGTGGTTTGACGAGTCTCAAGAGGTCCTGGTGCTGTAACAATCATTGAAACAATCATGACACACAATCAGTACTTCTAGGCACTTCCTTATTTTAACGTTGTTAAACACAGTGCTGTTGGGTGTTCCTAGACACAGGTGGTACTCTCCACTGTACTGGTTAAGTAATAATGTCTGTAATGTTCATAATTTGTTTAGCCTAGAATACTTAATGTTTCCTTACATTGCACATTTGTAACATGCAAGCTTGAAATAATGTTTCAGTTACTGTTATTATGAGTTTTGAGATTCAATATCTCTTGATGAGTTCTGGCATCAACAAAAAAGCATCTACACAGCATTATGGAGTTTAGTTAACCAGTGAACTGCTTTTATAAAACCATCAGGTCCACATAATTTTATATTTGTACCTGGTAGTTCACTCTGTGTAAAAACATTCCATTCTCTACATATGTTTTTGTAAAGTTCCACATGGATAACCTGCACTAATTATCCTAAATTTTGAACCAATAAACTAGAGAGAAGATGTTTAGTTGACAGCCCCACACCAGTCCTTGGGCTACTCTAATTAAACATTGGAAGTTGACCAGTTGTGTATCCACAGCCCCAAAGTGTAGAGCACCATCTGGTGACAGTGGTAAACAAACCACAGATCCTCACATTTACACAGACCCAAAGTGTGGAACACCACCTGGTGACAGTGGTAAACAAACCACAGATCCTCACATTTACACAGCCCCAAAGTGTGGAGCACCACCTGGTGACAGTGGTAAACAAACCACAGATCCTCACATTTACACCACTGGGCCGATATTCTATGTAAAACAAACAGAAAACCTCAGCTGCGAGACGTGGGATTACCTGTTTGATTTACATTATCATCATAATCATGGATTAACAAGCAGTTGTTTTCTAATGTGAAGCACAAAGCAGCTACACAACTGGCTACCCATCGAGTTTTTGTCATTACATACCTTCAGATTTACCACCGAGTCTCTGGGGTGGGGGCGATTTATTAAATATTTGGAAAGCTGGTGTAATACATTGATTTTTCCAGAATTAAAAAATAAACATTTTACCTCAATATCAGCTAGGTACACCAGTTAAATTACAAAACTGTAATTTTATGTTAAAAAACAACGATATACTACTTGAGAAAAATGACAATAAAATCTGAACCCACTATTGGATATTCAGTTGTGTATTTATATTGTGTATAACTTTGTTTACAGAACCACATTTTAACAGTGATCAGACATTTCACTAATACTGTATTTACAGAACTCAGTCTTGATTGAGATATCTATCGAGTTTCAGTCAGTACACTGCTTCATTCCTTATAATTGTTTGTTTACTAAATTTTGAAAGTTAGGGAAGCATGTATCTATCAACACTTCACAACCTGTCTCTTCAGGACTGATATCCCAACAACTTCCAGCTTCAAAGAATGAGGTGACATAGGTTTTTACATAAATCATGATGGAAAAAACAAACAAACATTAAATTCAGTTATTCTAAATTATTGCAGGTTAAAACTAATTTGTTTCGTATCAGTAATAGTTGATGAATAAACTCAAGTTATTACCATAAGATTAAAACTTGATAAAACTGTAAAGTTTACTAACATTCTCAGTGGAGAAGTACCCATGATGGTGCATCAGTCTCGAATTCAACATCTCCATGGCTTTTCTGCGAACGGTTGCAATCTCGCTGGTCAATAATCCAGCAATCACACAGATGAACTGACCACTGGGCAGTAAGGAATTAATCTGTGAATTTCAAACAAGATATTGTTGTCAAGACTTGCAACGATAAATTATTTACTTTGTAATTCAGACAAAGAAAACAAAGATTACTGTTGTAAGACTGCCTGTGTACAGAGAGAGATATTTCATCAACTTAGAAACACAGGATATACAAACTCATAAAACTTCCTTTGAACAAAAATATAGAAACAATTTAGTTCACTATGTCATAAAATTCTGATTCTAAACAGATATTAAAAATTAAAATAACAAAAAAATAAACGTGAAACATTTTCAGGAACAGTACAAACGACTACTGCTGAGTTTAGTTTGAAGTAACAAACCCCAGGGTTGTCCCAGAGATGTTGACCCCTACACAGTCTGTTATTACCAACATAAGGTAGATAAGACTGTTTATAAAGGAACAGAGTAAGTAAGCTACTATTATCATAGTAAGTGAAGATAAATTATTGTTACCCAAAATCCAGAAGATACAACAATGTTGTGAAATGTTTTATATATAATAAGCCAACTATTTTTATTCTCTGTAACAACTGTATTGTTACCATTGTAGAGTACACATATTAATATTTATTGTGATAAATTTCACAGTACTATTAACTAAAAATACAATTTACCACAAGACACACACAGATAATCTACAGACAGCATATTTCACACTGGTATTCCTTGTGTTATACAGATGTCCCTTTGAGATACGACATACTAACCTGCCATGATAGTCATAACTGACAGGAAATCTTTGTTCAAAGGATAAAGAAACACATACTGAGTGACTGAGTACAAGCTGAACCATTCACTGTTCTCAAGGTTTTAATATAACAGTTATATATAATATAGTGTTGGTGTTTCATGTATAATAATGTATATTGGACAGTGTGTTGGTGTTTCATGTATAATAATGTATGTTGGACAGTGAGTTGGTGTTTCATTATAATAATGTATATTGGACAGTGTGATGGTGTTTCATGTATAATAATGTATGTTGGACAGTGTGTTGGTGTTTCATGTATAATAATGTATGTTGGACAGTGTGTTGGTGTTTCATGTATAATAATGTATGTTGAACAGTGTGTTGGTGTTTCATGTATAATAATGTATGTTGGACAGTGAGTTGGTGTTTCATTATAATAATGTATATTGGACAGTGTGATGGTGTTTCATGTATAATAATGTATGTTGGACAGTCTGTTGGTGTTTCATGTATAATAATGTATGTTGGACAGTGTGATGGTGTTTCATTATAATAATGTATATTGGACAGTGTGATGGTGTTTCATGTATAATAATGTATGTTGGACAGTCTGTTGGTGTTTCATTATAATAATGTATGTTGGACAGTGTGATGGTGTTTCATTATAATAATGTATATTGGACAGTGTGATGGTGTTTCATTATAATAATGTATATTGGACAGTGTGATGGTGTTTCATGTATAATAATGTATGTTGGACAGTGTGTTGGTGTTTCATTATAATAATGTATATTGGACAGTGTGTTGGTGTTTCATGTATAATAATGTATGTTGGACAGTGTGTTGGTGTTTCATTATAATAATGTATATTGGACAGTGTGATGGTGTTTCATGTATAATAATGTATATTGGACAGTGTGATGGTGTTTCATGTATAATAATGTATATTGGACAGTGTGTTGGTGTTTCATGTATAATAATGTATGTTGGACAGTGTGATGGTGTTTCATTATAATAATGTATATTGGACAGTGTGATGGTGTTTCATGTATAATAATGTATATTGGACAGTGTGATGGTGTTTCATGTATAATAATGTATATTGGACAGTGTGATGGTGTTTCATGTATAATAATGTATATTGGACAGTGTGTTGGTGTTTCATGTATAATAATGTATGTTGGACAGTGAGTTGGTGTTTCATGTATAATAATGTATGTTGGACAGTGTGATGGTGTTTCATTATAATAATGTATATTGGACAGTGTGATGGTGTTTCATGTATAATAATGTATGTTGGACAGTCTGTTGGTGTTTCATTATAATAATGTATGTTGGACAGTGTGTTGGTGTTTCATTATAATAATGTATGTTGAACAGTGTGTTGGTGTTTCATTATAATAATGTATGTTGGACAGTGTGTTGGTGTTTCATGTATAATAATGTATGTTGGACAGTGTGTTGGTGTTTCATTATAATAATGTATGTTGGACAGTGTGTTGGTGTTTCATTATAATAATGTATGTTGAACAGTGTGTTGGTGTTTCATGTATAATAATGTATGTTGAACAGTGTGTTGGTGTTTCATGTATAATAATGTATGTTGAACAGTGTGTTGGTGTTTCATGTATAATAATGTATGTTGGACAGTGTGTTGGTGTTTCATTATAATAATGTATGTTGGATAGAGTGTTTTTTATTAACAACTTTGTCGATGGAAGACAAGATGGCTTCCAATACCATTTCAAGACAGATACTGCCTGACTGCTTAAAACCATGCTTCAATGTAACAGATACTTTTATGTGACTAAAACTCTTTACTATACATCCGAGAAATTTATGTGAACATTAGTTCTCTGCTGGCTGAATAATTATCCAATGTTTACATAAACCAAAGAAAGACTGGGTGATCTATCTCTAATACATAATTATTATGACACTGTTATCAACACTGAAATGATTTTGAAGAACATCAAACCTCGAATCTTCTAGTATTCACAACAAACAAATACAGCTACCATGAAGTAGGTACAACCTCCAAAGTTTATGTATGTTTGCACATAGAAGTATATATGTGGTGTCTGTGTGTATAAATACACAAGAAAAGTATATGATTAAAAACAGAATTACCAAGTTGACATACAGTTGAAATAAAAGTACCATTAAAAACCTTATAACAGAGATAATTTTAAAATAACAAGTTTTTTTAGATTAAAAGGAATACAACAATAAAAATCATTACAAAATAAATAGTTATCAAAAAGAAAAGAGAAAGAAAGGCAACACACCTTCAGGTGTAAAAACAACAAAGGGCAATGTTGGAACTTGTGTACCTATGTAAGTATTTTCACCACCATCTAGGCTTAACCTACTCAGAGTTACAAAACATCTGTCAAGTATTTGATCATTTCTAGACCTGGACCATTTAATATGTATACAAGACCTAAACACTGACCTTATCAAGCAAGTCATACAATTTGTACAGCAGTACTCTCCAGAATTTAGACGTTGCTGTCGATCCACTTTCTTGAAGATGACGTGCCACTTTCTGAATGTATTTTAAGGTTATCTCAAGAAAGTTCTGGTAGTGTGGTTCCATTTTCTTGGAAGACTTCGAGCTCAGTCCAGCAATCTTTAAATGTAAGAACAACAATATTGGAGATATCAGTATTTAACCCAAAACTTTTCTGATATTAAAACATAAAAACTTTCAGTATCCTAATACTGAATTAACATAAAACAGTTACATAGACAGGAGGCCTGTTGCAAACACTAGTTCATCACGTATCTATTGTTTGAAATGATAAACGTTACTTGAATCATCGAAAGTTCTCACATGCAGTCTGAAGAGTTTTTTTTAACTTTCTCATGCTTGTTTCCTTAAATTCCAACATCTGCTTCCAGAATTAGAAAAAAACCCAATGTTTTGTTTACACTTGAAACTTGGATCTTACAGTTATAACCACAATTTTATTTTGTTAATCCCCTCCCAGTTGTTCACAACTTTGTTTTCTTACAGCAAAACCACATCAGTTATCTGCTGTGTCCACTGAGGGGAATCAAACTTGTAATTTTAGCATTGTAAGTCCTAAGACTTACTGCTGTTTCCACTGGGGGATAGTTGTTCACAAAGGAAAACGTGGTAATTACCTACATTTTTCTTTCTCTACAGAACTTATAACTTTACTTTTTAAAACACTAATCTTTTATTATATAAATTGGTGACATATTTTTTCATGTACAGTAGAAAACTGATGAACTCTTAACATACAACAACACATTTTCTACCTGACCAGACACAATCGATTTCATGTACAATTCTCACCTCAAAGTTAGTGATAACAAAGCTTTAGGCGTGAACACTAACACAAAGAAACAATAAAACACAGATCTGTACCTGACTAACAAAAGTTTGTGAAGACAGAAGAGTGACCATGAATGACACAGTGGTATACGTGAAGTGGCGGAGTTGTCTTGCTGAATGTGTGTTGACATCAAAGAGTGGGTAAATATCTGGTTGAATTTCACAGGTTTCTGAATTCACAGTTGCAGAATCATCTGACAAAAACAAACATAACTTTACTTGGTGAAACTAATGAACATTGACCATGTTTGTGACAATAAGTTTTACCGGACAAACACAAAAGAAAACATTGCAGTTTCATTATTAATAACACTTACCTTCTTGTTGCGGCAACGAGAATAAAAACTCAAGCAGTTTGACGAAAGAAACCAACTGGACAGTGGGCTGAAAACACTGGCTTAGCGAGACAGCAAATTCCACCAGAGGGGGCAAAGTTCCTTGAACCTGTAAAGAATGTATTAAGTATAAAATAGTTAAAAATACAAGACGTACGGTCTTCAAAATTTTTGTTCTGTTATATGAAATAAAGAATGTAATTCTAAAATTACTCATAAAGTCTACTGTTACCACAGTAGTTCTTCTAGTTCTCTACAATCTTACCTTTTCCTCGGCAGGTCCCTGAACAGGTTGCTTGGTTATGTGTTGGTCAAACACTTGACCAAGAGGAATCCACAAGTACTGCTTTGGACCAAGGGTGTGAATTAGCTTGGAAAAAACTGGTAATCGTCGATGCTGTGGAATATCCAGAACAGCATCTACAAATACCCTTGTCACCATGGAAACAGTCTTTTGGGTTTCATCTGTGGTTCCAGTTTGGTTGCTCGTCTGTATAATTTTAAAAAAAGAATTACCTTTATGAAGAATATGCAGTCTTGAATAAGAAAAAAAAAATGAAATAAAAAACATGGGGCTATTTTCAGAGGTATTTCAAGAGGCTTTCATTTAATATTTAAAGAAATGTTTTTGGTTTCATAACTTTCTGAAGTTCTACCTGAAATTTTGTGGAAAACATACTAAAAATGACAAATATGTACGATAAAAACTGACAAAGGAAAGAATTTTTAAAAACTCCCTAGTAATGGTGCTGAGTGCAACATAAAATATATATTATCAGACTTAGGAAATTACAATGTTATTCGAAAGTATTACTATATTCAAAGAAATACTGTACAGTAAAACAAAATTAATAAAGTGTTTAAAACAGGATTTAGAAAATACAAACACAAGACAATACACGTGTCACTAGCTTTAACATTGATGTCATAAATTCCTTCAATATGAATTACCAAATACCAGAGTTTTCCAGTGGAACAAACTGTCGTGTACTAAAGGAAACCCTTCAGAAATAGCATTGATACTGTACAAAAAGCAACTCATGACTGTTTTATCAAGTTTTGTACCACGATACAAATGAAAGTGTAACCAATCCTTTCTTATCATTTCTTCAAACTTTCAACAGTTTGCAGTACTGGTAAAATCTGGTAATATGGTACAGCTGCAACAAGATGTCACTACAGTTGTACAAAAACCTAAAAATATCGTTGTGCAACAACAGGTATATTTTAATATTTTTCGCTGATACAATCCAATATTTAAAAGGATTTTTCCACAAATATGACATTCGTTAATGTACAATAAAGCTACCAGGGGCACCACTAGGAAATGATATAGAATTAACATGAAAAGTTTAGTGAAATAATCATATTAGTTCTGTAATCCTACTTCAATCCAATTTTTTTATTTGCCACTTCATAAACAAGGTGATTGGAATATAAATACACTTAAATTCTATCCTGTGACGTGTGTAACTGTCTCTTCATAAAATCCGACACAAATATTTGGTTAAACTAACATTGAATATGACTTTAACCACACCACAAAGAATGACATCTAATGATGTCATTTGTAACTCTTGTCAAGGGGTTACTGGTATCCCTATAATTTTGAAGAAACAACATCATAACTCGTTTCCATCAAGCAAAGCATGTTCGAGTTACTTTGGAACGCACAGTGACATCTTTATGATAATTTACACTTCCCTGTTTCAATGCTAAAATTATTGAATGTTCTAAAAGCAGTCATTCTTTCATTAAGAAAATTCTTTAACTTGATTCAGTGAAGTTTAAGTCATTAATTTATTTGACAACAAACTTCAGTCACTGACCTCAAGAAGAGCTGGAATAATCGTCTCAATCGTCTGGCTGATCACTTGGAAACTGTAGGAGTTGTCCTGACGTACTAAACTTGCTCCCATGAAAGTGAAAATTGCTATGATATTGTGTAGAACGTGCTCCTGTCAAGGAGAAAAGGTTTTCTTACATAACCATTAGTGTCACTTTCAACCATACACCTTTCAGATACAGGTAAATTTAAACCCTCCTTTGTACATTAGGTTATGTTAAAGTTGGTGTTGTGTCCAAAAAGTGCAAAAATAAAAGGTAAGCCGTGTAACTGTTCACAAAAAAAGTCACAAAAGAGAAATCTCAAGTTAGGTAAGTCAAATATAAGATAAAAATTACTTCTACTTGCTCATTTAAACATGAACCAATTTAATTACGTAATGTAAACAGCTAAAAATTAGTGTATCACAATAAACATTCCTAATTAACTTTTAACAGCTTATATGCATCGACAAAATTAACTTTGATATCTGCTGTACAATGACATACAGTGATGACATACACAATGACAAACTAAAAGATCTGCTATTGAACTGTTTAAAAATATTTAGATTGTTACATTATTTTACAGCTAGGATGAGATTGAAGTTGATCTCAAAGTGAAAGAAACAATTAAGACGAAAACTGTTTTACAATGTCTGGAAGTTGTTCATAATTTTAGACAAGATGTTTTGTTTGTAAAACCGTTTAAAATATCCATGAAGTAACTAATAACAACAGGCTACAAAAAAACAGTATAATTTTTTCACTCAGAATTATGTCCTCTCGTGCATTTCGAATTACAGAGCAACTGCAACAACATTAAACAGAATAAGGGAGGAGTAAAAATATCTTACAGAAAAACGACAAGCAATTAGGTTTAAGAGCAACAAAGCCTGGTTTTGTGTTTGTGGATTTTCCGAGACACGAATGACTTGGACGATTAATTCAACTTGAAAATGTTCTTCTCTCAGTTTCACACTTGTTTCACGATTGTTGCCACCTTCTGATGACATCACCTGCTGCACACACTTATAGAGACAAGACAAAATCACCTGCTGAAGGTAATGTTTGTCAGAACCATTTCCTACTTCCAGTGACCTAAGGGATGAAGAGAACATATTCCTAACATATAAGAGAATGCAAGTCCATCTGATTTGTAGAAAGTTACTTTGTTTTTTATAAAATGTTATAATGCAAAGTCCAATCATTACTCTTACAAATCAAACTCTTCAGAATTACTGCTTCTAAAAAGAAAAAAAATGATTAAGTCAGTAAAATGATGCAACAAATATTTCTTAGGTTAACATTAGAACCTCTAACAGCAAAACCAACGTAACAAATTAAAATACAAAATCAATTTAAAAAAATTCTCCACTTTTCTCCTTTCTACGCAGCCCAAGAATCTTGTAGCTAAGACACAAATAATTCAAAGAAAGTGAGAGAAAACAACTGCTGAATCCATTTTAAAACTAAGTTACTTTGTGAGATGAATACCAAAAATACTCACATTCTACACCAAATCATTAAATATGTTTAAATTATTACATTATTATCTGGTGTTTGTTCATGACATTTTACTCAGTCATGAGTTATAAACTTACCAAAGTTACCATTAGATTTCTATAACATGTTCTCACATAAGTTATCAAATTAATACCAAAGTAAACTTGTGTATTGGTTAGGTTATTGAACTTCATACGGAGATATGCAAGGACTGTCTAATAGCCGTAAAAACTTTGAAGTGATAAGATGGAATGTAGTTTCTCAGAACTCAGCACGTTAGGGTTCAAAGGTTAAGTATGTTCTCCAAGAGATTTCAATCTGACCCACAGATTGAGAAACAATCAAACTATCCACTACATCTTGTTTACAGCAAACATCTGCATGGTTTTTACTTTTCATATTATTATATTTCCCTTGTTACTTTGATTAACTATTAGTTTCCAAGACACACCAGTATTTCGAACATATTTAATCAAGTGCTTGTAATATAGATTTAGGCCTATCAGAACAGCAGATGGGGAGACATGCAGCCACGATACTACTGCTCTTACGTACAGCTTTATAGAAAAAACATTAAAAATATGAAAGAGTAATAATTCAACCTTTTTAGTAAGTCAAAGAGAGCAGGAATCAAACTTTCAACGGCCTGTAACTTTGACCTGCTCTGAACCATTTCAAGTAACACAATAACTTTCTTCCATGGTTGCTTGTCCAACACATTTTCAACTTCAGGACTTGATGTCTGGGTCCTAATGAAACAAACAAACAAACAAAAAAAAATCACCACGAGAAATTATAGAATGCTGTATAATAACATTTTAAAAAACATATCTTCAAAATAAAAGTAAATAGTAAAAGTATGATATTCAGAGAAGAAATAAACCATGACAGTTTCTGAATTTTGTGCAAAGCTACACGAGGGCTGTCTGTGCTAGCCGTCCATAATTTAGCAAGGGCTGTCTGTGCTAGCCGTCCATAATTTAGCAATGTAAGACCAGAGGGAAGGCAGCTAGTCATCACCACCCACTGCCAACTCTTGGGCTCTGCTTTTGTCAACAAACAGTGGGATTGATCATCACATATAATGCCCCCCATGGCTGAAAGGACAAGCATGTTTGGTGTGATGGGGATTTGAACCTGCAACTGTTGGATTTTGATTCAAGTGCTTTAACCACGTGGCCATTATATGAAAAGGAAAACAGCAACATAAAAAGAACACAGAAAACTGAATAAATATTTTTACCAAAAATTTACAAAATACAAAACCATTACCACAAGCTAAACTTTAAATAGAACAGATCCCATAATCAATATGCATATTTAGTTAAAAACAACAGTAATGTACAGGTAAGTTTAACTTTGCTTGGCTTCCTTCTACTTTCATGTGTAAAGTAGGCCTCTGGTCGAAAGACAGTTCAAGGAAACAGTTTAAAGAGTTTCTTTATGGAGTAAAAAAAGAGCCTACCAGTAAATAACAGATGATACACAGAAGACATCAGGTTAAAAAAATTATACAAGACAATGAATGATTAAAATACCTAATATACAGGCAACTCCATGAACACTGACAAAGAATCTACAGACATATTGACAAGAATTTCAGAGAAATTATCAGAAATCTATTGACTGATGATGGGAAAAAAAATAAAATTTTAAGAGAAAGAAACAAGCAGTAAGAGGTATCTTAAAATGTTTAAAAACAACAAAAGTTGTACCGACCTAAGTGACACAGAAACAGGTGTCTGTACGGACCTACGCGACACAGAAACAGGTGTCTGTACTGACCTAAGTGACACAGAAACAGGTGTCTGTACCGATCTAAGTAACACAGAAACAGGTGTCTGTACGACCTAAGTAACAAAGAAACAGGTGTCTGTACCGACCTAAGTAACACAGAAACAGGTGTCTGTACCGACCTAAGTAACACAGAAACAGGTGTCTGTACCGACCTAAGTAACACAGAAACAGGTGTCTGTACGACCTACGTAACACAGAAACAGGTGTCTGTACTGACCTACGTAACACAGAAACAGGTGTCTGTACTGACCTAAGTAACAAAGAAACAGGTGTCTGTACCGACCTAAGTAACACAGGAACAGGTGTCTGTACCGACCTAAGTAACACAGGAACAGGTGTCTGTACCGACCTAAGTAACACAGGAACAGGTGTCTGTACCGACCTAAGTAACACAGAAACAGGTGTCTGTACGACCTAAGTAACACAGAAACAGGTGTCTGTACCGACCTAAGTAACACAGGAACAGGTGTCTGTACCGACCTAAGTAACACAGAAACAGGTGTCTGTACGACCTAAGTAACACAGAAACAGGTGTCTGTACCGACCTAAGTAACACAGGAACAGGTGTCTGTACCGACCTAAGTAACACAGGAACAGGTGTCTGTACCAACCTAAGTAACACAGGAACAGGTGTCTGTACCAACCTAAGTAACACAGGAACAGGTGTCTGTACCAACCTAAGTAACACAGGAACAGGTGTCTGTACCGACCTAAGTAACACAGAAACAGGTGTCTGTACGACCTAAGTAACACAGAAACAGGTGTCTGTACCGACCTAAGTAACACAGAAACAGGTGTCTGTACCGACCTAAGTAACACAGAAACAGGTGTCTGTACGACCTACGTAACACAGAAACAGGTGTCTGTACGACCTAAGTAACACAGGAACAGGTGTCTGTACCGACCTAAGTAACACAGGAACAGGTGTCTGTACCGACCTAAGTAACACAGGAACAGGTGTCTGTACCGACCTAAGTAACACAGGAACAGGTGTCTGTACCGACCTAAGTAACACAGGAACAGGTGTCTGTACCAACCTAAGTAACACAGGAACAGGTGTCTGTACCGACCTAAGTAACACAGAAACAGGTGTCTGTACGACCTAAGTAACACAGAAACAGGTGTCTGTACCGACCTAAGTAACACAGAAACAGGTGTCTGTACGACCTACGTAACACAGAAACAGGTGTCTGTACCGACCTAAGTAACACAGAAACAGGTGTCTGTACCGACCTAAGTAACACAGAAACAGGTGTCTGTACGACCTACGTAACACAGAAACAGGTGTCTGTACGACCTACGTAACACAGAAACAGGTGTCTGTACCGACCTAAGTAACACAGAAACAGGTGTCTGTACCGACCTAAGTAACAAAGAAACTGGTGTCTGTACCGACCTAAGTAACACAGGAACAGGTGTCTGTACCGACCTAAGTAACACAGGAACAGGTGTCTGTACCGACCTAAGTAACACAGAAACAGGTGTCTGTACCGACCTAAGTAACACAGAAACAGGTGTCTGTACCGACCTAAGTAACACAGAAACAGGTGTCTGTACCGACCTAAGTAACAGAAACAGGTGTCTGTACCGACCTAAGTGACACAGAAACAGGTGTCTGTACCGACCTAAGTGACACAGAAACAGGTGTCTGTACCGACCTAAGTGACACAGAAACAGGTGTCTGTACCGACCTAAGTAACACAGAAACAGGTGTCTGTACCGACCTAAGTAACACAGAAACAGGTGTCTGTACGACCTAAGTAACACAGAAACAGGTGTCTGTACCGACCAAAGTAACACAGAAACAGGTGTCTGTACGACCTAAGTAACACAGAAACAGGTGTCTGTACCGACCTAAGTAACACAGAAACAGGTGTCTGTACCAACCTAAGTAACACAGAAACAAGAGGCGTATTTGTTCCTGTATAAACATTTTCCCTGGATAATAAGCAATCAAAACACACATAAGATTTTACCATTTCCTGGATAATTTGTTTAAGAAGGTTAAAAACAACAACATGGAAACACATAAAAACAGAAAGTCAATGTCTGACAGATCACTGAGCATCGTACATGTTAGATGAGCCATACAGTTTGTAAGTTCAATACCTTTGTTTCTTGACGTCTCTGACAGTCTTTGTTGTGGCACTGGTCTCTACTTGGTGAAGCACTTTCACAAGAAGCTTACCATCAAAACACATCTGAAACATAAAAACAGATTCACTTCAGATTATTAAACACACTGTGAACTCTGCCACAACTTCTCGGCAAAAATTCTTTTGAATTCCTATCAGTACTGATGTTCAAATTATGAATCTTAACAAAGCTACACAAGTTGACCCACGTGCTAATAGTCGTTTCATGACTTGATGTTGGTCATTACACACATTCTGAGTCAACTTATTGCAAAAACATTATTACATTAAAAATATATTCATATTAAAACTTGTATTACGTGTGGCACAACCACAGTGTAGCAAATGTTCTAGTGCATCACAGCCACAGTGTAGTAAGCACTTTTTCTTGACCTGAAGATGGGCTAGCAAGGTGGACATGTTCTTCTGTCCTTCTCAATAGTGTTAATACCCAAAACAACCATTCTCATTTTTATTTCAAGTGGGTTTCTCGTCATCAAGGATAAGTGCTCTAGTGTATAACAGCCACAGTGTAGGAAGTGCTCTGATGTATAACAGCCACAGTGTAGGAAGTGCTCTGATGTATAACAGCCACAGTGTAGGAAGTGCTCTGATGTATAACAGCCACAGTGTAAGAAGTGCTCTGATGTATAACAGCCACAGTGTAGGAAGTGCTCTGATGTATAACAGCCACAGTGTAGGAAGTGCTCTAAGTGTATCACAAATGCATACAAAAGTAACAACCAAGTAGCAGGAAACTTTTCTGTTAGAAACATGTTATGTGCTGTTATAACTGATGTATCAAAATTAGTAACATTTCAGGATGGTATTTTAAGAACTTGATTCGTCCATTATGTACTCCCAATGTTAGTTACTGTTGTTCTAACTGTCTTACTGTGATAATACATCAAGTTTTTAAACCGTTTTAAAAAACACTGGTCTGTCTTTTATTTATATTATTATCAGCACACTTCAATTTCTTTAAGTGTTAACAGAACACTTATTACTCTTAACATGTTACGACTCTCTAGGTTTTAAAGCCAACTTGTTCCTACGTCACCATAAGCCTACATGTTACCAACACTTTACAAACAAAAGCAGACACTGGTCAAAAGTTACTGTACTACTTATGAACAGGTCTGTAAGTTTTGATATCCTTTTACTTAAAAAGTTTTCCAACCTCTATAAAAGTACTTTTGTATTACAGGATGTAATTCCACTGTAAATGTTTTGAAGAATAAAAGTAGTTGAATAACTAGTGACTAGTAACACACCTTTTTAATAACTTTGGCCATAGCTTTCCCATCATGAGCAGAAGCAGAATTTACATAAAGATCCAGAACAAGGTCCAAGAGTTCATGTTGAACAACGGGAGATCCAAGTGCTTGAAAAAACTCCTTTGTTAACTGCAACAAACAATTTTATAACACTTCAAAATGGTTCCATTTTTCTGGCAAGACTTTCTGCAATCTGTCTTTTAACATCCTAATTGTACGTCCTTTACTCCTAAGTAACTGTTCAATATTACAGTTCAGAAATAATTCTTTAAAAATTTTCAAATTTATACCCTACAGAGAAACAAGAGAAAATGTTGACTGTTTGCAGGTAGGTTTAGTTCAAACTTGTTTTTATTTTGTTTACTGGGTTATATTCAGAATTTTAATTTACTTGTTTCCAACCAAATGAACTAGTGAAAGGGTCCTAGCTTTATATTTTGTTCAAGATGAACTAATAATTCTGATACCAAGACCTTGCTTTATTATCACACATTCCTCCTCTGTCAGTTATTGCCATAAAATAATAATAAATCTGAACCATTACCATAAAAAATATTTCCTTTCCAATGCCTTGTTTTATCAAGGGAATGTTAGTTGATATGAAAGTAGTCCAGAAATAACTCTCAGTGAAGTTGTTGTGATAAAATGATGGTGGTTAGTTGTATGTATTACAATGTTTTCATTTTCTGGTGTACAATACAATAACTTAAAAATAAACAAATCAGTGATCAACCGGTTTATATTTATAAAAAAAGTAGATTTGATTCCAGAAAATTTTATCAGGTGGTAACAAACATTCAAAGTATGACAACCTTTTTTTTATTAAAATGTTTGCTCAGAACAAACAACAAAGTCAATACCAAAGCTTCAGTAAACATTTCATTAACCAAAGTTATTGTTCTCGGTTAATGCCCATGAGTTTACACCATAACCCAGTGATCTTCATAGTTTAAAGAATTATCAGTTTTGTGGTACAAAGACAAAGTCAAAATAAAGACACGTTACACACCTCTAGAGTGGAACTCTAATAAACTGCTTTATTTTGTTATAAAATCATAATTTTTCAGTTAAACTTAGTATTTGTGAAACCAAAACTTTACACTATTAGTATGAAACCAAAACTTTACACTATCAGTATGAAACCAAAACTTTACACTATCAGTATGAAACCAAAACTTTACACTATTAGTATGAAACCAAAACTTTACACTATCAGTATGAAACCAAAAGCTATACAATAAGGATGGTCATTTATTATTTCATGCCATTTTTATACTTACTAGTTTATACTTTTAACAAATTTTCTTTGAGATTTTACAAGTAGTTTTTCCTGACCTAGTAAAAGTAAACAAACTGACCACAAAGAACTTACCACTTTCAAAGCCGTTAAATGTAGGGAGTCATTTCCACAGTTCACTTTAATGTTTGACAAAAGCATTTTCTTTAGTAACTGTAGAGCTTGGCTTTTCTCTTTGCAAAACAACTCAGCATTTTCTGAGGTAAATTTTGAAAGAATTTGCTCAACGATAGCATATTGAGAATGTTTTAAAATTAGGTCTTTGTTGTTGAAGTAAGGTTCCAGTATAGAGTCAAGCAATGGTAACAATTTACCTAAACATTCCTAAATAAAAAAAATAAAAATTATGATAAAAATAGAGTCAATGTTTTTATGTACATGACACTTGGAACTTTGATTATTTTAGTCTTACTTTTAAATTAAACAAGAGTTTGGCTTAATTGGAAGAAGTTATATTTGTTAAATATGTAAAAATAAACCTAAAAAGATGTCAGAATCTCAAAAATGATCACTACAAATAGTAAGACACAATGATATTCTGATAAATTTTCAAACATTTAAAACTATAAAGAACCATTTGACAACGAAAACCAATGCTTTAGTTTTAAGATTCAAATTTTGATTTTTATTAGTTATAGCCAGCTTTAACATAAGTGTTCTTATATATCATAAAAACTCTTATAAGTCTCAATTTCTTGACAAGTAAGGTCTTGAAAATAACATGAAAACAGTTGATTTATTGTTCAGTGTTTACTTTCATAAAGCAACAACGCCATCTGTGTCAAACAACCAGTAAAAAAAAATGTAAAAATTAAATAAATAGAACATCCAACTTCCAGATAAAAAATTTAAATGGAAATAAAAAAAGAGCAACAATTCATAAAAAATTACAAACACAAGAAAGGTGAATGACGTCACTGTTGCTAATGGCACCATACAATGTCAGGAGTAAACCCAGAAAAAGAGACATGTTTGAAATGGTGCTATTGCTTACAGTCATAATGATGGCACAACAGTAAAATGTGTCACTAAAGTGTCACTTGAGAAAAGAAAACTTAAACCTGTACATTGAGCTGTCAGTGAATCGAGTACAACACGTGCAAGCTTCACCTGTGAATTCACACACTGGAGAACTTGAAGTAATCCATGCTGGATGTGGACAGGAGTATTGGTATCAACCACCAACTCTAGCAGAATCTTTAAAGTTGTAGCTTCTGTTGACAAGTGAGTGACTGCTGCACTTCTGGTGGAAGGTCTCAGTCTGGTTGAAGAGTCATTTTCCTTCACTGCTGGAGCAAACCATTTTGACAAAACAATTGGTAGTTGGCTGTTTAAGAAACAAACATAGAAACCTCTGTTTTGTAACATTCAATCTATATAATTTTAAAGTTAATACTTTGAAGTGCATGTATTTAAAATATTTTATTATCAAAATTTCCAATACAGACTTAACAAAAGGTACAAGGAGTTGGTCCTTTTGACAAATGCTTCTCAACTGGGTGAATGGTTCACCAAGGGTTTTTGTTGCATTCAGCCTAGTTGTACTTTGATAATTAAAGGTATAATAAAGAATGTTTTTTTTTTGTTTTTCTTTGTAACTTTGGTGACTGAGCTGTTGTGAAAAACTTATAAAGATGAATGATACAGGACAAGGTTGAGAACCACTTTGATAAACTAACACTGTACTATACACAGAACATTAACTGTAATTCTCAATGTTATCTACACCACATGTACCAAGCTTTTAGTTTTGTCCATCATAAAGATGATATAACCTGTAGAGCCTTGAACTGTGGAACTTGAAATGTGTCATGGAGGGTGAGATGTGCAGTTGATAACTCTGACATCAAACCCCGGACACCATGATAAATGACACACAGCAAAAGGTTGAGCACCCTGATTTTATGAACATACATCACTCAATACATTACCTGGTTAGAAAATCAAATAGTGTTTACCTTACAAAATCACACAATGAATAAAACTAGATGAACGGTCACTGTGACACATACTTCCAGCCCTCAGCCACGACCATGTTTAGTTCTGATGTGGAAATGTGTTTGTATGGTTAATGTTATACACAGAGATTGACCATTTTTGGCAGGACAGTAAAGAATAATACCTTCACCGAAATCTGATCATTTTGGACTGAGTTAAAGAACAACAAGTGTGGAAAATTAATCCCAATATTAACAGATAGGGATTTTTTTGGATTTTTGCAACCATGATGCTCCAAAACCTTAATCACTTTTACACAGGATTATAGCCCAAATGTATACCAATTTTTCTCAAAATTTATTTAGCCATTTCTGAGTAATATTGTTGACAAAGACAGATGCACATTACTCACACAGGGATTAAAACATAACCTCTATCCATATTTCCTAATGGAGGAACAAAAGAGAGCAAACTTATCCATAAGACACAGATGCAACAAAAATGCCAACAATAGGTCACAAAACTTTGATTTTACCACAGTTCATATACCAAAACTGGAATAACATTTTTGTCATATCACACTAAATCAACAAAATATATTACCTTCCATGCTGGAGTTATAATTCATGCCTCCAATCTTATCAAAATGTAACTGTTACAAATGCCACATACTAAATGTACTACCATACTTAAAACAAAACTTAAACCCACAAAAAAATTAGAAAATTTCAAACATGCTAAGACAAAACATATTTTACTTACTTATTATATGGCTGGTTGTTTTTAAGCACAAAACAGTATTCTGTACACAATGGGTATTGAAATTTGATTTGTACGAATACAAGTTTGCTGTCTTACTGCTGAGCCATTAGCAAATAGTCACTTATCAACATCTAGGCTACACAGCATTAGGCCTACAACAAAACACGAAGTCAGAGACACCAGAAATACCACGCTTGAGGTTGTCTCTCCAGAAATATATCCAGGTAAGTAATTTGAGAATTTGTTTTATAAAGCAACTGTGAAATATGACTAATAATTATATCGTAGACATGCAAGTGAGGTCTTGCATACATTTGAGATATTAATATAATTGGTCTATAATTAAAACCATCATCTAATGTTGACTGGTCTATAATAAGTTATCATCCGATGCTGAGTTTCCAAAATGTGTTCACTATATGTCCATTGTACGGGCCAAAAGTGCATATACTATAACTTTTGAAAAGTTCCATTCAACATTGTATTACACATTTGATATCAGTTATTGACTAGTCATATTACTCTACACTGATAATTCATGGTAGATGAGATTAAATACAATATACAAAGATACTGAAACAAACTGTATTATACAGGTTACAGAGGTTATACAAATATAATATTCAAACTTTACAAGAGACAAAAGTACTTTTAGTCTTAACATGAATGTCACCGTGAAATACAATTTGTACGTCTGAATTGAACTAAAGTTACCAATTTATAGTCACATCATTAGTACAAATACAGATGTTGTGTATTTAACACTGACGTTATCAATCTAGTCACATCATAAGTAGAAATGATGTTGTGTATTTAACACTGATGTCATCAATCCATAGTCACATCCTCAGTACAAACACTGATGTTGTGTATTTAACAGACTGATGTCATCACTCCATAGTCACATCCTTAGTACAAATACAGATGTTGTGTATTTAACAGACTGATGTCATCAATCCATAGTCACATCCTTAGTACAAATACAGATGTTGTGTATTTAACACTGATGTCATCAATCCATAGTCACATCCTCAGTACAAACACTGATGTCGTGTATTTAACACTGATGTCATCAATCCATAGTCACATCCTCAGTACAAACACTGATGTTGTGTATTTAAGACTGATGTCATCAATCCATAGTCACATCCTCAGTACAAACACTGATGTCGTGTATTTAACAGACTGATGTCATCAGTCCATAGTCACATCCTCAGTACAAACACTGATGTTGTGTATTTAAGACTGATGTCATCAGTCCATAGTCACATCCTCAGTACAAACACTGATGTTGTGTATTTAAGACTGATGTCATCAGTCCATAGTCACATCATTAGTACAAATACTGATGTTGTGCATTTAACACTGATGTCATCAATCCATAGTCACATCCTCAGTACAAATACTGATGTTGTGTATTTAACACTGATGTCATCAATCCATAGTCACATCCTCAGTACAAACACTGATGTCGTGTATTTAACAGACTGATGTCATCAGTCCATAGTCACATCCTCAGTACAAACACTGATGTTGTGTATTTAAGACTGATGTCATCAGTCCATAGTCACATCCTCAGTACAAACACTGATGTTGTGTATTTAAGACTGATGTCATCAGTCCATAGTCACATCATTAGTACAAATACTGATGTTGTGCATTTAACAGACTGATGTCATCAATCCATAGTCACATCCTTAGTACAAATACAGATGTTGTGTATTTAACACTGATGTCATCAATCCATAGTCACATCCTCAGTACAAACACTGATGTCGTGTATTTAACAGACTGATGTCATCAGTCCATAGTCACATCCTCAGTACAAACACTGATGTTGTGTATTTAAGACTGATGTCATCAGTCCATAGTCACATCCTCAGTACAAACACTGATGTGTATTTAAGACTGATGTCATCAGTCCATAGTCACATCATTAGTACAAATACTGATGTTGTGCATTTAACACTGATGTCATCAATCCATAGTCACATCCTCAGTACAAATACTGATGTTGTGTATTTAACACTGATGTCATCAATCCATAGTCACATCCTCAGTACAAACACTGATGTCGTGTATTTAACACTGATGTCATCAATCCATAGTCACATCCTCAGTACAAACACTGATGTCGTGTATTTAACAGACTGATGTCATCAGTCCATAGTCACATCCTCAGTACAAACACTGATGTTGTGTATTTAAGACTGATGTCATCAGTCCATAGTCACATCCTCAGTACAAACACTGATGTTGTGTATTTAAGACTGATGTCATCAGTCCATAGTCACATCATTAGTACAAATACTGATGTTGTGCATTTAACAGACTGATGTCATCAATCCATAGTCACATCCTTAGTACAAATACAGATGTTGTGTATTTAACACTGATGTCATCAATCCATAGTCACATCCTCAGTACAAACACTGATGTCGTGTATTTAACAGACTGATGTCATCAGTCCATAGTCACATCCTCAGTACAAACACTGATGTTGTGTATTTAAGACTGATGTCATCAGTCCATAGTCACATCCTCAGTACAAACACTGATGTTGTGTATTTAAGACTGATGTCATCAGTCCATAGTCACATCCTCAGTACAAATACAGATGTTGTGTATTTAACAGACTGATGTCATCAATCCATAGTCACATCCTTAGTACAAATACAGATGTTGTGTATTTAACACTGATGTCATCAATCCATAGTCACATCCTCAGTACAAACACTGATGTGTATTTAACAGACTGATGTCATCAGTCCATAGTCACATCCTCAGTACAAACACTGATGTGTATTTAACAGACTGATGTCATCAGTCCATAGTCACATCCTCAGTACAAATACAGATGTTGTGTATTTAACAGACTGATGTCATCAATCCATAGTACAAATATTGATGTTGTGCATTTAACAGACTGATGTCATCAATCCATAGTCACATCCTTAGTACAAACACTGATGTTGTGTATTTAACAAACTGATGTCATCAGTCCATAGTCACATCCTCAGTACAAATACAGATGTTGTGTATTTAACAGACTGATGTCATCAATCCATAGTACAAATACTGATGTTGTGCATTTAACAGACTGATGTCATCAATCCATAGTCACATCCTCAGTACAAACACTGATGTTGTGTATTTAACAGACTGATGTCATCAGTCCATAGTCACATCCTCAGTACAAACACTGATGTTGTGTATTTAACAGACTGATGTCATCAATCCATAGTCACATCATTAGTACAAACACTGATGTTGTGTATTTAACAGACTGATGTCATCAATCCATAGTCACATCCTCAGTACAAACACTGATGTTGTGTATTTAACAAACTGATGTCATCAGTCCATAGTCACATCCTCAGTACAAACACTGATGTTGTGTATTTAACAGACTGATGTCATCAGTCCATAGTCACATCCTCAGTACAAACACTGATGTTGTGTATTTAACAGACTGATGTCATCAGTCCATAGTCACATCCTCAGTACAAATACTGATGTTGTGCATTTAACAGACTGATGTCATCAATCCATAGTCACATCCTTAGTACAAATACAGATGTTGTGTATTTAACACTGATGTCATCAATCCATAGTCACATCCTCAGTACAAACACTGATGTTGTGTATTTAACAGACTGATGTCATCAGTCCATAGTCACATCCTCAGTACAAACACTGATGTTGTGTATTTAACAGACTGATGTCATCAGTCCATAGTCACATCCTCAGTACAAATACAGATGTTGTGTATTTAACAGACTGATGTCATCAATCCATAGTACAAATATTGATGTTGTGCATTTAACAGACTGATGTCATCAATCCATAGTCACATCCTTAGTACAAACACTGATGTTGTGTATTTAACAAACTGATGTCATCAGTCCATAGTCACATCCTCAGTACAAATACAGATGTTGTGTATTTAACAGACTGATGTCATCAATCCATAGTACAAATACTGATGTTGTGCATTTAACAGACTGATGTCATCAATCCATAGTCACATCCTCAGTACAAACACTGATGTTGTGTATTTAACAGACTGATGTCATCAGTCCATAGTCACATCCTCAGTACAAACACTGATGTTGTGTATTTAACAGACTGATGTCATCAATCCATAGTCACATCATTAGTACAAACACTGATGTTGTGTATTTAACAGACTGATGTCATCAATCCATAGTCACATCCTCAGTACAAACACTGATGTTGTGTATTTAACAACTGATGTCATCAGTCCATAGTCACATCCTCAGTACAAACACTGATGTTGTGTATTTAACAGACTGATGTCATCAGTCCATAGTCACATCCTCAGTACAAACACTGATGTTGTGTATTTAACAGACTGATGTCATCAGTCCATAGTCACATCCTCAGTACAAATACTGATGTTGTGCATTTAACAGACTGATGTCATCAATCCATAGTCACATCCTTAGTACAAATACAGATGTTGTGTATTTAACACTGATGTCATCAATCCATAGTCACATCCTCAGTACAAACACTGATGTTGTGTATTTAACAGACTGATGTCATCAGTCCATAGTCACATCCTCAGTACAAACACTGATGTTGTGTATTTAACAGACTGATGTCATCAGTCCATAGTCACATCATTAGTACAAACACTGATGTTGTGTATTTAACAGACTGATGTCATCAATCCATAGTCACATCCTCAATACAAACACTGATGTTGTGTATTTAACAGACTGATGTCATCAATCCATAGTCACATCCTCAGTACAAACACTGATGTTGTGTATTTAACAGACTGATGTCATCAGTCCATAGTCACATCCTCAGTACAAACACTGATGTTGTATATTTAACAGACTGATGTCATCAGTCCATAGTCACATCCTCAGTACAAACACTGATGTTGTGTATTTAACTGAGTTGTACATATGACTGAAAGCTTGCTATATTTCACACAGACAAACAAAGGTCAATCAGAATTACAGTTAACATTCCTTTACCAACAGAAGGTCAGTTCAGTGGACAAAATCCACGACCATTTGGTAGTTCTATGTATATTCTACCATGAACAGTTGGTCACACTAATTCAATCTGTAATATTCGACTCTAATTTATAACATAAAATCTATTTTTCTTATATGTTTTTCCTTCAAGAACTTGAATTACTCAGAATATCAGTGTTAACTGTTTTTATAATTAGTTATTGCTAGTTTGTCAACATCTCAGTCAAACATTCATAACATACTAACAGACAGATCTTGAGCACCACAGATTTGTAATATTTTGTAAAAAATACATAAATTTTCAAGAACAGTCAATATTATTTCTTCAACATTAGATAGGCCCTGTGCACGTACAATTAGCTAATTCAAAGATCTTTTGTACGTTACCATATACAGCTAACTGAAATTATACTCCAATCCCAGCATGCCTTGAAATGAGTAGATTTCAGATCCAACAGTTTCATAAACAAAATACTGGTCATCAAAACACAAAACCATTCAGTAATAAATTATTTTAATCACAACGATACTGTAGTGTCAACAATTACCAACCGTGAATCAACAATCATCTCTTCAGTATGGTTTACCAAGTGTTGTGTGAGCCTCCCATAGGGAGTGTTGTCGGCATCACCACAATACTCTCCTAACTTCTGTAGACACAAAGCAGCTGCTAGACGTACAGGTTCTAACTGTGAAGTCAACGCCATCAGAAGACAGGGAAACACTGTAACAAGTTTTAATTACACCTACAAATTTTGCATATATAAATACACATCAGTATATGTTAAGTAAAAATTAGGTCACATATACAAGTCTTGCTTAGAAAAAAATTTTTATTTTCCTTCTCATATACAAAATAAAATGTCATTCTACTTATGAACGAACACCTCACTGTTACTCTGAGTGGTTTAATTTGAGCACACAAACACACACACAACAGATGCATCGTTCCTTCCTCAATTCTTGCTGAAACAATTACAGATTGTCTGGAACTTGTATGGAATTAAAAAACATCAACTGACAGTTTAATCACCAACAGTGATTGACCTCACCCAATAACTGGACTTTATCTTTCTATCCAAGAGTAAGTTTAAAAGTAACACACTGATTATTAATCAATGAACTACTGTATATGAAATAAATCCATGCAATATAAAAAATCAGTAACATTTAAACTGATTTTCTATGACCAGAGTACATACACACACTGATAATTTACTATCATAAAGAACACAAGGTACATTCACACATCAATTTATTAAGGTCTGAATAGATCACAAGTGGCAAAAGGTATACAGACGGGGCTGCACGTGAGACTTCGCAGCATCTAATTAAATATCAGCAGTTATTTTACTAACTGAATATTTTAAAACCTATTTTCCTGTGTTATCTACAAACCAAACCAAGATCAACTTCAACAAGAATGTGGAAGTAGGGGTAAAAGTCTTCTCATGTAAGAAAATTAGAGTTCTACAGACGGTTCATACGATTATACATGTTTACATGATAAATTATTTTTAACTGAAATATT
Organism: Carcinoscorpius rotundicauda; assembly: GCA_011833715.1. Taxonomy (NCBI): domain Eukaryota; kingdom Metazoa; phylum Arthropoda; class Merostomata; order Xiphosura; family Limulidae; genus Carcinoscorpius; species Carcinoscorpius rotundicauda. The sequence continues at coordinate 130,420,505 of CM022394.1, forward strand.
TTAGATTTAGTGCAAGAAATAGATAGCTACATGAAACACTGAAACAATTAGACTTACTTTAATAAAATTAAACACTTTTGGTCAAGTGCCATATTTCACAATGTTACATGTTTTGTGAAATGGTGTAATATTGAGATAAAACAAATCAAATTAATGTGATTAATTTCAACAGGACACTAATGGGACAAATTCCTTTAACATCTTTCTGCACATGAAACTGTTTCAAACAAGTATTTTATGTCGTACAAGTTTGGTTTGATTTAAAAAAATAAACCCCATTATTGTGCATCGTTCAAAGGACCAACACCCACCTGTTGACGAGTTTTTCAGGATATGTTCAACATGCTTCTTGCTGGCAGTAAACAGTGTTGCAGAGATGTAAAGGGAGCGTATTTGAACAACACATTTTAAAAGTACATCTTCGTGAAGTAACAGCAGATGAAAGCACCACATCGATGACATGAACTTCCCGAGTGCTTCTGGTTCACCAAGTTGATACTGGGAAATTTTATTTATTAAAGCTTTATGTAAAATATTTCACAATTATCCATTTATAAGACAACTATGTTAACTTGACCTGTATTACATAACATAGTGTATTATAAAAGCAGTTTGTTCAGCCTTCGAATGTTCCTAATTAATAAATTCTAGTTACCAATAACATGCTTGGAGTAAAATTAAAATTGGAAAGAGCATATCAGTTACATTTTTAACAGAATAATAACAACAGTAATTAAAAATAATTAAATACACAGAAATAAACTATTTGGAGACAAATTTGCTGTTATTCACCATACATTCTAATCATGCTATGTTAAAATATAACAAACAAATGAAGATCCAACATCATAACAACAGCATAAAAAAGTCGTTTCACTCTGAGAAACATGAAATGATAAAACCACACATCAAGGACTAACCTATTTACTGTGCTGGCTCTCCCAATCACGTCAGACAAAACCTTAAATTTCAACATAACAATAATTTCTCACATCACAGAAATGAACCATCCTTAACACCATCAACTTAACTGTCTAAGGAAAGTCCATCAAGATTATTTAAATATTTTGATGCTAGAAGAATTTAACTTGAGAAGTAACTTCTTATCAGTGAGTCAACAATTCTGTCTCACCTTGAAAAAGTCCATCAGAAGCTTCTGAGACCTCTGCTTCATGGTTCCCTTACATGATGCAGCCAATTCAGTTACCAGGTAAAACAGTTGAAGTAAGAGGCTCTCGGTAACAGTAGAACCCGGAATGAACCACGAACATTCTGTGAAACAAATAACAGCAAAATAAAGAACTTTGAACCCACTGTATAAATTGTGCTGTAAATCAACTCACAAGTGTAAAATGTAAACTTAAATTCCAAAAATAAAGTGGTAACACAGTATGTACAGAGGAAAAGAAATCATGTAACTGTGTCAGTTTTTGTATCTGTCAAAATGTAGCTAGCCACATAGCTACAAAGATAAAAACCTAAACACTGACTGAACATTAAAAAAAATCAGTATTAGTAAATAAATGGTAGTTGAAAGATAATGAAGGCTCTGGAGAAGCTGCAAGTTTTCACATATTGATACGCGTATTATAATAAAGATCAGAAAGCTGAAAGTAAATAATAAACTGTAAGTAACTACAGAAACAATGCAATCAAGATGATGTTATGGTCAAAACAAACAGATAAACATGGAGATGGATAAGTTGTATTTTACAGGAAGACCAAACAAACATTTTCTGAGAAGCAACTTTCTGGACCTTTGATGATAAATGTAACTAAATATGTCAAGAGTTCACCTGCCGTAGAATAACGCAGGTGGCATTAAAAACATTGAGAAACGTGTAACAGAATTGGGTACAGAAAGGAGGAGTGGGCAAATGTGTATTGAGGCTTTACGTTCCATTTGGAACACGGAACAAATGTTTGCTGATGCCTTACATTCCATTTGTAACACAGAACAAAGGTTTGTTGATGTCTTACGTTCCATTTGTAACACAGAACAAAGGTTTGTTGATGTCTTACGTTCCATTTGTAACACAGAACAAAGGTTTGTTGATGTCTTACGTTCCATTTGTAACACAGAACAAAGGTTTGTTGATGTCTTACGTTCCATTTGGAACACAGAACAAAGGTTTGTTGATGTCTTACGTTCCATTTGGAACACAGAACAAAGGTTTGTTGATGTCTTACGTTCCATTTGGAACACAGAACAAAGGTTTGTTGATGTCTTACGTTCCATTTGGAACACGGAACAAATGTTTGCTGATGCCTTACATTCCATTTGTAACACAGAACAAAGGTTTGTTGATGTCTTACGTTCCATTTGTAACACAGAACAAAGGTTTGTTGATGTCTTACGTTCCATTTGTAACACAGAACAAAGGTTTGTTGATGTCTTACGTTCCATTTGTAACACAGAACAAAGGTTTGTTGATGTCTTACGTTCCATTTGTAACACAGAACAAAGGTTTGTTGATGTCTTACGTTCCATTTGTAACACAGAACAAAGGTTTGTTGATGTCTTACGTTCCATTTGTAACACAGAACAAAGGTTTGTTGATGTCTTACGTTCCATTTGTAACACAGAACAAAGGTTTGTTGATGTCTTACGTTCCATTTGGAACACAGAACAAAGGTTTGTTGATGTCTTACGTTCCATTTGGAACACAGAACAAAGGTTTGTTGATGTCTTACGTTCCATTTGGAACACAGAACAAAGGTTTGTTGATGTCTTACGTTCCATTTGGAACACAGAACAAAGGTTTGTTGATGTCTTACGTTCCATTTGGAACACAGAACAAAGGTTTGTTGATGTCTTACGTTCCATTTGGAACACAGAACAAAGGTTTGTTGATGTCTTACGTTCCATTTGGAACACAGAACAAAGGTTTGTTGATGTCTTACGTTCCATTTGGAACACAGAACAAAGGTTTGTTGATACCTTACGTTCCATTTGTAACATAGAACAAAGGTTTGTTGATGCCTTACGTTCCATTTGGAACACAGAACAAAGGTTTGTTGATGTCTTACGTTCCATTTGTAACACAGAACAAAGGTTTGTTGATGTCTTACGTTCCATTTGTAACACAGAACAAAGGTTTGTTGATGTCTTACGTTCCATTTGTAACACAGAACAAAGGTTTGTTGATGTCTTACGTTCCATTTGTAACACAGAACAAAGGTTTGTTGATGTCTTACGTTCCATTTGGAACACAGAACAAAGGTTTGTTGATGTCTTACGTTCCATTTGGAACACAGAACAAAGGTTTGTTGATGCCTTACGTTCCATTTGGAACACAGAACAAAGGTTTGTTGATGTCTTACGTTCCATTTGGAACACAGAACAAAGGTTTGTTGATGTCTTACGTTCCATTTGGAACACAGAACAAAGGTTTGTTGATGTCTTACGTTCCATTTGGAACACAGAACAAAGGTTTGTTGATGTCTTACGTTCCATTTGTAACATAAAACAAAGGTTTGTTGATGTCTTACGTTCCATTTGTAACATAAAACAAAGGTTTGTTGATGTCTTACGTTCCATTTGGAACACAGAACAAAGGTTTGTTGATGTCTTACGTTCCATTTGTAACACAGAACAAAGGTTTGTTGATGTCTTACGTTCCATTTGGAACACAGAACAAAGGTTTGTTGATGTCTTATGTTCCATTTGGAACACAGAAGACCATGTATATTCACCAAACAATTTACTGAAACTATAAATAAGTAAAATAATAAACTGAACTTCAAAGAAACTGTTTTCTCAATGCAATATAAGCTGTGATGAGGACATTCAAAAACTGTCTCTACATTTATGTAAAAGAACGAAGCTTTCACAAAGAAGCATTGGTTAAAAAAAAATTAACTTCCTCAACATTAAATACAACCTTCTTTTAAAGTCTGAACCACCAATAAAATCACTCAAAGTCAGATGACTAAAACATGCGTGTTCCCCAGCCAAACACACCCTTTAGTTAAACACAATTTTTCCTCCCCAAGTTTTTACAATATTTCAAACTGCAATACTTATAATGGATCACAAAACACAAATAAATGAGAAATACATTTGTTTCACACTTGGTGTTTTCAAATTACAATGGTATTAAAACAACAACATACTAGTGGACTCGAAAACATAAGGAACTGTATATTATCATCAACATATTGTTTGTACAACTTACCCTTCAAACGTTCTCCACACTGCACACCTTGGATAATAGAACCAAGACATTTCAAAATGGCTGATAATGGGAGCTTCTGTTTCCTCAGAGCTCTTAGGTTTAGTTCAAGTTCCTTTCTCTCATCTGTTTCTATTTTGTCTTCTGTAAATATCTAGAAAATATATTATATAAAAAACTACTAAATATCAGCCTATAATATACATATGTTGAAAACCTCTTACATTCTCTACATAGATCAGAATTACACATACTAAACAGATACAAAACAGAACTGTTACCCATATAACATTGTAACAATCATGACTGTTACAAATTATGATAAAATAAACAGTCTGACAACCAGGACTGTTATAAATTACAATAAAACAAACAGTCCTGCAATCACGACTGTTATAAAATACAATAAAACAAACAGTCTGACAATCACGACTCTTATAAATTACGATAAAACAAAGTCCAACAATCACGACTGTTATAAAATACAATAAAACAAACAGTCCAACAATCACGACTGTTACAAATTACAATAAAACAAACAGTCCTGCAATCACGACTGTTATAAAATACAATAAAACAAACAGTCCTGCAATCACGACTGTTATAAAATACAATAAAACAAACAGTCTGACAATCACGACTCTTATAAATTACGATAAAACAAAGTCCAACAATCACGACTGTTATAAAATACAATAAAACAAACAGTCCAACAATCACGACTGTTACAAATTACAATAAAACAAACAGTCCTGCAATCACGACTGTTATAAAATACAATAAAACAAACAGTCCTGCAATCACGACTGTTATAAAATACAATAAAACAAACAGTCTGACAATCACGACTCTTATAAATTACGATAAAACAAAGTCCAACAATCACGACTGTTATAAAATACAATAAAACAAACAGTCCAACAATCACGACTGTTACAAATTACAATAAAACAAACAGTCCTGCAATCACGACTGTTATAAAATACAATAAAACAAACAGTCCTGCAATCACGACTGTTATAAAATACAATAAAACAAACAGTCCTGCAATCACGACTGTTATAAAATACAATAAAACAAACAGTCCTGCAATCACGACTGTTATAAAATACAATAAAACAAACAGTCCTGCAATCGCGACTGTTATAAAATACAATAAAACAAACAGTCTGACAATCACGACTCTTATAAATTACGATAAAACAAAGTCCAACAATCACGACTGTTATAAAATACAATAAAACAAACAGTCCAACAATCACGACTGTTACAAATTACAATAAAACAAACAGTCCTGCAATCACGACTGTTATAAAATACAATAAAACAAACAGTCTGACAATCACGACTCTTATAAATTACGATAAAACAAAGTCCAACAATCACGACTGTTATAAAATACAATAAAACAAACAGTCCAACAATCACGACTGTTACAAATTACAATAAAACAAACAGTCCTGCAATCACGACTGTTATAAAATACAATAAAACAAACAGTCCTGCAATCACGACTGTTATAAAATACAATAAAACAAACAGTCCTGCAATCACGACTGTTATAAAATACAATAAAACAAACAGTCCTGCAATCACGACTGTTATAAAATACAATAAAACAAACAGTCCTGCAATCGCGACTGTTATAAAATACAATAAAACAAACAGTCCTGCAATCACGACTGTTATAAATTACAATAAAACAAACAGTCCTGCAATCACGACTGTTATAAAATACAATAAAACAAACAGTCTGACAATCACGACTCTTATAAATTACGATAAAACAAAGTCCAACAATCACGACTGTTATAAAATACAATAAAACAAACAGTCCAACAATCACGACTGTTATAAATTACAATAAAACAAATGGTCCGACAATCACAACTGTTATAACTTATGATAAAATAAACAGTCCATCATGACTGTTGCAACTTACGATAAAACAAACAGTCCATCATGACTGTTGCAACTTACGATAAAACAAACAGTCCATCATGACTGTTGCAACTTACGATAAAACAAACAGTCCATCATGACTGTCGCAACTTACGATAAAACACAGTCCATCATGACTGTCGCAACTTACGATAAAACACAGTCCATCATGACTGTTGTAACTTACGATAAAACACAGTCCATCATGACTGTTGTAACTTACGATAAAACAAACAGTCTAACAATATTGACTTATAAATTACGATAAATCAATCATGACTACCATAAGCTGTTAGTTACACAAAATGCTCACTATCTATGTGGACCAACAAACATGACTGCAGAAATCTCAAGAACAGTAACGTTGCCTTTTCCATAAAGCAGAATGAAAATATTTTACAAAACCATCATGAAAAGTTAACAGTAAATACAATGTTGATGTAAAACCAGCTAAATATTCATTTAAAGCAGTGCACTGTTTTATACTAAAGAAATATTCATGAAACAAAAATTCGTTAATCCGAAATCGAGAGTTCCAACGAACCAACTTTAACATTATCAAGGCCTTATTACTTCTCAATGACTACCAGTGTAATCTGTGAATGTTTTGTTAATGGTAAAACTTTTAAACTTACAAATAATTTGTTGTTGTTTTTTTCAAATTGTTATTAGATATTTAAACTTTGGTACTGGTTAACATTTGAATCTGCACTAAGGAAAGGGCTGGACTGACCATCTGGTCATTTTAATTATCATACTTTTATTACTGCTTTTAATTACTCCCATTTATAATACCTTTTCTTCTTTCAGCCAATTACTAAATGAAACCACAATCTTGTATGCAGCCTCTACTTTTTTATTTAAAGAAAATGGTGACACAAAAGCACAACTGAGTAGGTGACACACGAGATACTTCATGGTAGCATCTTCCCCATCAACGGCTCCTACCAGAGACTCAACCTGTAGATACAAGATCAACAGAATTATTATTTAGTGATTTGATAATGTTATTTCATATGCAGGTAATATTGTATAGCTAATACATAAGGTAATATTGAAAAGGTAATGTAAATTTTTTTCAAGTCAAAGGTGCAAAACAATCTTCTAGCTTTATACACGTGTTAAAAGATGAAATGTTGTGATTCAAGTCAACACTTAACACAAACCAGTAATTTCAAAGCAACATGTGTAAAGAACAACCTACCATTGTTTCTTTATCTGAAGTCTCCATTTGTTCTACGTTCTGACCAAGGAGTTGCAAAACTGTCCGATTAAAGTCTACAAAAGTGTCTCCCGCTTTGCTCTCTTCAAATGAAGAAACAATTTCTTCACCTATATAAAACCACATTAATTCCTAAAACAATCTATTTATGATGGTAATGTGTACAGACACAAACCATGCATAGTCAAAATGATTAAATTTAGGAAGACATAAGTGAGAACAAATTAGACATACCAAGTTACTAAAATTATACAGTTTTTCATAAAATAGTAAACATAAAACAAAAAACATTAATCAGTAACCTAAATATTGATTTTTACCATTAAACAAAAATAAGTAAAGAATTATAATCTATTCTTATAAAAATTGGTGTAAGGTGTAAAAAATAAAATAGAAATAATTTAAACCAATTTCAAGTTGATTTAACTTGACCTTTGATCTGTGACTTCCAAAAGAAAATCAGGTCTAGAATTCTGTATTGAGTATCTATTATAAAATTTTAGTCAAAATCCATCCATCCGACCTCAAACTATCATGTCCACAAGATCCCTCCCCACTAGCACAGCAGTAAGTCTATGGATTTACGACACCAAAACCAGGAATTCCATCCCCCTCAGTGGATTCAGCAGATAGCCCACTGTGGCTTTGTTATAAGTAACAAAACATATTCATGTTCACAAGACTGGAATGGATGGACAAACAGGGTGGGGGTGGAAGGACGTACAAATGACCACTTAATTAAATATTCAACAACTTACAAGGTCATAAAATAGTAACACAGACATAACTAACCTTCCCAGATGCCACGTAAGAGAGAATGAGATGATGCAAGAGGAGATTGCAGAACACGTTTTGCTAAATTCATTCCATGGTTATTCACTGCAACTATCAACGGTAGTACATCAATGAAAAGTTTAGTGTGACCAGCACCCGACCTGGTACTTTTAGTAAACAGAAGTTCAAGTGTTTTTGCCTTCACTTGACACCTACATAAAAAATTGATTCAATTTGAAAGTTCCCCATCAATTGAAGAAAGACACTTTTATTCTAATGCTTTATTTCATTACTTGAAAACAAAACAAAACAACTAGTTGCTTGTAACATGTAATTTACTGAGGCTTCCAAGACAATTATAAAAAAAATGGCAAAATGTTACTTCAGACAGATTTATCAGTAATTTGTGATGTTTGGGAAAGGACGAGTTGATTGTTACATTCCAGGAACACACACAATTCACATAGATTTTGTAGTTTAAATTATTTTAAAATATCCAGCAAAAAAATGAAACATCAATTAACAATGCAAGGAAGAAAAGTTTCCAAATTTTCTAGTTCTAAAAAGTAACACTAGTCCATAATATGTAAAATCTTTAGGGCAAAATATATAAATTAAATTAACAATGCAAGGAAGAAACATTTTGCAATCTTCTTGTCCTGAAATATAACATTGTAATTCAGAGTATGTGAAATCTTCTGGATAAAATTGGGTTTTTCATGTTCCTCATTTTTAACTGATCAAAAATCCAACTACATCATTTAAATTTAATAAAAAAAGTGTTTTGTTTTCAACATCTTGTATTTGTCTAATTAAACATTTCCACCAGACCACTGGAAACAAAACTCTCAGTATACCAGCCAAAACACAAGAACCTGTTAATTGGATGTCTAGTTAGTAAGATACATTTTACAATGCTAAACCTTAATTGGATGCCTAGTTAGTAAGATACATTTTACAATGCTAAACCTTAATTGGATGCCTAGTTAGTAAGATACATTTTACAATGCTAAACCTTAATTGGATGCCTAGTTAGTAAGATACATTTTACAGTGCTAAACCTTAATTGGATGCCTAGTTAGTAAGATACATTTTACAGTGCTAAACCTTAATTGGATGCCTAGTTAGTAAGATACATTTTACAATGCTAAACCTTAATTGGATGCCTAGTTAGTAAGATACATTTTACAGTGCTAAACCTTAATTGGATGCCTAGTTAGTAAGATACATTTTACAATGCTAAACCTTAACTGGATGCCTACTTAGTAAGATACATTTTACAATGCTAAACCTTAATTGGATGCCTAGTTAGTAAGATACATTTTACAATGCTAAACCTTAACTGGATGCCTAGTTAGTAAGATACATTTTACAGTGCTAAACCTTAACTGGATGCCTAGTTAGTAAGATACATTTTACAGTGCTAAACCTTAACTGGATGCCTAGTTAGTAAGATACATTTTACAGTGCTAAACCTTAACTGGATGCCTAGTTAGTAAGATACATTTTACAATGCTAAACCTTAACTGGATGCCTAGTTAGTAAGATACATTTTACAATGCTAAACCTTAACTGGATGCCTAGTTAGTAAGATACATTTTACAGTGCTAAACCTTAACTGGATGCCTAGTTAGTAAGATACATTTTACAATGCTCAAGCATGTTTAAAATCATAATTATAATTCATTTTACCATTTTATATGATTGTTATTTGGTTGTTTCTTCACTATATTCACCAATATAGGTATAATGTCATCATCTGATAGGTAGGTAGTCAAAACCTAAATTAGTAAAATGTTTCTATTAGACAATGATAAAGGTTTTACCTTCTCTGAAACACACATTTCATTATATAAAAAATTCTTGTATCAAAAGATTTGCTGTTGAGTTTATTAGATTATTTTATCATAATGTAATTAGTCACCACACCCTACTCACTTAAGGTTACTGATCAGGAACATAATAGCCCTTGCTCTAAAAGGTTATTCAAAGTTTCAAACTCCCTTTTATATTACTCATGATATTTGTTTCAATTAAATAATCTAAAGTTTAAAGAATTTTAAGAGAATAAGAATATGTTAACAAAATGCTAAGTTTCGTAACTTTTTTTTTTATCATCCTCCAGAAATAATTATACATAAAACTTAACAATTTTGTAACCCAATCATTAATTTCTGTTTCTCTGTTACCATTAATTATACCAATTTTGTTTTATAAAGAATTTTAAACCCATTTTGATGCATTCCATGAACAAAGTACAAAGTGTGTATGAAGTACTGGGCTAAAGACAGAACAAACTGAACAATGCTGCACTAAGCCTTAAGATATGGTAATGGTTATCACAATGCACTAGGCTTAACGGTATACACAGGGTGGAAGGTAAATCCATACCCATCCATATGTTGTTATATTATATTCAATTACACATGTATTATAAATTTGTTTCTTTTTGGAGAGCAAACTGGCAATATTAAGATGCACCTCATTCAGGAAGACTAGTTAAACGTAGAGAGTCGTGTGCTGGTGCGGAAGAGTCAGTAATTAACTTAATACATAAGATATATGGATGGGGAGGGACTTACGGGCCACCCTGTATGTGTGTAAAAACATCAGCTAGTGTGACATAGAAGTTGTGACAAATTAAATCAAATTCTGAGCTTGAAGTTTGAACAAAGGGTATCTAGCTGCACTGAGCCTTAAGTCATAACAAAGCATAATGGCTACATTAGGCTTACCTTCTATTCGTTAATAAACTATATTGCGTCTCTTCAAGTAACATTTATTTCATATCAGATACAAACAGCAAAGTGATGTAGAGGTCTGATTACTTATTCAGTTGCTGACATTAATTAATATTTGCTTGATTTAACATAAAGCTGAAAAACAACTCTCTGTGAGGTGCCCAACAAGGTGACTGAATCTCAAAATTTAAGGTAATCTAAAAACTTTCAAGTCAAAGCTATAGTTTTGCATACCTCTGATTTGAAATACAAAGGAAAAAAATACTGGCCATAAGAAAAAATATCGAGTTTAAAAGGTTTTTATTACAAATATAAGGTCATGGTTCAATTATTGTAAATTAAAATCTGATTAATTACAAACTACAAGCAATAAAAATAACTAATATTTACTCATTTCTAAATTTATTTCTTAGTGTTTTCTTCAGGTTTAATTTTTGTTTCTTTTAAATAACACTGTAATAAACAATCATAAAACCACCAAACGAAGTCATAAGACAACAAATTAGGCTTAGAATGTCACTGCAACTAAACCTTGTTTTTCATTTTTCCTTGTGTTTTATTTAGCTGAGAGTATTTGTAAAATTTTTTACATATAGAGTTGTATCATCCTTCTATTTTTTAGCCTGCATCATAACTAACAACCCATAATTTTAATTCTAACTTACAATTTATCCCTAACTGTTTATACACTACTTGTTGGTTACAGTTCTTACGTAATACAGAAATTACACACACACAAAAATAAGTACTGTAATTAATCCTAAAAGGTATTCAATATTAAAATTAAACCAAATTTTTGGCCTTCTTACTTACTACTACATGTTATGGTATAAAATAAATATTGACACTATTTTGTCCGAGATTTCCACAGCTACAGTTTACTTACCATTCAGATTCTGTCTTCATGTAATGCATTAACTGGTCAGTGAACGTTTAATAAAAGATACATAAAATTCTTTTGGAGGTTGTACATAATTTTGTATGACACATAACAGACTCAACTTTTAGTTTTTACAAGATGTAACTCTTATAACAATAGAAACATCACTTTGTGAAAAAGGTAATGTTGAAAAACTAGTTAATATTTAATAATCTTAAAAATATTCTTACCTTTCTATACTTCAACACCTTTGCTACAACAGCAGGACTTTCATCTGCTAATCTTGACTGTAGGTTCTCACTGATAAACTCAACATCCAGATCCTAAAATACGATTAAAACCAAAGAATGTAAATCTGGAAGAACCTTCTTCTCAGTCAACACATTTTGTTACGTATTTTAATAAGTAATACTAAGTAGTTATCATCATAACAACTAATTAGTGTTATTATATAAACTTGAAGTTGAGGTTGGTCCAATTAAAAAAAAAGGGGTGTCGTGTGTCATGGATACAGTTTTAACTTGCAATATTTAGTTACACCAGTGTGATGTATAGTTATTTTGTGTTTCAAAGTCACGTCTAGTACACGGTCACTCCTTATAAAATATTCCTTGAGCCTTGAGAAGCTTCTTAGAGAAAACACATCTGGCAAGTCCAATGGTTTATTAGGCCTCAGTTATTCACCTATATAACCACTACCAGTACTCTTTATTTAGTGGCCACCACAGTTTTAATATAAAATTTCATCATGCAAATAAAACTCCAATTTCAATAAAACATCTAAAAGTGTAGGTCAACTGAAAACATAATTCAACTCTACAAAGATTTAATTCATTTTACACAACTATATCTTTAGGCCTAACATTATTCACTTGGATAAAATTTAAGAAAAAACAAAGACACTCCAGATAAATATAAAAGAACATATTTTTATTCAAACCAACATTTTGCTTTTGTATTTTTTTTAAGGTTAATATACGTAACTTTTTGATATTAGAGTATTTTATTAAATTATAAAACCGCTCGTTATGTTCTAATTTGTCTTTCCTTAACTTTTATAAAACTGTTTGAACCCCTTCAATACGCACCACTAATTTTGAAAGACCTACATTATTTAATTTTGTTGAGAACCTCTTTCGTCAATACTGTTTTAGTGTTGGATATCAAGAATTGTGCATGTACTCAAATGTAGTCACCCTTCTTTTCAAACAACTAAAAAAGCCCTAAAAGTTCCAGAAAAAATAGGAATTTGTAAAATTTAGTACAAAACTACTTAATGTTTATTTATGCAGGTGGTCCCTAGTTTAGTAGTGACAGACATGATGGAAGGCAGCTAGTCAACCCCATCTCACTAGACTCAACACAAAAGGTGAAAACTAAGCTAATTTTTCCATCTCATGTTGGTCTGATATTAAAACTAGTTGTGATAGTTTCTATCTGCAAAATTTAGGGCTTTTTCTCCTGTTTATTTCTATAATCACTTTCAAAACAAACAACAAAAAATGTTACATAAAATAACGACGCTCAGATTTTTACACGTAAACAGAAACCTGGAATTCTTCGAGATATAATCCATGCCAACCAAACTTTTAAAACATCAGTTCCTGATATCTTAAGGACTTTTTTTTGGTTTGAAATTTACTATATTTAAAGTTTTAGAACTCTATTAATTACTGGTAACTTACAGATTTATTTTTATTTTTCTCTGAAACTTCACGTGCAAGTGTTTCCACCGCTAACATCCTGATGTTATCATTATGATGGTTTAAGCCTAAATACAGATTTCCACTTCCACCAGGAAGCAACTTATGTTTGGATCCAGAAAAATTATTCAGTAATTTTTGAACGACAACTCGTTTTTTTGTTGGGACATCTTGAATGAAACTTCCAACAGCCTGGTCAAAACAAACAGGATACCTGGAACAAATAATCGAAAACTTTTTTTATTTATTCAGAAAAGTAATCTATAGACTAAGATATGTAATAACACAGTTCATTCTGAGCACACATGCTGATAAAGTAATCTCCTATACTGAGACACATCCCATTTTGACAAAATAAAAAATTTAAACGGTATTCATAAGTAGCTCAAAAACACTTAAAAATATTCCCCGAACAACAGAATAATTGATATCTGAAAAATAAAGAGAAACAGGAGTACTCATGATACAGGGTGTTCCAAAAGTCACATGCACTCTCTTTTTGATTTGTTTACTTCTTTATAAATTTGCTTGATAGAAAATTGGATTGAAGAAATGTTTTGAGCTAAGCCAAACTGGGGCTACCTGCTATGTCCATTACATATAATCAATTTCAAATTTTAGCACTGTAAGTCCATCAGCTCACTGTTGTCCCACAAAATAACGCATATGATGGTGATCTGGACATGACACTCATGAGAAAACATGTAACAGGCAAGAGAAATACTAGAAAACACCATACAACAAAATCATCTAACAAGAGATGTGATGGTAAACAGTACATTACAAAATCATCTGACAACGAATGTGATGGTAAACGCCATATTACAAAATCATGTGTGGAATTGGGTGATTTACAGCATTTGTCAACTGGCAAATCTTGGAGCTGAATAACAAATTATATTGAACTAACTGATTGTTCTCACATGTTACTAATAATCCTACTTTCAAACTGTTTTGACTTACTGTTGTACGTGGAAACACATCACGAAACATACATCTACTGTATTTAGGTTTCTACCTACAAGTTTTATCAAGATAATTGATAAAAGTAACACATTTTTGTTGATGAAAATAAACATTTCTTAATAACACTGGCTACAAATAAAAAAACTACTAAATGTAAGATTTTCAGGTTTTTACTCTTCACATACTCTATAAAACATGTTAAATGGTAAAGGGTAACATGTGACCAGTCGGTAAAAAGAGTACAAGATTGCTTTGAAAAACTGGAGTATTTAAGTCATTAAGTAACCAGTTGTATCAGTTCATCACCCAGATACAGCCATGGGCAATGAAGTACCTGACAAATGTAACACGTTAACAAAACACAATATACAACAGGGCCTGGAGTAATCAAGTTATTTAGAAGTGAGAGAAATACTAGCACACAATATACAACAGGACCTGGAGTATTCAAGTTATTTAGAAGTGAGAGAAACACCAGTACAAAATATACAACAGGACCTGGAGTAATCAAGTTATTTAGAAGTGAGAAATATACAAGCACACAATATATAACAGGACGTGGAGTAATCAAGTTATTTAGAAGTGAGAGAAATACCAGCACAAAATATACAACAGGACCTGGAGTAATGAAGTTATTTACAAGTGAGAGGAATAGAAGCACACAATATACAACAGGACCTGAAGTAATCAAGTTATTGAAAAGTGAGAGAAATACCAGCACACAATATACAACAGCACCTGGAGTGATCAAGTTATTTAAAAGTGAGAGAAATACCAGCACACAATATACAAAAGGACCTGGAGTAATCAAGTTATTTAAAAATGAGAGAAATACCAGCACACAATATACAACAGGGCCTGGAGTAATCAGGTTATTTAGAAGTGAGAGGAATACCAGCACAAAATTTTCAACAGGACCTGGAGTAATCAAGTTATTTTGAAGTGAGAGAAATACCAGCACACAATGTACAACAGAACCTGGAGTAATCAAGTTATTTAGAAGTGAGAAAAATACCAGAACAAAATTTTCAACAGGGCCTGGAATAATCAAGTTATTTTGAAGTGAGAGAAATACTAGCATAGAATACACAACAGGACCTGAAGTAATCAAGTTATTTAGAAGTGAGAGGAATACCAGCACACAATATACAACAGGACCTGGAGTAATCAAGTTATTTAGAAGTGAGAGAAACACCAGCACACAATATACAACAGGACCTGGAGTAATCAAGTTATTTAGAAGTGAGAGGAATACCAGCACACAATATACAACAGGACCTGAAGTAATCAAGTTATTTAGAAGCGAGAGGAATACCAGTACAAAATATACAACAGGACCTGGAGTAATCAAGTTATTTAGAAGTGAGAGAAATACTAACAAACAATATGCAACAGGACCTGAAGTAATCAAATTATTTAGAAGTGAGAGGACAACCAGCACAAAATTTTCAACAGGACCTGAAGTAATCAAGTTATTTAGAAGTGAGAGAAATACCAGCACACAATACACAACAGGGCCTGGAGTAATCAAGCTATTTAGAAGTGAGAGAAACACCAGCACACAATATATAACAGGGCTCTGGTAGATGTACAATAAACTGACCACAAACTACAAAATATCTTTCAAAAATTTTAAATATTTCTTTTATTTGCTCAATGTTGACTTTATGCTTTCATTAGAAGCGTAAATTTTATGTAAATGTGAGCAATAGAGTTCATAACAGAAAGTCTTCACTTGTAATGAAAAAAATAAAACTTAAAAAGGTTTTACATTGTTAACACCCATTCCATTTATCCAATTAAGTAAACAGATGATAAGGGACTGAGAAAAAAAAACATTGCAGTAACACATTATTGGAAAACTTTAAGGGATTTAAACAAAAAGATTTCAAAACGTTTAAAACTTTGTAGCAAATAAATGTTTAAGGGTTTTTCAGCTGATGTTTCTCAGATGTTTTAAAAGTTAACGTTTTTAATAAACTATAAATTCTAACAAAGACCTGCAAAACTTCTGCAGTCAAATTGTCTTTGTTGTAACAGTACCTTTTTATAAATACAAGATTTATAGAATAATGCAAACAAATTGTAACAGTAGACACTGAAATATGCAGGTCTACTCGTATAAAGGCTGTACTTTATAAAACATTAACTAATGTTAGGCCTAAGTTTGATACAGAGAAAATACTGTAACTTGCACGTTTTTTGCTTCAGTGAAGTTAGGACTAAACCTAACTGTACTTAATACAATCAATAAATAAACCTGACTTGTTGCAATGTTTTGATGAAAAATTGTTTTTGTAATGTCAATAATTCACTTTCCACAAACTGTCAGACAAACAGTATTTAGCCTAAAAAAAATAGGACAGTACAAACCTCCTCTCTAAACGTTGTAACAACAATCCAGCTTTCTTGATTAAATGGTTCTGCCATTTCTGAGATCGAGACGGTTTCTGTAGATTTACCTTTGTTAAATGTTTTTGTCTTTGTGCTCTACCAACATCTTTTGTGTACATCTTCATAAAATATTGCAGTGTTAACCTGAGAAGAACAGTAAATATTATATTAACAATATCTCACGATTCAAACTAGTACACAATATTTGTTGCATATCAGACCACTTTAGGCTGTGACTGGTTACAGGATGGCGTTATTACCAAGTTTGCTCATGGATTTGAGGTTACAATGCACTGCACTAAAATTACTGTTATTATGAGTAAACATTATATCTTTACCAACAAAAACATCTTTATTTAATTTGAAACAATCCAGATGAATGTTCTTTTTGTGCAAATTTAATTACAGCTAAGCAAATATGAATATTTAAGAATATTTCCAGTAACTGAAGACAGTTATAGTAACACTACAGATGTAGACATTAGATATTCCAAGACTGTCAAACGAAAGCTTAACTAGCCAAGAAAAAGTATAATGGTTGTCCTTACTTCACCAGAAAAGATGCTTCTTTACCCTCCAGATCTACAGTTTTTATGAGAGAAGAGAGTAAACGGCGTTTTTTCACACTTTTTGCAGTTTCTGACAAAGATGCAGGGACCAACTTTTGGAAGAAAGGTCGAAGAATAGGTCCAAGATGGTAGTCATGACACAAGTGCTCCAAACTCCCAATTACATCCTTTGAACACAAGGCCAGAAATCCTCTAAAAGTGAACCAGCTGATGTTAGTCAAAAATAACTGGTTTTCCTTCGTCCGTGCACTTGACACTTTGAAATACATACAGTAAACTAATCATACTAATGAAACTAATAATATTATTTCACATTTAAGAACTTCAGCAGATTAGTTTGGGAATGAGTTCTTTATAAAAATGTTGGAAAGAAGTCATTTATTGTTGTCACTTGACTTCCACAGGAACATTGATGTTGTGAATCAATATGGAGTGTCATCAAAATTATGAATGCTTAAACAGTTTCTAGTTATTCAAGCAATGAATCCACTGATACTTTTTACTACCACCATTATATTAGAGGTTTACCCATACAAGTGAAACACAGATGTTTTAACTCAAATATGAATACTTTTAGTTTTAACTTGGCTGTTTATTAAGGACAGAACACGGTTGTGATCTGCAGTCCAGACTTCTCAGTAATCTCTGAGTCTTTTAAACTAAACTTTATTAAAAATTAAACCAAATATTTGATCTACGTGCCTGCATTGGCAAAGAGTTTGGTTCGTTGTAAGTTCTGCACAAAGCTAAACAAGAACTATCTAAGCCAGAAGACAGCTAGTTAATGTCACCAACACTTGGGCTACTCTTTTATCAACAAACAGTGGGACTGACTGCCTCTCACAGCTGAGGGGGTAAACATTTCAGTTAAGAGGATATGAAACTGCAATTCAGATTGCAAGTGGACCACCTTAGCCATCAGGTATTAAAAACGAAGCTACTTAATCGATTGTTATAAGGATTTTAAGTTTAATACACATATCCTTAGTAGCAGATATATAACTTAATATTATCATAAAATAATATCATGTGTGTCTGTACATGTAGTAAATAAATGTTTCAGAACAGTCACTGTATTAATTACGTCAGTTGTAAAAAGCCAATTAAAATCAGCACTATAAAACAATAAAATATTTAACATAAATTGAAACTTAAAATTATTTCAAAATTCCCTTGCAAAGTATTTCAGTCATTACCTTAACGTCATAATAGAAATAGTGCATGGTGATAACAACCAAAAATGTTGGATGTATCCCAACTAGAAGAAAAAACACAGATGAAGAACTACAGGGTGGTCGCTAGAAAAGCGGAAAATTTGACAGTCAGATGAGATCATGAATAAAATGCGTGCTTACTCATTTCTATTTTGATTTCTTTACATCATGAATAAAATGCATGATTTTAATATCATAAAATGCATTTTGAGCATCTGTGAGTGTAATATAACATATGCCTTTAAAAAACTTTGTAAAAATAAATAGCTGTTTGACAAATTTTCCGCTTTTCTAGCGACCACCCTGTAGTTAACAGTCAAACAAGTTATTGATATGAGACTAAACTCTGCACCCACATTTGATTTCTGCTCCCAATAACTTCAAGAGGTAAGTTTAATCTTACTTACCACCAGATGTCATCTTTTTCTTATTCTTATTTTAACTAGGGAGAGCAATCACCTTCCCACAATTATCTGCAGGCAGTAAACTTATGGTTACGATATAATTAATGAGAAGTTGGGATTTCCTGTTTTTAATGCAGTCCTTCCTTGTGATTTTCTTTTCTTATTTAACTCCACTTAAATATAATTATTTAATCTCATTAAAATTATATACATTTAATTTGTGTTACAAAATTTAGCTTTTCCCCAATCAACAGTTATTTTCAACAAAAGACAACTTTTAACATTAAATTTTTATTTGAGTAATTCTGATGTGTCTTCTCAGCCTAGTAATCTTGGCATTTATCTTAAGCTTTGTGCTATGTAAATTGTTTTGATCACAAGTAACATAAAGTACTTACAGACGAGGAAAACGGCGTAGATTCTGGTATTGAAAGATAACTAGCAAACAAACAAAACCTTGCATTGTCAATTCAGGCTGCAGATGCTGAAATTATTAAAAAAAATGTAAATATTGATTTCAAACTTAAATTAGGCATAACAATATTTAGTAGGGTACAGTATATAGTACCATGTAATTATATTATACAAACTAAAACTATAAAAATCTGGTTTTTTGAACTGATATCTTATGCAATGTTAGTGAAAACTTAAACTACCAGCATGCTGTTCTGAGACAACCAGTAAACAACTCATTTTCTTAACTGAAGGACACAAAACACTGTGCTTCTAACAGCTGCTAAAGTGTCTCGTGCACAGAGCTTTCTTAATATTACTGTTTTGTTCACCACCAAAAACACACTCACTGATTCTTTGTTTGATAAAGTAATTATTTTAAAAGGTTTATAACAGCATGTTAGCCACAATGGTTCAAAATTTTAAATTCCAAGAGTTAATGGACAATATATTATCTACCAAAGTTATAAGTCACTATTATAACAGTACAAGAATATAATGAAGATTACAGCAAAATATGCTTACCAACTAAGCTGCCATGACAACACATATACAATAAACAAAAGCTTAGGTTTAGAGGTAACGATAAGTATCTTAAATAAGACAACCTGTGCACACTCTCATACAACTTGTTGCTCATAAATTATTACACCATCAACTGTTAATTATTAACAGACAGAATAGTTCACAAGCAAACATAACTTATCACCTTGCTAATCTTAACAACCAATTTCTCGCACAATGACGACATTAGGTGAGTTTTTCGCATCAGCTGACACAGTATCATGTAGGTGGCAGCACAGTAGTCCTTATCTCCACTCTTCAATCCCCTCAGAACAAAAGGAAGTAAGGCTGCCACTATCTCTTCAGTCACTTTATCTGCATACTCGAGAGCCCCCAAAACAGACGACATGTAAAAAGACATAACAGTCCGGTGTGCTGGGTATGCTTTTAGTTGATGAATCTACAAAACAGGACAGGACTTAAATAAAATATTCAATATAGTTCTTATTTATAGAGTTAAGAACGCCATGTTTCATCAGCTGTGTATCCTTGCTGTAAAACATACTTCTGGCCTTAAAACCAACATCTCAATATTCAGCAGAGATTTAGGTCAGTCCAAAGTACATACTCTAAATAACCAATACAAACAATTTTTGAAATTAAACTATGATAACACAAACAAAATTAAGAAAACTAAGAATATTTAATATTCTAACTAATACTGTTAATGAAAGTAACATTAAAGGAATAAAAGAACACACTGCAGTGAAGACATACACACACTCACTAGTATTCAGCCCTCAACAGTGTTTACCTACAGAACACACTGCAGTGAAGACACACACACACTAGTATTCAGCCCTCAACAGTGTTTACCTACAGAACACACTGCAGTGAAGACACACACACACTAGTATTCAGCCCTCAACAGTGTTTACCTACAGAACACACTGCAGTGAAGACACACACACTAGTTTTCAGCCCTCAACAGTGTTTACCAACAGATACCTACAGAACACACTGCAGTAAAGACACACACACTAGTTTTCAGCCCTCAACAGTGTTTACCAACAGATACCTACAGAACACACTGCAGTAAAGACACACACACTAGTTTTCAGCCCTCAACAGTGTTTACCATCCCTAATTTTGCAGTGTAAGACTAGAGGGAAGGCAGCTAATCATTATCACCTACCACCAACTCTTGGGCTACTCTTTTACTGACAAATAGTGAGATTGATTGTAATCATTATGACGCCCTCACGGCTGAAAGACTGAGAATGTTTGGTGTGAAGAGGATTTGAACCTGCAACTCTCAGGTTTCGAGCTAAGCACCCTAACCACCTGGCCAAGCCATGCCCACTTACCACTAGGCTACTGAAAGATGAGAAATGTTGTTTTGAGAAAACTAAATCACATGTGAATGAGAATTTCTGGGATATTTCTAATGGTGAGGTGTTAGTTTATTAGAAAGTAATTATGCCTCAGAAAATTAGAAGAAAAAATTGTTAACAAAAAAATCTTTTGAACTAAAACAGTATTTTCTAAGAACGTTTGGGGAGACAACTAAATTGATAAAAAATAAACTGTTTAGCCTTTTGGGTTATTCTTCGCAATATGACGTATAATGTTTCTTAACAATCTATTCTTCTGTAATGCTAAAAATTTCTTCATAAGAATTCTAACACAAATATGGTAACAGTTCAGACTAGTGAAAGTGTCAAACACAGTAAATTTTGTTTTTCATAATAAACAAAATGTGTTCCAGTATGTTTTCAGCTCTGTGGGAAGCAAAACCAATAATTAATATCCTGATGATAAAAACTGTTTTGTTTTTAACATGATCCTCCTGAAGAAATAATGAAGCAAACATATGAAGAAAATAAAAAAAATCCTACAATTTGAGGATTTCTATTAATCTTTTACTGATAACAAGAAAGACTTCCTTGCTATAATCAGTAGAAAAGTGTCTTCAGATAAACCAAAACTGGTGAAAAAGTGTCTGTGTGTGAATACAAATTATTTTAAGTGTTAATTCTGATTATTTAAAAAGGGTCTACGTATCTATAAATAAAGCCAGAGATTTAAGGAACAAAACAATAAAAGTTTTTACCTTAAGAGTTTCTGGAACAAGACTGCATATGAATTTCATAAAACTGATATCTTTGTAACAATGGTTCAGTAGAGTGACCTTAGGAAGAGGTACTCCTGGTTTCTGAAAAAAACAAATTGTATATAGTTGGAGTGACACCATACAGCTAGAAAATCAACTAACATCATATACAGCTCAAATTATCCTTCTCAAAGTTACTCTTCTATAGTAAAGATGATACACAGCTCAAATTATTCTTCTCAAAGTTATCCTTCCATATTAAAGTTGATATACAGCTCAAATTATACTTCTCAAAATTACCCTTCCATATTAAAGTTTTAATCTTGTTTTTTCTTTGGTTCATACTTTTCTCTCAACAGAATGATCAGTGATAAAATGTAATTCTGTAAACATTATTACTTAACTGCTACTTAAACTAACTGTTACTGGCTTTATGATCTCACACTAAGATATAGAACATGTAGTATCTTTATACCTGCAAGGGCTTTAACCAGTGCCAACGACTGGCAGCATCGTTCAGGTTAAGAAGCTGGATTACTCGTACAAAGATGCGAGTCTCGTGATACGGCAGAATACAAGCAATTAAATCATCCACATTGTAAACATGAATGTGAAATCTGAAAACAAAACCAGAACCTTGGAATGTAATTACAACCTACAAGTAAGAGAAAATTATCAAAGATAAATACTAGTTAATTACTAGTTGATTTTACAGTTAAATAAGTCACCTAATGAAAAATTACATTATTTTTACATAAGTTATAGCATAGAAGTTTTGGCAAACACTTTAGGTAGTGCCGATTTTTTATTTTCACACCAATTAAACTTAAAACCTAATACCAGTATGATGGTTCAATCAAGTCCTTTATCATTAGTAAAGCAAGAATTCAACAAATTAACAACCACATGTAATAACTGATAGTAAAGTACGAAATGAATAAATTAACCACATGTAACAACTGTTGTTAAAGTAAGAAATGAGTAAATTAACCACATGTAATTATTCTCAAATGCCTTTCATGAGGTGAAAGCAAAAAATCTCGCCTGTGTATGAGCCACTCGAGTGCCTTGTGAGCAGGTCGTAAAAGAAAATAAGGTGACACAAGCACAAGGAATTTTTTTATTGCGTTATCCAGTTGTAAGTTAACTTCCTGTGTCTGTACGGAACGCTCAAAGGTCTTGGCTGACTCGTTAAACAAACTTTGTTCAAATATAGCAAATTCTGGCTCAATTAACTGAAGCTCTTCCAATCCAGTAAGACCTACACAGGAAGAGAGAAACCCTTGTTTCAGAACTATATTGGTGTCATGAGTTATCAAACAAGAACCTTTTACCCTTATAGCTCAGCTGTAAGCAATCTGCAACAACAAAAATCATTCCATACAAGAATCTGGTGAACCTAATATTCAGATACGTTTCGGGTCAATATGACCCGATGAAATTTCACACAAAATAAAGAGGCCTTGAACTGACACAGGTTTTCTTTGCATACCTTTTACTCTTTTCCACCCATTATTAGAAGGTTGTGTAAAATCATTATAACAAAATTAGAGTTATCATAATGTAATGGCAGATAGTTATGGGTCAAATCGACCCAAATCATAATAAACCCCAAATCTCTTCACAAGAAACTAAAAAGAAAATCAGGCAATAATATTAAAAAAAACAAACCATCTCTTTCAAAATTAATGCCCATACATATATAATAAAATATATAAACAGCCTTTCATAGTTTTTTATAACTCATAGAAAAACAAAATCTTGAGTCTATGCAATTCCTGTAATGTATTTTACAGTTTCTTCACAGTAAATACAACTTGTTTCTTAAATGTACATATCTGGTTAAGCTCTGATAAAAAAACTATTTAACAATTATAATTCACATTAAAATAGGGTCTGGTTATTTTATTATAATGTTGCTTGTGATATATACATCCAAAACTCGGATCTTTGAAACAACTACAACAGTAATCACCAGTTGTAACCAAGTAATATTTCTAAAGCTAAGCAGTATTTTTATATCTGAGTAATAAGTAAAATAATTGAAATTTTCACAAATATTATATGTTTCAAATTAAACCAATAGGAATAACAAACAATAAATTTTTCAATATAAAACAGTATAAAAAATGAACTTAAAAATACAGTAAACTTTCATTGTTTCGAAGTTGTTGACTGGTCCGGCCAACTGTCCATATAAACACAGTAACAAAAGCCCCTTGAACCGAACTGCATATATCGGAGTGTCGGCTTGTAACAATGTATAATTATAGTCCCTAGGGTGTGAAAAGTATCAATATTACATCCTTTGTATTGAACCAATTACGAATATATTTATTTTTCTCTTCTTCCCTAAATTAATTGTCTGTTAATTAAGTACTGTTAATTGTCTTTTTGAATTTCATTAAATGTGTTTTAAGTGTTTACACACGTGTAACTTCTGAGTCTTTAATCCAATTACCGGTACTGTGACAGCCGTCAGTTATAGGGCCTACCATTACCAGACTTGGCTAGTGAATGAAAAAAAAATCCTTTTTAACGAACTTCTTTTGTAACAAACAATTCTCTTTGGTCCCTACAACTTCGTTACAACGAGAGTTTACTGTATTTGTCTTTCTGCAGTGAAAATCTCGTGTAAAAACATAAAAACAAAGCACTTTTATCAATAACAACATCTTCAAAGAAACACTTCAATAAAAATCCATGATGTGATGTTGTGATGATAGCTCATTTTAAAATAAAATTTCAATAAAATCATTTTCATCATGGATGTTGAACATTACTGAATGGCAAATCTGAATACATTATTGTAGAACTGACAGAGAATTCCAGAAAACGTCACAGGTCCAATGGATTTTCATAGGAACTAGCAGTAAGACCTGCTCAGATGATTGGTATTTCTCTTAGTGTGATATCATGATAAAACATATAAATAATAAATTACTGGTTAACTGAAAATTAGAAACTGTGATAGTCAATAACAATGCACAATTCAGTTGCTGCAAACAATCCATAAACACACTTACCAATTGCAAAGATTATATCCCTATCATAGGAAGACGCTTCCCTTGGGTCAAAAAGAAGTGAGGCTTTAACCTTATCCTCGAGAAGGATTGTTGTTTGTGGTACGGCTAGTTTCTTCAGTTGCCGAGCAAGTGAGGTGGTCATTGTCTTATCTTTCTAAGTCATATAATATACATTATCAGTTGGTTTCCATGAATAATGCATCAACAATGATCAAACATTCTTAAACAGATGCCGGACTTTGATTACATCAAATTAAAAAGATGACCACTATAATAATTTTCTTCCCAATCAAATTTTGCTGTTCACATTAAATAGTTTTTCTTTACTACTTATTATTTTATTAAGTTTTTTTTTATTCTAACTCAATTAAAGTAACGTATTGTAAAAACTTGGAAAATTCAAAAAAATAAAGAAGAACCTCACAAACAAATTTTCATCTGTGTCACAATGTTCATTACCAACATAAATAAATAAAGATTGTAATTAGTTGGTCAGTAAAACACAACATGAAAATGTTGGAATTTTTAAACAGTACAAGTTCTAAAGAATAAGTGAAAGTCAATATACTTGAATTATCAAACACTGTAAATCAATTACCTTGGAAACAAAACAGGTAAAGCTAATTAAAACTACAGTAAAAAAGAATGAATAAACCTGCATTCAGTGTAATAACCTAGTAGTAACACAAGGGTCTGTGTGAAAGTGAACCTGCATTCAGTGTAATAACTTAGTAGTAATACTAGAGTTTGTGTGAAAACATGAATATTTGCAATTTTGATTTGCTCAATCAGAAAAACCATTTCAATGATTAAATCCAATACAAACACAGCTGAACGGTCACAAAGTATCAAGTTAACAAGAAATATTTCACACTTATATTCTTGGAAAAAGACCATCTTCCACTTTGTGAACCTGATGATGACCAAAGAAGGTCGAAACATTGTTCGTGCCTCTTCATAAAAACTTTTCTCTACCCACACCAGCCATTCATACACATTTTTACCAACAAGTGGGTTTTCTCATCACCATGTATAATCTTCTACTTTTTTTGTTTTAATGTGACGTAACACAAAACATGTAATACATTGAACTGGATATTTCATCTTTTAAAAACAAGTTTTAAATGTTATCATGAAAATTTAATTTTAATGCAGACAATAAAATATACATATGCTGGATACCAGTAACCGAACAGTATTATTTTTTCAACAGGGAATACTTGGTGAGTATGCCATCTACTGGTATGCTTCAGCCTTCATGTTCACTGTTAATTAGATGATCAACATACTAGAAGAGGCAGGTGGTTTGATCCTAAACATCAGCATTTAATGTGTCTAATTTCTGTGTAATCTCAAACATTTCTAGTCAGTTTTAAAACTAAACAAGCTTACACTACAGTGAAACATCACTACAACTGACCCAATTATATAAAGTGCAACACACATTCTCCACAGAATTTTCATAACTGTTACAAATTTCATGTTTTTCATTAAACCTTAGAGTAGGTATGTTGAAATAATAGTGCTAGATCAACCTGGCCAACATTAAAGATCTTAAAATAAAATTTTTTGTTGGGAGAAATTCCTTACGTAAGGACAGAAAGCTTCATTAGGCTGATGAATGATCAGTTGTAGGCTAACCATAGAATGAATTTGCCATACTTGAATTACAACTTATGTAACCCTTTTAAATGTTATTAGTTTCTCTTGCTTTATTCTTTCATTTCTCATAAATGTTATTTGTTTATCAAAAACTGATTGGGAACTTTTTTAACATTGGTCTGGTAATTTTGTCATATTACTCATTAGTTCCACTCTACGCCTAGGAAAGTAACCAGGCTTTGTAAAATTTAACAATGAATTGAAATATATGTACGGCTATACAAGTGAGGTAACTAACAATGAATAGTGCAAGTTTATGCCACTAAACAAACTATTGATATATCACAGTAACAGTTAAACTGTGATCATCCAATAATTATGCATTGTATTACAGTCTATAATACTTATACTAATTTTACTGTTACTATTAGCACTAACAGTACACATCAACTTCTAATATCAATAATCTAGTTCAATCCAATAATTTTGATTACATTTTTCACTTCTTTCTTTTTAACTTTACTTTAATACTTACTAGAATATTTTTACTTAATTTTTCACTGTTGTCTTTAAATCAGGTAAACTTCTGATATTTTTTGTATTACGTAAGTCTTAATCGAATGTTAACACAATTTTACACCAGTGAAAAAAGCACGTGGACTGACAAACTTCGTATAGTTGAACCATTTCAACCATTAATATATGATAAACAAAATAGCACTTTGTCCACATTTTTAATTATTACGATTTCGCACTTATTGCTTTTATAAAAAAAGTGAAATATAAAAACAATAGATATCCCAAATGAAAAATATATGATTTGAAGTATAATTTTATTTTTTAAGTTGAAAGAGTAATTTGTAACAACTTTAAAATTACTTATGAAGGTTTCAGTTTTATATAATACGAAACTAGTTATAATTCGTATTTATATTTTGTAATCATGGCAAAGGTATTAAAATTATTTTTACCGTCTTTAGTTTAAACTAAAAGAAAGTCAACCAGTCAATAACACCTTACCACCCACTTAGAAATTGTCTGCCACTCTTAAAACGCACACAAAGCATAAAATGAAGAGAAAATTTTGTAGCATCGTGCAGATTCTAACTAGATTCACCGGCACCGAAATCAAGAGCTCTGGCGCAAACCAAACTGCGCCTAACTTATGAAAAAAATCGAGGTATGTTTTGTTTTATTTTACCTTTTGCTGCATGTTTGTCTTTCTTTAATAATGGTGTTACTAACTCAAGAAAGAAATTCGCCTTAGAAAGTAATTTTAAAACAATAAGATAAATGTCTTTGCCATAATATTATCATAAAATTTATTTAACGACTTTTTTAATCAATGCACTTTTGCCGTTAGAAACATAAACAATACTTGACTGTAGTTAGGCATATATTTATTGCATATGTGGATTACAGTGAGTAACATATAACTCAGGTCTAGTGACAACATGCTTTACGTTAGTTTTACTTTAGTCGACCATTTTTCAGAGTTAAAAATTAATATTCGAATGAACTGGGAGGCATTGGATGAAAGAAATGTTATTGTTGGGTAAGTATGAAACAAAAAGTATTTACCACAGTGTCATATATTGATTTATTGTCATAAGCTTATAATTTCTCATAATCTAGAGAGAGCTCTAGATTAGCTCGAGCTTTTCTGCATGCTTCAGTAGCCACCATTATTACGTGCTAAACTTTCAAAGCCTGATAGTCGGACTGACAATTAAAAGGTTATATTACCTCACCATCTATAGCCATTTTCTAATTAAACTAAATGTTTGGATAATTTTGTTATTTAATTTTAATAAATGTTTCAAGCCAAAATGATCTAAACCTTATTTTAACTTTGGAATTAGTACAAATATCTTTCACAAAACACACACATTTCTGACCTGTCATACGAAGAATGCATTGAAATTTAGCCCACAAGGAAATTTTAGGATAAAAAATTTCTCGTTTTTTTGTCTTTTGTTTTCAACTCAGTGTTTATTACACCACGCATCTCGCCCCCCCCCCCCAGTGGCACAGTGGTAAGTCTGCGGATTTACACACTAAAAACTGGGTTTCGATATCCGTGGCGGGCAGAGCATAGATAGCCTATTGTGTAGCTTTATGCTTAATTCAAGACAAACAAAAAGCCATGCATCTGAAATAATGTTACCACTGTTACCAATGGTCAAGAGTGAGCGTGCCATGCTCTTTTTTTGGGGGAATGGGAAAGAATGTTATTTATGGATCTTCATTTCCAAAAATTCGATATTCTTAAATAAAACGTATATAAATTAAGAAGATTTATATTATAAATACAATAAAATGTATTCGGAGATATTTGATATAATATGGCAAAAATTGATACAAATACTTGAAAAAATATACATATATTATAACCATAATTTTTTAAAAGCCAAAACAAAGCACACTAAAATCAAAATATTAAACAAAATCCGCTGCATTTTTTTGAAGAATAGATTCTAAAGTACAATGTGGGATTATAAAGGATATCCTAGTCCACGAAGTCCAAAAGAAGTAACAAATTATGACACCTACGTCATCAGTGATGGGGCCAGGCATGATCAGGTGGTTATGGCACTCGACTCGTAATTTGAGGGTCAGGGGTTCGAATCTCCGTCACACCAAACATTCTCACCCTTTCAGCCGTGGGGGCGCTATAATGTTATAGTCAATCCTACTAATCGTTGGCAAGAGACTAACCTAAGAGTTGACGGTGGCTGGAAATGACTAGCTGCCTTCCCTTTAGTTTTATACTGCTAAATTCAAGACTGCTAGTGCAGGTAGCCCTCGAGTAGCTTTGCGCGAAATTAAAAACAAACCAAATTATCAGTGATGTATTACATAAATTGTGCTAAACCTAAAGACAACAAATTTGTGAAGTTTACTCTTTTAAAAACTACATTTTTCTATTTTTACTGAGTCGTGACCTAACGGTCATGTTCTTCTTCCCTCCCTTCATCTGCGATTTAATATTTTTGGATCTGAGACTTTTCCCCTCAAATTCCCTCTGCAAGGTGTGTGAGGAAACTTTGCTACAACCATCTAGTTTTTATCCCAGCTTAATTTATGAACATAATAAGCGTTACCCTAACGGATATTTTGTGAAAACAAAAAAGTATTGAAGAAGTTTATATTTTTATCTTGTGATTTGCTATCATAAATGCCGGTAGACTAAAATTATTGAACAATTGTAAATTTATGTGTATATTTATAAACAATTTTCACCAGTAAATGTACAATTCAAAACAATATGCTTGTTGAATTCATGCGAGAATCATTTCCACAGAACTTGTTTTAATGTGAACATACAAAAACACAGTCAGAGTTATACAAAATATTTATACATCAAATACACTTAACTGATATTACAAGCATATCGATACGTTAAAATTAAGTGTAACTAAATAGAAATACATGAACCTGTATACTATAATAAAACTAGGCTCACTCTGTCATGAGCACTCCTCTATCTATATATATCACAGTAACATTAATGTGTTTTGTCGTTATTCAAACAAAACAAAATATTTTGGCCCACTGTATACTGATTGTTTATCATAACCACATGACAATTCAAAATTTTCGGAATGGAAAAAACCACGTTTGAATATTGTCCCAGATAAACGACGAAGTCACTGATCAAAGTAGATTTGTCTCAAGTCATACAGATTAACCTAGCTTTCCATTGTCATCCATTAAGACAAGCGATATGCCCAATAAACCTTGACACCTGGTGATAGTATCAAAAGTGAATGTACACAGAACTTGTATTTGTAGACAGTGTGTTTTGACGACGCCTGATTGGTCAGTAAGTGACATCAGAATATCGTAAATGATTATTTCTACTTGTATGAGGACTTAATATTGTCACCATTTCAAATCAAAAACTGTCAAATTGTCATGCCGACTTGTGTATAAAAAATGGTTTACAAAAGAAACTCGCTTGTGTACTATCAAACCAGAAGTAAACATCCACACCAGGTAGAAGTCCCTACCACGTCCACGGGGATCTTGTCCACTGTAACTTAACACATCACAGAATAAAATAGTTTTACTTATTGTGGAATGTAACACCATCCGCCTAAATCTCTTAGTTACGGTGTATATAACACGTAATGACACAGAACTGTGTTCCTTTCAATCTTTTGAAGACCCGGTATGGCCACGTGGTTAAAGCATTCGACTTGTAATCCGAGGCTCGGGGGTTTGGTTTGAATCTCAATCGCACCAAACATGTCATGATGTTACGGTCAATCACAACTATGCAGTAATGACGAGAAAACCCACTTGTAGAGAGTATATATGTAAAAACGGCTGGTTTGGGTTGAGAAAATTTTAATGTAGAGAGGCGAACAACGTTTCGACCTTCTTCTTTCATCATAAGGTTCACAAATAAGGAAAGATGTAATTGACCGATAGCTGACCACATGTTTGAAGGGGGTTGTGTAACTGAGCGTAGGAGTGGAGAGGGCATATGCTTATATATTTGATTACATTGATTAATACAGGTGCAAAGGTGTTCCTTTGTGTTTGTTTACTTTGGTCTCGGGTTGTTGTATAAATAAAGCTTTTTTAATCTTGCGATTGTTTCTTTATCTAGTATTTGGGTGTTGTCTATGGTTATGTTGCGTTTATTTGAATTGCAGTGTTCGAAAACGTGTCAAGGTGACTATTTGTGTTCTTTGAATCTGGTTTCCATTTTTCTACTTGTCGTGGCAGTTATCACATTGTATTTTATAAATAATGTTGGTGTGGTGTTTGTCAGAGTAGTTATTATATAGTATAGACCTCAGTTTTGTGCCTGGTTTTTTATTAAGTTTGGTATTAACTGGGATGCCATATTTTGTCACGAATTTTTGCCAAATGTTGGTTATTTTCCTGCTGATGTCGGGAATATATGGTATGCAGTAGTATATGGTTTCGTGATTTTTAATTAATGGGACATATTTTTAAGTAAAGAAATATCCATGGTATACAAGTGTTACGTACAAAAGTCATTGTGGTATATAGGTGTTATTCGATGGAATATCCGTGGTTTTCAGCTGTTTCTAGAAGGAGTCATTGTGATAATTTTACCGGATCAACGGATTAGATACCATGGTAACCATGGTATGTAAATTTATTGAAATAAGTTGTCATGAAGAATCTATTGCTTCATTTCTAAAAAATATCTGATACAAAGATTTAGATGAGAAAATTAATAACACTAACGAATCTAGTTTAGTTTTAGTAACAAAGAAATATTTATATATATTTAACAACTGTTTGTTCGTTGAAAATATTTATTTTTCATTTTTTATCATTACATCTTTCTCAACTTTAATAGACCTTAACCAGCGAAACGGTTGTGAGGAAATCCTTTCACACCTAGCTCTGATACTTTAAAAACGGCACCTGCTTGTGGTTGGTCCTTTTTCGTGACGTCACTCAGACCAGCCCATGCGGATGTGACGTACAGCTCATCGTAATTTGGCCCTCCGAAACAACACGAGGTTATTTTCTGTGCAGGAAATTTAACGGTGCGTAAAATTTGAGCTGTAATAATAAAAAATGAAGTTAATGCTGTGATAAACACATCAGGTTAAATTTTGTTTCCAAAGGGTGACAACCTTAATTTATAATTATTGAAAGGATAAAACTTGTAAGTTTTAGTTATTATCAAACATCTTAATTCAGCATTCTTTACTATTCTCTCTGAGAGATATAGTTTTCAAACACTTCTCACCTGTTGCAGGATCGATACGAATAACCCGCCCACCATCATAACATGCAACCCACAATTTGCCCTCACAATCGATGGTCATTCCATCAGGAAATCCACATTCCTGGAAGGCCGGAACAACATTGAAATCTACCAAAGTGCGTTGATTACCTGAAAATAAAAAGGTCAAATTTCACTGAAAATAATTAAAGAAAAGAATTCTACTATTAAATATTGCACATGGAATCACGAGTGGAATAAAATATATATACATGCATGGATATTAGAATCCGGTTATTAGAATTCCACAAGAAATTACAATGTAAAGAAGAAACACATTAATGTAAATCGGATCGAAATCCTGGCAGTTTAGCGATCAATACTTCAAGTGTTGTTGTGTTTTATCAAACTAACTTTTGACGTAACATGAAGTAAAACAACAGTAACATAAATATACTTGAATGTGGTTTATTTAATAAACATGACACACTTAGTGTTCCGTGGGTCAGGTCAAAATCAAATGCATAAATCTTCCGAGGCAAGGAGTCAATATAAAACATGATTGTCTGGTCCAAATTCCACACCATGCCATTGGAAATACTAATTTTTTCCACATGTTTTCTGAGCGACAGGTTTGATTCTAGGCTGTATAATGTTCCTTGTTCAGGTTCGATTACAGTTGGGATTTTCTCAAAACCTTTAGTTCCTGTAGAGAAATTTAAAACATTTACATGGTCACGACGTGGTATCACATAATCTGTAGGTCGAAAATATAATAAGACTATTTTCTTTGTTTAGATACAACAAATATTTTTTACTGAACTGTCTTTGTTCAAACTAGTTTTCCCTTTCCTAAAGAATACGCAATTGTTTTAAGAAAGTTAAAACAGGTGTTAATGTTTTCATCAATTATAATCTTGTGTAATTGCTTATATGTATTAAATTTTCAATCTGGTATATATATACATATTCGTATATGTTTGACATTTTCTACCTGTCACTTGTCTCTCACCAGTTGTGAGGTGTAGTGCTTCTGATAGACCACGACCAGTCACGTACCTGCCCATAGTCTCCCCAATCTGTCGCACTTTCCGTCGTTAAAATGGTTGTCAGGTTTGTCCACATCCACTTCCTGCAGCAACTCACAGGACTGGTTTTTCCAAGACAGTTTTCTTATTTCTCTGTCGACAGTCACTACTAATTTGTCAGGATCTGAGGAGTAAGGAATGACGAGACTGACGACCCTGCCACCTACATGGAAATTTATAAGAAAAACTAAAGATTAAAAACAAAATAGTACAGACGAAACAAATAAAAGGTTTATATGGTAATTATATTTTACTTGAACCAGGATTGTGTCAAGGAATCTGGTGTGTTTTGTCATTAGAGATATTTGTTCAGAACCGCAAAAGTGCTAACTACATGTAGCTGTCCCTAATTCTGAACCGATAAACTGGAAGGAAGATAGCTAGTATACAGCGCCCGCCGCCAACACTTGGGTCTGAATGGGTGGGTTTGAATGATCTTTACTTTAAGTGAGAACCTCTGACCTCAAAAGGGCTGAGTGGTTATACGTCACAATTCATAAACTAGCGGCTTCACGATAACCACTAGACTAAGCACGTCTTGTGTAAATTTTAAAGCAATGAATGATTCAGAAAAAAACATGTGTTTGCAACAAATACAGCTATTACACATTTATATTTATAGAAGTTTAACTTAAATATTAACTGGAGTCTACACAAAGAACAGTAAAACTCGCGAAAAACACTGATCTAACTCAATCTGGTGGCCAGCCGAGTGTTTTAAATGTTTAACCACGTAGATGTCGCTTTAGAAAATGATTTTCATCAATTCAAACTACCACAAATCAAAACGACGTTCTTCCCCACGTCAATATAACATGAAAACGAGCATGTTGATGTTTTCATTGAATGTACTAAATGGAATCACAACATGATGGAGATCTACTGTAACACGCCACCTTTAGGTTGGAAGGTTCACCACAATATTTAAAACGGTAAATACGATCTCACTCCAAACCAGGGTGAAAATAATAAACACACTTTATGTATTTCAGAACAGCTGGTATGGGTATTAACACTTATTGTTTAGCAGAGAACAACGTTTCGACCTTCCTAGGTCATCTGCAGGTTCACAAACAGCGTTTGCATCTGACGGTTGCCGGACACAAATATTAGGGAAAAAATATAAAAACAGCATAAACAACTGCCATGACTTCTATGTTAAAGAAACAAGCAGAAAAAGGAAAATAGATTCAAAGAAGAACAAAAAATAAAACCTTCAGACATTTATGAACACTGAAAATCAAATAAACACAACACGATCATGGAAAACACCGAGATTCACAGTAGTAAAACAAATATAAAGAAACGCAAAATAAAAATCCCTACTTGTTCAACTAAACCCTTTCCAGCCGTTGGATCGGTATTAAGTGAGGGTCAATCCCACTATTCGTTTTTAAAAATAGTAGCCCGAGAGTTAGGAGTGGGTGGTGATGACTAGCTGATGACCGCTAGAGCAGATATCCCTCGTGTAGCTTTGCGCGAAATTCAAAAAGTCACACACCGGACGTCGAGTAAGTCAGACGTGTGTTTTCTCTCCATTTTATTTCCCATTATGTCGTTCTCGTTAGCCAGACCTGCTGTGTCACCCATGCCTTCTATCTACCAGCCCACCTCTAACAAGTTGCTACGTTCATCGCCCAAGCTGAGTCCGTGACTTCCATAGACCCCTCTAGAACACGGTTCCTTCGCCGAGGAGGAATTCTCCTTCAACCCTCAACTCCTGCCGACCTTTCATACTTCTGTGAACCGTGTTATTAATATCAGATGCTCTTCGACAAAAAGCCCCACGAGCCTTTTCACTGTTTTCTTGATAGGGAAAACACCCTTCGATACATCCGTTATCAAAAACGCCATAGAAACCCAGATAAAGTCTGAAATATACGCCGTGCATCGTATATTCTCAAAATCTACCAGACATTCTCCTAGCTTCATCAAAATAGTAACCACCACCAGGCATGTTGCCGATACAATCCTACATAATGGTTGTTACTACCATATTTTTCATTTTAGTGCCGAACGCCCCCGACGTCGCCCAACTTATCCGAGATCACCCGAACAACCTGAATACGTCTCGCAACCTGTGACAAACTTATACACCAACCGACCGACCGAACTGAATCAAACCACTCTGAGCCTGAGAAGTCCAATAACACATTGTACCAGACCACACCTCTCATACCAAGTTCCGCCACCTCGACCCAGATACAAACCACGCGACCGACAACTAAAGACGCCTCCGTTCGAACCGAATCCAAGTACACAAACACCAAGTCGTCACATTGAGGGAAGACACAAGTCCGTCCAGAACAGTGTAGAACAGCCAAACCTAGAAAAACCACCTGAAATTTCACTTGAGAGGAGGTCACTAGCACATCAACGTATAGATATGGCTCGAGCCATAAGGCGCATACTTATCACATAATGTGCTAAGCCGACACCGAAACCAAACTTTGCCTCACATCATGATTGTTATTATTTTTTTCTCCTGTGATTATTAACCCAGACTTTCTTTCCTTACAGCTACCCTCGGGCACGATCTGGGCAGATCATTCGGCGCCCAGATCGTAAAAGTGGGTTTTCTCGAGGTACTCTCGTTTCCCCCCCTACACCTAATTCTAATTCTTAAGCAGTAGATCTGTTGATCCCCGCTTGAGGATTTTGATCCATCGATCCATGCCCGGCCCTGAATTGGCCCGTTTTTGTTGTTGTTCAATCTCTATCCGGCCTGCTTCTCGTCGTATCTCTCCGTCTACCTTTTTGGAAGGGCTTTTTTCTTGGCCTTCGTTTTGTTGTCTGCCACGCTTACCAGACAAGCACTCACATTCGTAAAATCACATCCATTAATATGTCTATCCGTGTTATTCACTCACGTTAATATTTTTCTAATTTCCACCAGATGTGGGGTTGAAGTTGAATTGTTTAGTAGGGTACGTCAAAAAACAAAAAGTTGTGACACTCAGTCGCTCGCTTATAATTTGATTCCATTCAATGAAAAAATATGTTAGCGTAAAAATCAATCCAATACATTAATATTTAGGGGTTGCGCCATGCGCACAAAATAACAACGTGCTTCCGGAACCGTTGTTGCGTCAAGTTCAAATTGGCGGATCACCAACTCAACATGTTTGAACAGGTGACGACATGAACAGATACGATTAAACGATGCTTCAAAACGACTGCTATCATGATTTTTGACATCTGGGACAAAGCAAGAATACCAACTATCACGCCATATAGAATCATATATAAACTCAGTAAGCTCAATCAAGAATACCAACTATCACGCCATATAGAATCATATATAAACTCAGTAAGCTCAATCAAGAATACCAACTATCACGCCATATAGAATCATATATAAACTCAGTAAGCTCCATCATGAATACCAACTATCACGCCATATAGAATCATATATAAACTCAGTAAGCTCAATCAAGAATACCAACTATCACGCCATATAGAATCATATATAAACTCAGTAAGCTCCATCATGAATACCAACTATCACGCCATATAGAATCATATATAAACTCAGTAAGCTCCATCATGAATACCAACTATCACGCCATATAGAATCATATATAAACTCAGTAAGCACCATTTGCGAAAAAGTTAAAAACGGCATAGTAGGAAAGCGATTGACAGAAAACGTTTGTCCAAAGATTAGAGAATCTTTTTGACATAGCACATCCAGATGTATTACACGTTATGAAAATCCAAAAAGACAAAGATTGGAGAAGACAAAAAATGGGTTGCTCGGGAAACCAACAAGAGAAAAAGACTGGAGGAGGAACAACGGCGCCGGGATCGATGACTGGAAGAACAACGTCCGTCAGCATCAGCAGCCGTAATGGTGGACTCATTCTCATCGAAAGAAAATGACAAATCGTTTACTTTCTCTTCTCAAAGAGTAAAAAGAAGTAAGTCTCATCGAAAAGTTGGCATTAGTGAAAGGCAAGCTTCGGCTTTAGACAGAACCCAGATCAGTGACCGAAAAGTCGCGCAAATTTTGCTTCCTTTTGCAGCTCATATTGGACATAATATCGATGATCTTGCCATTAGCCCAAGTTCCATAAGGAGGAAACGAATTACTAACCTTACTCTTCTAGCAGATGAATTGAAGGAAAGTTTCTCTAAACGTTCCTTTGACATTATATTGGGATGGTAAGCTGATGCCTGACTTGGTTGGCAGAGAGAAGATCGAACGTTTGGCAATTTTAGTTTCAGGTGAAGGTGTAGAAAAGATTCTTTCAGTGCCCAAGATTGATGGTGGGGATGCAAATTCAGTAGCTTCTGAGATCGGATCAGATTTAGTAGAATGGAATGTAAAAGACAGAATTAAATCGCTTTGCTTTGACTAAGGAAGCTTCCGTGGCAGCTCGAAGGGACCTCACGCTACTCAAGGAACTTGCATTGCATGAAAATCATATGATTAAGGAAGTTGGTACAGAGGCAATGAATCGACATTTATGGTATTTATCTGAGGTTCCAGTTGGGCTTGCGCTCTTTGATGACGGTGTAACGAATAGCGACAAACTCAAGATGGTCTCAAATATGAATATCTTGAAAGGATCTCCTAGGCCAACTCCACGTTTAACAGTTGATGCTGCAAGCAATGCTGTTTCCACAAAACTTCCAGATTTTTGTACTTCGGTAACGAAGAAAATTTTCTACCATCTGGATATTAGTAGCGCATTTTTATCCTCACCACCGAAAGAGCGGAGCGCCTCCGAAGAGTACAAACAAGGAAAGGACAGAGTAAAGAAACTTTTGTGACAAATGACGCAGCTGAAAGAGGAGTAGCTTTAGTTCAACAGTTTACGGTAGAGGGCAGCACCAAGAACGAAGATCAATTTCAGTACATGATTCAGGTGGCAGAAGAACACCGGTGAACATAATGCGAAGGGGGCAGGCAAGATAAAACTTCAATGAAATAAATTTTTATTTCAAGTTTTTTATGTTTTTGCTAATTGTATAATCAATAAATATTAAATAATTTAATTACCATTAACAATTTAATGTAGGGTAAAATTAAAGAAAATAGTGAACTCTGCGAGGGATGCGCGACCCCGAAATACATCGCGATTGAAATGAAACTTTGTCTGTGTTCTTTTCTCATGCAGTGGCACAACTGAGCAAAAAAAATTAGACATTTTAATTTGTATCCTTTATCCGCTGACGCACCCTACTGTTTAGTCGTCGTGAGAAATATCAATCTTATACCTAACAACTGCCGTATTTGTGTGTGTGTGTGTGCAAAATTCGAAACAATCATAACATCAAACTGCAACACTCCCTACACTCCTGTACCTGTTTACACTGTTGTCTCTAAGACGTGTGTCCGGCAACGGTCAGTCGCAAACTCTGTTCACCTGAAGATGATCTAAGAAGGTCGAAACGTTCTCTCCTTACCAATAAAAGTGTTAGTACCCAAACGAACCGTTCTGAGATACATTTATATTTCAAGTGGGTTTATAGTCATAAAGAAACACACTACATATTATATACATAAGTAACGTTTATCCAACAGCATAAGCTACGAAATATTTTAAGGAGACACCAGTAACATGCTTCACCTTTTCTGTAATACCGGTACCTTGAGTATCAAATCGAATATTGTTCGACGTACATAGTAAGACGTATTGTTACTGAAGTTTAACGGTCGAGACAGAAAGTACAAACCATCTTCACTGAAGTTTATATTGAAAGTAACATATTACCACATACTTGGGGTAGATTGAAAGTTTTAACAACATGTATGTGTGTAAGTGCAAATAATACAGTTGTAAAGTTACAGTAATATTTGTATTGTAAATTCTACATATATTTACAGAAGATTCTTCGTTTAAAAAACCTTTATCAGGTTCTTGCTCTGCTCAAGGTCAAATCTGGTAATAACACTTAAGTGTCTCTTGAGCCCGAGGGGAGATTCAACCAGAACATTTTTTGTTTGTAACACGTCAGTTGAAATGTTTCTTAAAATATTATTAATATCACAATTTAATGCCACACTATCAAACAGTTGTACAAACTTTGGAGTTGTTCAACTCTAAATAACGTAATAATCAGTGATGTCGAGAAAACCCACGTGAAGAGAAGTATATATGTAAAAAACGGCTCGTTTAGGTTGAAAAAATATTTTACGTAGAGGAGCGAACAACGTTTCGACCTTCTTCGGTCGTTATTCGCTGTTCTACGTAAAATATTTTCTCAAACCAAACGAACCGCTTTTACATGTATAATTAACGTAAACTTCTTACTAAAGATACTCATAACCATAGTTACGTACTAAGGTGAACAACTTCTGTTTCTTGGGTGTCTACATCAAGTCTACAAACGTCACCAGCTAAAGCGTCTACATGCCATAAAACCTTACATTCTTCATCCCAATGAGGTCCTTCTCCAAGACTAGACAATCGTTTAGATGTTACACGCACCGCCATACTACTCAGCTAACACTAAGATGTACTTGGACAAACTGACATCCTTATTCGGCCAAATCACGTGGCCTACAGATGGTGCAATCAGAATCCAGAACGAATATGTATAGATGGCTCTGATGTGAAAATTTGAACTCGTGCCGCTCTTTTAGCCCAGGGGATGCAAAGTAATGAGTTTTAAAAATTATTAAGTGTATTAACAACAACAATGAAGCTAGGCCTAAATATCTCTCTTCAGTTAACTTATATTTTAAACATAGAAACAAATAAATACATAAAATAATAATAATATATGTTAAATAATCGTAAAAAAATTGACAAGTTTGATATTCTGCTGATACTTGTTGTTTTGAATTAAGAACAAAGCTATCTGTGCTCTGCCCATCACGGGTATCGCAACCCGGATTTTAGCGTGTAAGTCCGCAGACATACCGCTGAGCCACAATGGGGCTTCTGCTGATAGAGTAAAATAATAACTCTATGTATATGAACCACAATACATGGACATTGATCAGAAAAGGATCAAATTAATATTCAGTTAGTTAACTACAAATACCAATCTGGCAAGAACATAAGTAAGGGAAGGAGGAAGATGTCATATAGAAACTGCCCACCAGGGTGTGAACTTTTCTTACCCATACACCGAGAGAAAGAACGTGGAGTAAGAATCCTACAGAGAGAAGTAGTTAGCTTTATATTATTTATCATGTATGTTTGTAATATGTCTCTGTCGGGCCTAAATTTAGGTTTAGCATCACAATTTGCTGACGATGTTGCGGTCTGGAAAAGTGACCCCACACCTTCAATTGGAGCAACAAATCTCTAACCAGTCCTGAATAATGTAAAATAATACTGAGACAAATATAAAATAAATATTAATATTACGAAAACCCAAGTAATATTATTCAGTAGATTAAACAAACTAAAAAAAGATCCAAGGTTATACACGAACGGATCACTTTTACAGATTGCAACTTCTGATAAATTTCTAGGATTAACTTATGATTCCAAATTAACGTGGATACAGCGTACAAAGAATATCCTGATTAGAATCTGGAAAAGAGCAAATCATGGAAGAAGTCTTTCAGGTAAAAATCAAGGTACGTCATCTGATAATATAATGAAAATCTTCAAAACATACGTTAGACCAATAATAGAATACACATCTCCTGCCTCGATCAACATAACACAAAAATCAAATACAGAAACTAAAAAAAAAAGAATTCGAAATTCAGTTCTAACTTTAAAGTGCTTTAAAATTAACATGTACTCACACTCTTGTCTTCGGCCCGGCATGGCCAAGTGCGTAAGGCGTGCGACTCGTAGTGCTAGGGTCGAGGGTTCGCGCCCTCGTCGAGCAAAACATATTCGCTCTTTCAGCCGTAGGGGCGTATAATACGGCGGTCAATCCCACTATTCGTTGGTAAAAGAGTAGCTCAAAAGTTGGCGGTAGATGGTGATGACTAGCTGCTTTCCCTCTAGTCTTACACTGCCAAATTAGGGACGGCTAACACAGATAGCCCTCGAGTAGCTTTGTGCGAAATTCCAAAAAACAAACAAACTCTTGTCTTCTGCATGTAACTTTGCAGGTTAAGGTATGATCTGTTGATTAATTTGCTGGAATATACTGTATATCCGACGATCCAGGGTTCCCGTCTCATTGTTCTACATTTTGAGAAAATCGGGAGACCAGATTAACAAAATATAAGGAAAACATAAAACTCCCTTCAAGTTCTGAACTATGACTACTTTATAAGGAACATTTCTACATAACATACTATTTAGTTTTATATTGTTGTTGTTTGGATTATTCTAATTCTAGCCTTGTGACGTCACTTTATTATCTTTGTATGATAAACAACAGTCAGCTGGACCTAGCCGGGATTACACAAGATATTTATATATCAAATACACTAAACTGATATTACAAACATATCGATACGTTACAATTTAGTGTAACTAAATAAAAATACATGTACCTGTGTACTATAATAAAACTAGGCTCACTCTGTCATGAGCACTCTTCTATCTATATATATCACAGTAACATTAATCTGCTTTGTCGTTATTCAAACAAAACAAAATATTTAGGCCAAGTTTTACTGAAATGGAAAGAACCACGTGGAAATGCTGTCCCAGATAAACCACAGCGTCACTGATCAAATATTTTGGTCTTGGATTGTTGAATAAATAAGCCTTCTTTGATGTTGAGTTTCTTTCTTTCTTCAGTATTTGGGTGCTTTTTATGGTTATGTTGCGTTTATTTGACTTGCAGTGTTCGAAAACCTGTCAAGGTGACTATTTGTGTTTTTTGAATCTGGTCTCTATTTTTCTACTTGTCGTGGCAGTTATCGCAGTATATTTAGTCAACTGATTGTTTGTGTTTGTCAGTGTAGTTTTTACATGCTATAGACCTCAGTTTTGTGCCTGGTTTTTATTAAGTTTGGTATTAACTGGGATGTAATATTTTGTTACTAGTTTTTGCCAAATGTTGGTAATTTTTCTGCTGATGTCGGGAATATATGGTATGCAGTAGTATATGGTTTAGTGATATTTTAATTAGTGAGATATATTTTTATGTAAAGAAATATCTATAGTATGCAAGTGTTATTTACGAAAGTCATTGTGGTATATAGTTGTTATTCGATGGAATATCCATGGTTTCCAGCTGTTTCTCGAAGGAGTCATTGTGATATATTTACCAGATCAACAGATTAGATACCATGGTAACCATGGTATGTAACTTTATTGAAATAAGTTGTCATGAAGAATCTATTTTTCCATTTCTAAAAAAAATCTGATACAAAGATTTATATGAGAATATTAATAACACTAACAAATCTTGTTTAGTTTTAGTAACAAAGAAATATTTATATATATTTAACAACTGTGTGTTCGTTGAATATATTTGTATTTATCAATACATCTTTCTCAACTTTAAAAGATCTTAACGAAAGCTTCTTGGATGGAGTAACCACCGAGAATCTCTGACTCTGGGATGTTCCATAAATACCTCTCAACAACAACTCTATATGAT
This sequence comes from Carcinoscorpius rotundicauda, assembly GCA_011833715.1. Classification (NCBI taxonomy): domain Eukaryota; kingdom Metazoa; phylum Arthropoda; class Merostomata; order Xiphosura; family Limulidae; genus Carcinoscorpius; species Carcinoscorpius rotundicauda. The sequence continues at coordinate 130,463,470 of CM022394.1, forward strand.
GAATTCAAAGTAACATGAGATGTAACCTCAATAGGTATATCCCCAATCACCTTAGACTTCAAGAGGAGTTACGATGTTAGGATGTGGATGTTTCAATCAATATTTATTCAGATCGGAGCTTCTTTACTGACTTTAGAGGGCCAGCAAATTCGTATAGTCCTTTCAGAATGAAAAAGGGAGACATTTGTTTTAAAGGTTTGTCTGAAAGAGAGTGTAGTATAAAAATGAGGTGCAGCAGGTGGTACAGATGGTGAAGATTGCTGCTCAGAATCTTCTAGACGTGATCATTTACCTATGGACTGTTTTCACTGTTCACTGTACTAGCGGGAGCCGTATGTGTTAATATTTAATTAACTTCTAAATTCGTATTTCCCGAATTTGAAATAATAATACGTAACGTACATAACATAATAAATCAGAGACCAAATTATTTTATAATGCATAACACAATGTGGTTGACCTCCCCATGAACTGGTGAAAGAGTTGCCCAAGAGTTGACAGTAGGAGTTGTTGAATAGCGTCTTCTCTCCAGCTTAACATTTAAAATTAGGGACAGCTAACTCAGTTAACCATCGAGTAGATTTGCGCGAAATTCAACAACTAAACTACATAATTTTGTTTTGTATTTGAATTATTTATAGAAATATTAATAGAAAATTTCTGAATAATCGGATCAAAAACTGGGCTGAGTGAATCTTTAACAGGAGAATCACTTGTATCTGGCAGATGCCAACTGTTAAAATTGTCTCCAAAACAGACGATTGGATTCTTCTTTTGTTAAATCCAATAGCTGTTAATGTGTGCTAAATTAATTAACTTTATCCATCAGGTAGCACCAGTTTTACTTGTCTGTGGACTTATACTACTGGAAACCAGGTTTTGATGCCAGACGTGGGCAGAGCATAGATAGCCATTTGTGTTTAAATACAAAAGAAAAAAACATTGTCCCTGACGAGAAGATGTGTGCGTGCGGTGTATCAAAAACTAGATGTATATAACAAAATAACGAAACAGAATGTTGTGCACAGACATCAGTAAAGTGAGAGGTTTGGTATGAAACTACATTGATTCAGAAATAAAACAAAGAAATCGTTTCTTTTCGATTATTAACCTAAAGTAAGGATCCAGGTTACTTTCCTGTCCGAAGGCACTTTTTTCATTCTAACTGAGATTGTTGTTGTTTTTACTGTTTTATTTGTTTTTCCAGTTGTTCTTTTGTTGCTTAGTTTTATTTCAACTCAACGTTTTATTTATATGTTTTTTTATAGTTGTTGTTAATACACGTAATAACTTATAAAACTTAATCCTCAGGTCGCCTGTTGTAAAAGAGCGACACGAGGACAAATTTTCACATCAGAGCCATCTATACATATTCGTTCTGGATTCTGATTGCACTATCTGTAGGCCACGTGATTTAGCCGAATAAGGATGTCAATTTGTCCACGTTGATCGGAGTGTTAGCTGAGTAGTATGGCGGTGCGCGTGACGTCTAAACGATTGTCTAGTCTTGGAGAAGGACCTCATTGGGATGAAGAATGTAAGGTTTTATGGCATGTAGACGGTTCAGCTAGTGACGTTTGTAGACTTGATGTAGACACCCAAGAAACAGAAGTTATTCACCTTAGTACGTAACTATGTTTAGCAGTATCTTTAGTAAGAAGTTTACGATAATTAGATTTGAACAACTCCAAATTTTGTACAATTGTTTAATAGTGTGGCATAAAAAAATACATTTTAACTGACGTGTTACAAACAAAAATGTGTTGGTTAAACCTGGGTGTCAAGAGACACCCATGTATTATTACCAGATTTGACCTTGAGTAAAACAAGAACCAGATACGGTGTTTGAAACCAAGAATCTACAGTAAATATATGTAAAATTTAAAATACTAATATTACCGTAACTGTACAGCTGTAACAATATGTCTTACTACGTACATCCAGCAATATTCGATCTGAAACTCAAAGTACCAGTATTACAGTTACAGATAAGGTTAACACATTACACATTACACATGGTAACCTTGTACCTTCTGATGGACTGTTATTTTTCTGTTATTAAAGCATGTTGTTGATGTCCTCTCCTTAACTTTCGTAGCTTATGCTAAACTTTGTCACATAAACATCACTGATGTATATAATATATAGCGTATTTCTTCATGACGATAAACCTCCTTGAAATATAAATGTATCTAAGAACAGTTGGTATGAGTACTGACACTTTTATTGATAAGGAGAGAACGTTTCGACCTTCTCAGGTCATCTTCAGCTTAACAGAGTTTACAACAGACTGTTGCCGGACACATGTCTTAAGAACAACAGTGCAGAACTCTTTGTTTATTTTTGTTTTTTGAATTTCGCAAAAACCTACTCAAGGGCTATCTGTGCAAGCCGTCCCTAATTTAACAGTGTGAGACTAGAGGGAAGGCAGCAGGTCATCACTACCCACACCCAACTCTTGGGCGTCTCATATACCAACGAATAGTGCGTTTGACCGTCACATAAAACCGCTGAAAAGATGAGAATGTTTGGTTGTATAAATATAATTGTTTTTATTTTGCGTTTCTTTATATTTTTTACCACTATGAACCTAGGTGTTTTCTATGATCGTGTTGTGTTTATTTGATATACAGTGTTGATAAACGTGTGAAGGTTTTTTTTTGTTGTTCTTTGAATCTAGTTTTCATTTTTCTGCTTGTTTCTCTAACATAAAAGTCATGACATTTGTTTGTACCATTTTTTTCATGAGATATGTGTCCGTGAACCGTCAGATGCAAACTGTGTTAACCTGAAGATGACGAATTTGAATTAATGAAAATGATTTTCTAAAACAACATCAACTTGGTTATCCATTTAAAGCACTCGGTTGGCCTCCAGGTTGAGTTAAATCAGTATTTTTCACGAGTTTTACTGTTATTTCTGTAGACTCCACTTAATCATCAAGTTAAACATTTACCATTGGTAACACATTGGTTAATAGTTTTCTTATCTGCGATTAAAATATTTCGAAGGATGTTAAACATCGCTTCGCTCTTACAATGTGAAATGTTAATTTTATAAGAAAATATAAATGTGTAACAGCTGTAATTGTTCCAAACGCACATTTTTGTTCTAAATCATTCATTGCCTTAAAATTTACACAATCCGTGCTTAGCCTAATGGTTATCGTGAAGTCGCTAGTTTATGAAATGTGACGTATAACCACTCAACCCTTTTGAGGTCAGAGGTTCGCACTAAAAGTAAGGATCATCCAAACCCACTTATTCAGCCACAAGTGTTGGCGGCGGGCGCTGTATACTAGCTATCTTCCTTCCAGTTTATCAGTTAAAAATTAGGGGCAGCTACATAAAATTAACACATTTACAGTGCTGAACAAATATCTGTAATGACAAAACGCACCAGATTCCTTGACACAATCCTGGTTCAAGTAAAATATAATTAACATATAAACTTACTTTTATTTGTTTTGTTTGCACCATTTTGTTTTTAGTCTTCTTATAAATTTCATTTTTTGTGTGTGTATCGTACCTGTAGGTGGCAGAGCCGTCAGTCTCGTCATTCCTTACTCCTCAGATCCTGACAAATTGGTAGTGACTGTCGACAGACAAATAAGAAAACTGTCTTGGAAAAACCAGTCCTGTGAGTTGCTGCAGGAAGTGGACCTGGACAAACCTGAAAACCATTTTAACGATGGAAAGTGCGACAGATTCGGGAGACTATGGGCAGGTACGTGACTGGTCGTGGTCTATCAGAAGCACTACACCTCACAACTGGTGAGAGACAAGTGACAGGTAGAAAATGTTAAACATAAACGAATACGTATGTATACCAGATTGAACATTTAACAGGCAAAAGCATTTACACAAGATTATAATTGATAGAAAAATTTATATCTGTTTTAAGTTTCTTAAAACAATTACATATTATTTAGGAAAGTGAAAACTAGAATGAACAAAGACAGTTCCGTGAAAAATATTTGTTGTGTCTAAACAAAGAATATAGTCTTATTATTATTCGAAATTTAGATTATATGATACTGCGTCTTGACCATGTTTTTGTTTTTTTTATATTTCTTTACAGGAACTATACGTTTAGAGAAAATCCCAACTGCAGTCGAACCTGAACAAGGAACATTATACAGCCTTGACTCAAACCTATCGCTTCGGAAACATGTGGAAAAAATTAACATTTCCAATGGCATGGTGTGGAATTTGGACCAGACAATCATGTTTTATATTGACTCCTTGCCTCGGAAGATCTATGTATTTGATTTTGACCTGACCCACGGAACACTAAGTGTGTCATGTTTATTAAATAAACCACATTCAAGTATATTTATGTTACTGTTGTTTTACTTCATGTTACGTCAAAAGTTAGTTTGATAAAACACAACAATATTTAAAGTATTGATCGCTAAACTGCTAGGATTTGGATCTGATGTACATCAATGTGTTTCTTATTTCTGTCATGATTCCCCATGTTATTCTAATATCCGGATTCTGATACCCATACATGTATATATATTTCAGTCCTGTTTCGATTCCAAGTGGAATTTTTAATATAATAATTGTTTGTTTTTCATTCCTTCTATTTTCAGGTAATCAACGCACTTTGGTAGATTTCAATGTTGTTCCAGCCTTCCAGGAATGTGGACTTCCTGATGGAATGACCATCGATTGTGAGGGCAAATTGTGGGTTGCATGTTATGATGGTGGGCGGGTTATTTGTGTCGATCCTGCAACAGGTCAGAGGTGTTTGAAAACTAAATTTTACAGAAAGAATAGTAAAAAAAGTTGAATTAAGATGTTTGATAATCACTAAAACTTACAAGTTTAATCCTTTTGATAATTATAAATTAAGGTTGTCACCCTTTGGAAACGAAAATTAACCTGATGTGTTTATCACAGCATTAACTTCATTTTTTATTATTACAGCTCAAATTTTACGCACCGTCAAATTTCCTGCACAGAATATAACCTCGTGTTGTTTTGGAGGGCCAAATTACGATGAGCTGTACGTCACATCCGCATGGGAAGGGTTGAGTGACGTCAAGAAAAAGGACCAACCACAAGCAGGTGCCGTTTTTAAAGTATCAGAGCTTGGTGTGAAGGGATTTCCTCAAGACCGTTTCGCTGGTTAAGGTCTATTAAAGTTGAGAAAGATGTATTGATAAAGAGTGAAAATACAAATATATTTAACGAATACAAGTTGTTAAATATATAAATATTTCTTTGTCACTAAAACTAAACTAAATTTGTTAGTGTTATTAATATTCTCATATAAATCTTTGTATCAGATTTTTTTCAGAAATGAAGCAATAGATTCTTCATGACAACTTATTTCAATAAATTTACATAGCATGGTTACCATGGTATCTAATCTATTGATCTGGTGAAATTATCACAATGACTCCTTCGAGTAACAGCTGGAAACCACGTATATTCAATCGAATAACACCTATATACCACAATGTCTTTTGTTAGTAACACTTGAATACTATGGGTATTTCTTTACATAGAAATATATCTCAGTAATTAAAAACTCTCGAAACCATATACTACTGCGTCCCATATATTCCCGACATCAGCAGAAAAATAACCAACATTTGGCAAAAACTAGTTACAAAATATGACATTCCAGTTAATACCAAATTTATTTAAAAACCAGACAGAAAACTGAGATCTATACTATGTAAAAACTACACTGAAAAACACCACACCAACATTATTTATAAAATACAATGTGATAACTGCCACGACAAGTAGAAAAATGGAAACCAGATTCAAAGAACACAAATAGTCACCTTGACACGTTTTCGAACACTGCAATTCAAATAAACGCAACATAACCATAGACAACACCCAAATACTAGATAAAGAAACAATCGCAAGATTAAAAAAGCCTTACTTATGCAACAACTCGACACCAAAATAAACGAACACAAAGGAACACCTTTGCACCTGTATTAATCAATGTAATCAAATATATAAGCACGCCCTCTACACTCCTACACCGAGTTACACAACACCCTACAAAAATGTGGTCAGCTATTGGTCAGTTACCTCTTTCCTTCTTTGTGAACTTTATGATGAAAAAATAAAATCGAAACGTTGTTTGCCTCTCCAGATAAAAAAATTCTCAACCCAAACCAGCCGTTTTTGCATATATATTTCTCCACAAGTGAGTTTTCTCGTCATTACTGCATAGTTGTGATTGGTCGTTACATCATGACATGTTTGGTGCGGTATAGATTCAAACCCCCGAAATTCGGATTACAAGTCCACTGCTTTAACCACCTGGCCACACCGGGCCTCCAAAAGACTGAAAGGAACACAGTTCTGTGTCATTATGTGTTATATACACCGTAACTAAGAACTTTGGACGAATCGTGTTACATGCCCCCCAGTGGCTCAGCGGTATGTTTGCGGTTTTACACACTAAAATCCGGGTTTCGATACCCGTGGTGGGCAGAGCACAGATTGCCCATTGTGTAGCTTTTTGCTTAATCTAAAACAACAACGACAGCAACAATCGTGTTACATTTTACAATAAGTAAAACTCTTTTATTCTGTGATGTATTAAGTTACAGTTGACAAGATCCCCGAGGACGTGGTAAGGACTTCTACCCGGTGTGGATGTTTACGTCAAGCGAGTTTTTTTTTAAACCATTTTTTATACACAAGTCAGAATGACAATTTGACAGTTTTTTATTTGAAATGGTGACAATATTAAGTCCTCATTTAAGTAGAAATAATCATTCACGACATTTTGATGTCACTTGGTGGTCAATAAGGCTGTACAAAGACGTCGTCAAAACACACTGTCTACAAATACAAGTTCTGTGTACATTCACTTTTGATACTATCACCAAATGTCAAGGTTTATTGGACATATCGCTTGTCTTAATGGATGACAGTAGAAACCTAGGTTAGTCTGTATGACTTAAGACAAATCTACTTTGATCAGTGACGTTGTGGTTCATCTGGGACAATATTCAAACGTGGTTCCTTCCATTCAAAAACTTTGAACTGTCATGCCGTTATGATAAACAATTTATGTATACAGTACAAGTTGGCCAAAATATTTTGTTTTGTTTGAGTAACGACAAAACACATTAATGTTACTGTGATATATATGGATAGAAGAGTGCTCATGACAGAATGAGCCTAGTTTTATCACAGTATACAGGTACATGTAATTCTGTTTAGTTACAATTAATTGTAACGTATCGATGTGTTTGTAATATAAGTTTAGTGTATTTGATGTATAAATATTTTTTTATAATTCAGGCTTGGTCCATCTTACTGTTGTTTATAAACAAAGATAACAAAGTGACGTCACAATGCTAGAATTAGAATAATCCAAACAACAACAATATGAAACTAAATAGTATGCTATGTAGAAATGTACCTTATAAAGTAGTCATAGTTTAGAACTTGAGGAGAGTTTCATGTTTTCCTTATATTTTGTTAATCTGGTCTCCCGATTTTCTCAAAATGTAGAACAACGAGACTGGAACCCTGAATCGTCGAAGTCCATGCTTCACCTGCAAAGTTACATGCAAAAGACAATAACGTGACCACATGTTCATTTTAAAGAACACGCCCCGCAAACATTCTTTAATGTCTTCTGATGACACAGTATTTAAACTTAAATTCTTATGACGGTAAATCCTTAGATGAAAGTATATACATAATAACGTATCGAGTCAAAGACTCCGAGGATTTGGCAGCTTATAAAACGTGTCCATGTAAAACAAGTACAACATAACCTTAATATACCCGTAAACCTTGTAATAACTCTAGACACAGACATGAAGCCATGGAAACCACAAAATTATATTTGTTCTTCCAATTCTTATAGATATCACACACAAACGTCACAACATAAATTATCTAAAGATGTATTACCTCATTTGAACATCTCATGTCGGAAATACTGGGCAAGTTCTCATATTGAAGACAGAGCACTTGTTTATTTTAGTAACCTGATTTTTGTATGCATATGATGCGTTTATACAGAGATCAACTTCATGTAAATAGAAACACATTACATCACATATATCGTACAGAGATCAGCTTCATATCAACAGAAACACATTACATTATATATATCGTACAAAGATCAACTTCATATAAACAGAACTACATTACATCACATATATCGTACAGAGATCAACTTCATATAAACAGAAACACATTACATTATATATATCGTACAGAGATCAGCTTCATATCAACAGAAACACATTACATTATATATATCGTACAAAGATCAACTTCATATAAACAGAACTACATTACATCACATATATCGTACAGAGATCAGCTTCATATAAACAGAAACACATGACATCGCCTACAGGGTGATCTTCGTTCACACACAGCCATCCTACATCATATACAGAATCATTCTCTCTTTATAAAGAGAACCATCCTATTTTCGCATAATCACATGAGATTATTAGTACACAGGATTATCCTGTTTACATAGAACCACACCAAGATATATATATATATACAGGATCATCCTGTTGACAAAAAAACACAGTACATCATATAAAGAGAAGATGATATAGAACCACAACATATCATATGTATATAGAATCCTCCTGTTTATACAGAACCACAATATATCATATGTATATAGAATCCTCCTGTTTACACAGATCCGCAGCACATCATATGTATATAGAATCCTCCTGTTTATACAGAACCACAACATATAATATGTATATAGAATCCTCCTGTTTACACAGAACCACAGCACATCATATGTATATAGAATCCTCCTTTCACACAGAACCACAACATATTTTATGTATATAGAATCCTCCATTCACACAGAACCACAACATATTATATGTATATAGAATCCTCCTTTCACACAGAACCGCAGCACATTATATGTATATAGAATCCTCCTGTTTACACAGAACCACAGCACATCATATAAATATAGAATCCTCCTGTTTACACAGAACCACAACAATCATATGTATATTGTTATGTAAATGTCGTGTAAATATTTTGTAAACGACAATATGTCGTGTTGTGTTTGGATTTTCATTCCTATTATCTATGTTTCCATATTTATATTATTGTTTCGAAGTTTAAACTGATAAAATATGTTGGTATTCCTTTAGGGTAACATTTAGAATTTTCTTGAATTAAGTAGACCAATCATATGTTTGTAAATGAAGTGCTGGCGACTTCGTGTCTAGACGTTTAGTCTCGTGCAAGAACGGACATGCGCGGATTGCTCTGGAGATCTGTAGAAATTTCGCGGTTATTCCAGGGGTCTAGGCCTACAATATATAAACAGAGGAAGAAGCGAGAGAGATAGGAGAGTCAGACATTAGTTTTATTTCAAAAGAAGAGAGTCAGTTATTTGAGAAAGATTAAGTGTTTACTTAATTATTCAACTTGGATTTGTGACTGAAGTTAGATAACAGAAGCTGTGATTTTATTTCGTTAATCCCTACAATTCATCTGAATTACTGCTTGTGCTGAGAGTCGGCGAATTTACTGAACTGTGAACTGTTTCTGAACTTATTCATTTAAGCTTCGGAATTTCTTCGTGGGACCAAATTCACATCCTAGACCGGAATTTGAGATTTTCATTTTAGATCATTATATTAGATACAAGCCAGTACCATTTTGTATTGTGATAAATTTTGAAGCTTGAAACTAGTATTATTTTGTTTCGTAATTAATTTCGAATGTTGTAACTTAATATCTGTCACTGTTATTATATAATTTATGTTATAACTGTTATATTTGTTAATAGTTTAGTGTAATAAATTATACAAGCTGTTATCTGTGTTTTTCTGTTGCGTTTAGTCTACGAAAAACATAAAACATAAAAAATACGTAACAATACAGAATCCTCCTGTTTATACAGAACCACAACACATCATATGTGTATAGAATCCTCCTGTTTACACAGAACCACAACACATCATATGTATATAGAATCCTCCTGTTGATACAGAACCACAACACATCATATGTATATAGAATCCTCCTGTTTATACAGAACCACAGCACATCATATGTATATAGAATCATCCTGTTTATACAGAACCACAGCACATCATATGTATATAGAATACTCCTGTTGACTTGGAATCTCACTATATCACATACAGCGTCATCCTCTTCACACAAATCAAGTATAAGTTTTAAACAACACAATTTTTACACATGTAACTTCGTGTCTACTTGAACATTAGAAACAGTATCCTTTATCTGCACAAAATTACTTTAAACACTAAACCAAGAATGGTTCTGTACGAGATAAAGTCACATCTCAAACATCAGTTACACCACGCGCTTCACGTGCACACAAAGTGCATTTTATACCCCAGTACTTCTGGAGGCAGAAGATAAGAGGTGTTTCTACTTTATAAAGTAAAAACAAAACGTTTTATGAGACGGTGATACAAGATCAACAGTGAGACATTGATTTACAACATAAGACTGTTGTATAGTTACTATAACATATCATTATATAGTTACTGTGATATAACACTGTTGTATAGTTACTATAACATATCATTATATAGTTACTGTGATATAATACTGTTGTATAGTTACTATAACATATCATTATATAGTTACTGTGATATAATACTGTTGTATAGTTACTATAACATATCATTATATAGTTACTGTGATATAATACTGTTGTATAGTTACTATAACATATCATTATATAGTTACTGTGATATAATACTGTTGTATAGTTACTATAACATATCATTATATAGTTACTGTGATATAATACTGTTGTATAGTTACTATAACATATCATTATATAGTTACTGTGATATAACACTGTTGTATAGTTACTATAACATATCATTATATAGTTACTGTGATATAATACTGTTGTATTGTTACTATAACATATCATTATATAGTTACTGTGATATAATACTGTTGTATAGTTACTATAACATATCATTATATAGTTACTGTGATATAACACTGTTGTATTGTTACTATAACATATCATTATATAGTTACTGTGATATAACACTGTTGTATTGTTACTATAACATATCATTATATAGTTACTGTGATATAACACTGTTGTATAGTTACTATAACATATCATTATATAGTTACTGTGATATAACACTGTTGTATAGTTACTATAACATATCATTATATAGCTACTGTGATATAATACTGTTGTATAGTTACTATAACATATCATTATATAGTTACTGTGATATAATACTGTTGTATAGTTACTATAACATATCATTATATAGTTACTGTGATATAATAATGTTGTATTGTTACTATACATAATATCATTATATAGTTACTGTGATATAATACTGTTGTATAGTTACTATAACATATCATTATATAGTTACTGTAATATAATACTGTTGTATAGTTACTATAACATATCATTATATAGTTACTGTGATATAACACTGTTGTATAGTTACTATAACATATCATTATATAGTTACTGTGATATAATACTGTTGTATAGTTACTATAACATAATATCATTATATAGTTACTGTGATATAATACTGTTTTATTGTTACTATACATAATATCATTATATAGTTACTGTGATATAATACTGTTGTATAGTTACTATAACATATCATTATATAGTTACTGTGATATAATACTGTTGTATAGTTACTATAACATATCATTATATAGTTACTGTGATATAATACTGTTGTATAGTTACTATAACATATCATTATATAGTTACTGTGATATAATACTGTTGTATAGTTACTATAACATAATATCATTATATAGTTACTGTGATATAATACTGTTGTATAGTTACTATAACATAATATCATTATATAGTTACTGTGATATAATACTGTTGTATAGTTACTATAACATATCATTATATAGTTACTGTGATATAATACTGTTGTATAGTTACTATAACATAATATCATTATATAGTTACTGTGATATAATACTGTTGCATGGTTACTATACATAATATCATTATATAGTTACTGTGATATAATACTGTTGTATAGTTACTATAACATAATATCATTAAATAGTTCCTATGACATAAGACTGTTGTATACTTACTATAACATAATACTGTTGTATAGTTACTGTGATATAATACTACTACATTTTTCCCATAACAAAATACTATTATATAGTTGCCGTATTATAATACTGTTTTGTGGTTACAACACCTCAATGGTGTTACATTGTCTCATCTAAACCCTACTATAATATTGTTCCATACTATAAACATCAGATAATCATAAACACACTAATTCTTATAAACCATACAATAAACATCAGAGAAACATAAACACTCTGATCCTTATAAACCACACAATAAACATCAGAGAAACATAAACACTCTGATCCTTATAAACCACACAATAAACATCAGAGAAACATAAACACTCTGATCCGTATAAACCATACAGTAAACATCAGAGAAACATAAACACTCTGATCCTTATAAACCATACAATAAACATCAGAGAAACATAAACACACTGGTCCTTATAAACCATACAATAAACATCAGAGAAACATAAACACTCTGATCCTTATAAACCATACAGTAAACATCAGAAACACTCTGATCCTTTTAAACGATACAATAAACATCAGAGAAACACACACAATGATCCATATAAACCACATCAAAATGGAGAACGCGACTTCAAGTTTGTGTGAAAATGGATCTGAACATTGGATTCACAGTTCCTCAGTCTGGCACACTAGAATGTGGCCACGCTCTCTCTGTGTATGGGTATTAGGGTATTGATGTTTATCTACCCAGGAGGGTCAGGTTTCGATAACCTCTTCCACCTTCCTTCAAATTTTGGTTTTACAACTGTCAAGTGTATTTATATATGGTACACGAGGACCAGAGTAATCCTTATTTACTCCACGCTTCGCTTCTTCTGGGTGGGGATTTGGGTAAGTTAATTTTTTGAATACCCAAGAGGGTCTGGTGCACGAGACCTCTTCCTCCATCCCTAACTTTCATGTCGTCTACTCGTTGGAGTGTGTTATTGGGTAAACTTTGTGCCAGAGTATTACACACAACTCAGGCCCTTTTCTGGGCAATGTTCATGTATTGTCCAAATTTGTCTTTTTCTTTCAATAATTTTATTGGTTTTCTTGTGTTTTTTCTTCACTTTTACATATATAATATTTTTTCATGTATATTATATTATAATAATAATGATAAAGAATAAAAATAAATGAATAACATGCAAAATAAAACTAGTTTTAAACGTCTATAGCATGGTGGCCACCTTGTTTTATATATATCTCAAATATATATTTATGAGAGGTACTCAGACCTGTGTTCATCATATACGTAATGATCTGTCGAGATCACTCATTAAGTTATTTTTATTCCAATTCTTATTAAAATAATTTAGTGTATTACACACGAGTATTACACATGTTGTTCCTGTGTTTGTGTACTTGTGTATCAATGTGGATGATGTGCTACGTGGTACTTTGTAGGCTGAAGTTAGAACTGAGTTTTGTGTTCTTTGTAGTTTGTGTAACTATTTTTGTGTTATGTTTATCCAGGCAGGAGATGTGTATTTTATTATAGGTCTAACGTATGTTTTGTAGATTTTTATTATATTATCAGGTGACGTACCTTGATTTTTACCTGAAAGACTTCTTCCATGATTTGCACTTTTCCAGATTCTAATCAGGATATTGTTTGTACGCTGTATCCACGTTAATTTGGAATCACAAGATAATCCTAGAAATTTATCAGAAGTTGTAGTCTGTAAAAATGATCCGTTCGTGTATAACATTGGATCTTCTTTTAGTTTGTTTAATCTACTGAATAATATTACTTGGGTTTTCGGAATATTAATATTTATTCTATATTTCTGGCAGTATTATTCTACATTATTCAGGACTGGTTCGGAATATTAATATTTATTTTATATTTGTCTCAGTATTATTTTACATTATTCAGGACTGGTTAGAGATTTGTTGCTCCAATTGAAGGAGTGAGGTCACTTTTCCAGACCGCTACATCATCAGCAAAATTGTGATGCTAAACCTAAATTTAGGTCCGACAGAGACATATTACAAACATACATGATAAATAATATAGGGCTAACTACTCCTCTCTGAAGGATTCTTACTCCACGCTAGTGCCGTCCAAAAATAATTAAATAGACCGCTTCATATATGGTGCCAACGTTATCTATTGTGAAGAATTATAAACACAATGATAAATTTATTACATAATTTCTAATTCATAATTAAATTCTAAATTACAAATAAAGAAATTCATTAACAGAACTTGGTTCATTGTGAGTTCCTTGGACGTGGCTAGTCTTTTTCATGGTTCATTTACTGAACAATAGTCGTCTGGTTTCCAGTTTTGAAACTAATGAACACGAGGTTTGTCACATGGTTGATTAACAACCTAGACCACGTTTCTGTAGTGATAAGGTTCACGGTGTTGAAGCCTCGTTCATATTCAGAAGAACTGGACGGGACGACTTTTGAACAACCGAATCAAGAATTCAGATCTGATGGAATATGGCGACCAGAGACGTATTTAGGATTTCGGCGCCCCTAGGTTAGGTTGATACTTTTGCCGCCCCCCTCCGTGCCACAACTTGCACCAAGCATCACCATCACAACAACAGACAAACACAGTTGTTATCATTCAAAATCAACACAACGTTTATTTTCCAACAGAATGAAAAATGAAACATCAAAATCAATTATCACTAAATATTATTCTGCGGCTGAATATACAGGCTTTCTCCTGGCCTTCTGTTCCGAAAACATGTTTATTGCATCGTCATAGTTTATTCTACAAACAATATCACTTTCAATGGCGAGGAGTGACAGGGCATTTAGTTTATCTTCTGCCATTCTTGATCTAAAGTAATTTTTCACACGTTTGAAAGCCGAGAAAGATCTCTGTGATGTACAATTAGTTGCTGGAATGCACAGAAACATGCGCATAGTAATATTCAGGATTGGATATACAGTTTGAAGTTCTTTAGCTTGCAGATTTCTGTATACTGCTAACGCAGAAGAGTCATGATTTTGCACTTTCATACTCACAAGATGTGCGCGGAAATGTAGACATTCATCAACGAAGCTCACTTCCAAATCATTGAGATAGAGTTTCAACAGTGTTCCAGCTTGACTGATGACATCAGTGGGTTCAAGATTTGTTATCTTAAACAAATATCCAAACTTTGCGTGGATTTCAACAAGAGCAGTTTGTCTTCGCTGTAGTTTTGAGCAAAGTCTGTCAATGATCACATTGAAAACATTTACTCCAAATGCTTCTCTGCCTTCTTCCACTGCCTCGGTGTCACCATCTGAAACATTTTGCTTCCTTTTTCGCTTAATTTCGTACGTCTTCATGCTGGACTTCAACATCGCCTTGTCTTCAAAATGATCGAACAGTTCTCTTGAATCTTTCACAAACTGCAGCAAGGAAGCATAAAACTCGACTACAAGCCCGATGTCCATATCAGCACTTTGCAACTTTTTACTGGGAGCATTGAATCATTCCAGTATTGTTTCCCAAACTGTGTACAAAATAGCTGTTTCTAGCGTTCCTAATTTGGAAAGAAGTCCAGCGGCCTCATTCCTAGCGGCTGGTTTTTCCATAGCATTTCCCTCCATGGTGGTGAGGGCATCAAACACTTGTTGCCAGTTTCTGTTGAGGCTTTGACAAGCTTCTTCACGAGCGGACCACCGAGTGTCACTGAGTTTCTTCAAAGAGAGACTTTCTTTATTTGCAGACAGGTGTTTTTGTAGAATTTTCCAACGATGGGTTGAAGCATTGAAGAAAACATAGAGACTTTGTAAGAGTTCGAAGAATGAAGATGCTTCTCTGCAACATTCAGCAGCACACGTTCCTACAATATTTAATGAATGTGCTGAACATGGGATATACACAGCTAAAGGATTTTTCTCCATGATACGAGCCTGGAGACCACTGTACTGACCAGACATGTTGCTGGCGTTGTCGTAAGACTGTCCACGACATTCAGAAACGTCAAGCTCATATGACTGAAGCACGCTAAGTACAACTTCTGCCAGCTGTTCAGCTTTGTGGCCCGGATTGGGTATAAAAGTCAGGAAACGTTCCATAGGTGAACCATGACTGTTCACGTACCTGATGATGAATGCCAACTGGTCAACATGGGATATATCTGGCGTCGAGTCCACGCTGATTGAGAAATATTTTGCAGTTTTGACGTCCTTTAAAATGTTCTTTAGAACAAGGTCTGCCATAAGCTGGATGAATTCGTCGCAAGTACTGAAAGACAGGTAAGACGTGGATCCCTTGCCAGCATTGCCATATCGGTAAATGTGATCAGCGAGGAAGGGGTCAAACACTGCAACTAGTTCTAACGACATCATAAAGTTGCCGTTGTGTACTGAGCCAAACTTATCATCCCGACCTCTGAACGGAAGCCCACACGAAGCCAACCTTTTCGCTACAGCTACCACACGAGTGAGTACATTTCTCCAGTATTTGATTTCGTCGTGCAGCTGTATGGCCATCTGGAGATCTACACGTCCCAACATGTTGCCCCTTGCTACGAGAGATAAAACTGAAGACCGATGCTCAAGAGAGTTTTCATGCTCATTCAGCTGGACAGTAGCGTTTTTCCAGTTATCAAAGACTTCGTCAGCCAGTTTGGATTTTTGTCCAAAATCAAATAAACGACAAGGAGCACAAAACAGTCTACCTTTGCTCTCTGAATAAACCAAATATGTCCGGTTACTTTTTTCGCCATTTTGCAGTTTTCTTTCAAACATGCCTTTGGTTACAGATCTGATTTTCTCCCCGTCCTTTTTCACAGAGTTCTTGAAATCCGAGTCATCGTTTTGAAGGATGGCATGTGTAGCAATATAATCTTTTGTGTAATCATCTATTATCCACTCTGCTGGATCTGAACTTACTTTGTCTGAAAAACTTGCTGGAACCATTGACGTTTCAGGCACGCAACCGGCAGATCTTACTAGGCCTGCCGCTGATGACGTCACTTGTTCAAGCTGCAGTTCGATATGTTCGGGTCGTTCAGATTGTTCAAAACTGTGTTTTCATTTTTTAACTTTGCTATCTTCCTATAAGCTGCTCCACTCAATTTTCGGAGTATGTTACTCATGACGATATCACTAGAATCCACGGATCATATATTGAGTATTGACAGTGAATTTGTTACTTTCACATCTCAGATCATCAGGATCTGAGTCATTTTCGTGGGATCGAGCTATTTATGGCAGCTGCGCGAACCTCACAGATATCCGTGAGCCGTTTGACCCCCAGTGACCCTCACAAGAATTGTGCTTCTTGTGGAGGTTTGGACACTGACAACACGATATAACTTACAGTAAGATATTGGGTGACGGAGGAATAAGTAAAAGCATAACGAACTCTACATTTTGACACCAGTATCGCTGACCACGTTATTATCTATATTGTCGATTATACTGTAAATATCTTGGTGAACCATATATTCGTCCGGCAGATAATGAGTTTTATGGTAGTTGGTAAAACAATTATCGACTTGTAACCATAAGTACATAACAAAATATACACGAAAAAGGGGAGCTTCTGCACTACTGATTTATATTACTGCCGATATATCCATGTTAACGGGTGCTGGGCTATTGACAATCAAATTATAAATTCTAACAAACTTTACTATTTCAAATTCTATACTACCAGTAACAAATACCTGTATCGCCCAAAACTATCCAGACCCCGTGCGGTACAACAGCGTCCCCTGGGAGTCAACTTCATTGATAGAGCGCGGTCGGCGGCCTGCAAAAACGATTATGCGTGACACCCGCAGCCGATTCCGTCGACGCTCACCTGCTCCAGTGACTGTGCGCCTTTCTGTTTTGGTATTCTGGAGTCTGCCACTACCCCTTCTTTATTCTAACAAATGCCTATAATTGCTAGGGAATTTGAAGGAACTATTCTGTAAGGACTACACTGGAATCTAGACAAGCGCATATTCAATCAATCAATTAAGCTAAACTGTGAATGATGAGGAAGAATATTTCAAAATATATTTTTCCAGATAATAGCCTGAAGCAACCGAAAATCCGAATTTTCGTATACGCAATTTCACAAAACAAAATACGTTATTAGGCCATGATAAAATATTTTTTGTGTAGGCGAAGCACACTGAGTAGCAGGTAATTCATTGTTTGGTGTGTCAACATGAGTAAAAACATGTTGGGGGTTTTGAAAAACACAAATAAATAACTGAGGTGAGGGCGGATGGGTTGATGATGTGAAGGGGCGAGGCGTATTAGGTGGGACTCAGGGAGGGAAGGTTGGAAATCTTTTAAACTTGAAGCGACCGACCCAACGGTGTGGTGGAATAGTAAGTGTGTGTGTGTGGGGGGGTCCAGATTCAAGAGGTTATTGGGGCGGCATAAATGGCAAAGGGAATTAATAACCAGGGACTACATTTTAAAATGGTGTCCATTCTTTTTCTTTTTTTTTTTGTCAAAATTTGCCGCCCCAGGCACGTGCCTCGTGTGCCTATGCGTTAATACATCCCTGATGGCGACCACAGTTGTCCAGGAAATTTCTGCATGCTGTATTTGTATTTAAAAATGACAAGGTGAAACGTTTACGAAGTGACTTTATCTACCTTTCTCTAGGATTTATATCTGATGACTAATCACTTCTAACCCACGGCATTCAGAAATTATGTTTGAAATAAAATTTAGAAGTTGCTGACCATGACACATTTGATTCATGAAAAGAAGATGGTGTAAATAACCATTTTCACATTGTTTATGATTCTGAATCGATATTGTTGTTATCTGTCAGTGTTTTGACATAAACATTATTTGTTTAATGGTATTTTCTGCTTCTGGAACCTTTCTATTTCTGCGTTTTTTCGTTGTTTTTAAAAGAAAACATATCTTGTGACGAATTAATTTGTCTCTGAAACGACAGTCATATCTCTTTTAAAAAAGGGTTCTCAACGAATTGTCAATTAAGAAGGTTAAATGAGAAATCTTGGCGAAACCAAAACTTAATGTATTTATGTTACTGGAAACTAAACATTTATTGTTTACAGGATGATCATAAGCTCTTTTTACATATTTACTTCTTAATCCCAGAAGGTAACTATCATTTCAATAGCTAACAAGTTAATTGGATCAGACGTTGTAAACAGCCATGTTGTCAACATTTTCTTCCACCTTTATACAGTAGTTTAGACAATATTTGTATTATTGGCTTGGTTTGATTTGAATTTCATGCAAAGCTACACGAGGACCATCTGTGCAAGCCGTCCTTAATTTAGCAGTGTAAATCTAGAGGGAAAACAGTTAGTCATCACCACCCACCGTTAACTTTTGGGCTACTCTTTTACCAACGAATAATACGTTTGATCGTCACATTATAACGCTCCACGGATGAAAGGGCGAGCATGTTTGGTGTGACAACGATTCGATACCGTGACCCTCAGATTACGAGATAACAGCCCCAGGCACCTGGCCATGCCGGGCCTGTAAGGTCGGATTTGTTGGAAGTAGAGACGGAACGGCGTTCCGACTATTAAAAGACAAGTATGGAAACTGTTCCCACACCACTAATAATAATTATCACATTTTTAAAGGTGCTGCAAATCTCAGGGCTAATTTCTAAAATTAGCACATTTTATTTAGACACTTAGAATAAAATGATTGTTTTGAAGAAATTAATAAACTTTTATAAACAAATTATAAATCTTAAGTATAATTAACAAGATGTTATAACAAAAGTTTCCGACTTTTCTGTAATCATGTAATACATTTATCATTGTGTTGATAATTCTTAACGATAGATGACGCTGGCACCATATATTTGGCGGTCTGTTTAATTATTTTTAAAAGAGACAAGCGTGAACTAAATGATAAAACTGACCTGGAAAAATTCTGGTCACACCTTAAAAGACTCGTCAATGATAATACAGTCGCGAAGAAATAACGTGCACCAAACATAATAACACTACAACACACACAAATAAAGAAATATTCTACACTCGAACATAATAGCACTACAACACACACAAATAAAGAAATATTCTACACTCGAACATAATAATCCTATAACATACACAAATAAAGAAATATCCTGCACTGAACATAATAACACTATAACACACACAAATAAAGAAATATCCTGCACTGAACATAATAAAACTATAGCACATACAAATAAAGAAATATCCTGCACTGAACATAATAACACTATAACACACACAAATAAAAAATAGCCGAAGTTTTCAAAGATCAAGTTCAAACTACATATAAAACTCACTCTGATCCAGACATGAATACATATTTCTACAATAAAGTCATTAATCACATATTAAACAATAAACATTAATTTGAACCAATTTTTGCAATACACTTAACTGAGACAAACACAAGACCTAACAAAAATTATGCAAATACGTTACTTACAAATGAAATATTCCTTCAAGAACTACTTGAAGCAATAAAAATACAGAAAACAAAGCTAAAACACTATTTAACCTATCTCTATCCTCAGGATGCATCCCAGTTTCTTAGAAGCTTGCTAATATATTAATATTCCATGAAAAAGGAAAGCCAGTTGTTGCGTTTTTTTTGTTTTATATAGACTGAACGCAACAGAATGACACAGATAACAGCTTGTATAATTTATTACAGTAAACTATTATATATGTAACAGATATAACGCAAATTATATATTAACAATGACAGATATTCACTTTCAACATTCAAAATTAATTACAACACAAAATGGTACTGGCCTGTATGTAATATAATGATCTAGAATGAAAGTCCAGAAACAATTCACAGTTCAATAATTTTGATGACGTTCCTTTTACGATGAATGTCCCTTGTTTTCCAATTTGCCTCGGTTTCTCTTAAACAGTCCCGTACGTGTCGACACTCAGCACAACCAGTAATTCAAATGAACCGCAAAGACTGATGAAACAAAATCACAGTTTCTGTAGATCTAGCTCTAGTCAAAAAGTTAAGTTGAATAAGCACACAGATAACGTTGGAAACTTCTCGAACAAAGACACGACTTCTTAAATTTAATATAAACTAATGACTGACTTTTTTATACTAGTAGGCCTACTTTTCTCGAACATTATCCGGAACTTCCACAGAGTAATCTGCGCATGTCTGTTTTTGCACGAGACTCTACGTCTAGACATTAGGCCGCCAAACATTTCCATTTATAGTCATATATTTGATCTACCTAATTCTAGAAATTTCTAAACGTTATTTTAAATGAATAACAACATTATTTATTGGTTTAAACTTTGAAACAATAATATAAACATGGAAATATAAATAATAGATATGGAAATCCACACAAAACGACATGTTGTCGTTTACAAAACATTTACATAACACCAGTGAATAAACCTAGTAGCTACCGACCGATCAGCCTGACCAGCTGTGTAGGTAAAATTCTTAAAAGAATAATCAGTAATAGACTCTCCACATTCTTGGAGATTGTTACGTATTTTGTTTATGTTTTATGTTTTTCGTAGACTAAACGCAACAGAAAGACACAGATAACAGCTTGTATAATTTATTACACTAAACTATTAACAGATATAATATAAATTATATAGTAACAATGACAGCTATTAAGTTTAAACATTCTAAATTAATCACAAAACAAAATCGTACTAGTTTCAACCTTCAAAATTAATCACAATACAAAATGGTACGGGCCTGTATCTAATATAATGATCTAAAATGAAAGTCTCAAATTCCAGTCTCGGGTGTGAATTTGGTCCCACGAAGAAATTCCGAAGTTTAAATGAAGAAGTTCAGAAACAGTTCACAGTTCAATAAATTCGACGAAGTTCTTTTCACGTTGCCTCTGATGAACGTCACAAATTTGTCGCCTTCAATTTTTCCGATCTGCCCGGACGTGTCGACCTTCAGCACAACCAGTAATTCGAAAGAATCGTAGAGATTGACGAAATAAAATCACAGCTTCCGTAGATCTAACTTCAGTCACAAATCCAAGTTGAATAATCACAGCAAACACTTAATCTTTCTCAAATAACTGACTCTCTTCTTTTGAAATAAAATTAATGTCTGACCCTCTTTCTCTCTCGCATCTTCGTCTGTTTATATATTGTAGGCCTAGACTCCTCGAAAAACCGCGAAACTTCTACAGAACTCCAGAGCAATCCGCGCATGTCCGTTCTTGCACGAGACTAAACGTCTAGACACGAAGTCGCCAGCATTTCATTAACAAACATATGATTGGTCTACTTAATTCAAGAAAATTCTAAATGTTACCCTAAAGGAATAACAACATATTTTATTAGTTTAAACTTCGAAACAATAATATAAATATAGAAATATGAATAATGGAAATGAAAATTTAAACACAACACGACATATTGTCGTTTACAAAATATTTACACGACATTTACATAACAGAGATGACATCAAAATTACCAGAAGAACAAAATGGATTCAGGAAATTTAGACAAACGACAGACCACCTCATCAGATTAACAGAAACCACAATAAACAGTTTCAATAAAAAAGAATGTATTGTCGCTTGTTTCCTTGATATCGAGAAACCATTCGACACTGTTTGGCACGATGGTCTTCGGTTCCGTATGAGTGAAATGGAACTACCGCGAGGAGTTATTCGCTGGTTAGTTGACTTTTTGGAAAATAGAAAGAGTAAAGTGAATGTAGAGATTGTACCTTTTCTGAATACTTAGCTCCTGAAGCTGGTGTCCCTCAGAGAGGGGTGGTTAGCCCTATACACTTCATTATGCATGTTAACAATATGCCACTGAGGGATCCAAATCATGGATTTTCTTCACAGTTCACAGATGATGTGGCAGTCTGGGAAAGTGCCGCAACACCCACGATAGCAGCCACGAACATACAACCACAACTAAATAGAATAAGTGAATAGTGTCAAAAATACAGAATAAAAATAAACACAGCAAAAACACATCTCGTAGTTTTTACGAAATTGACAAAACACAAAAATCAACAGCCAGAACTATATATGAATGGCACTCTACTCCAGATTGCCCAATCAGCAAAATTTTTAGGTCTGACCTATGATTCAAAATTAACTTGAATCAATCATGTGAACGAAATTAAAAATAAAGTTTGACGAAGAACTAACTATGCTAGGAGTCTAACTGATAAAAACATCCACAGATAACATACTAAAAATCTATAAAACATATATTAGACCACTAATAGATTATGCAGCTCCAGCATGGATAACTGTAAGTAATAAAATAATTAAAACCAAACTACAAACAATCCAAAACACACTCCTCACAACTGTATACAGATTTCTAAAAACAATATCATCTCAGCTTATTCACAAATACTCGAACATACCAACCATACCAGATAGACTCCTATACATTACAATAATG
Source organism: Carcinoscorpius rotundicauda (assembly GCA_011833715.1). Taxonomy (NCBI): domain Eukaryota; kingdom Metazoa; phylum Arthropoda; class Merostomata; order Xiphosura; family Limulidae; genus Carcinoscorpius; species Carcinoscorpius rotundicauda. The sequence goes on from CM022394.1 coordinate 130,486,919, forward strand.
TACTTTAATAAGAATTGGATGAAAAACGAATTACTATGTGAACCAGACAGGTACCTCATACATGATGAAGCTAGGCCTAAATATCTCTCTTCAGTTAACTTATATTTTAAACATAGAAATAAATAAATACATAAAATAATAATAATATATGTTAAATAATCGTAAAAAAAATTGACAAGTTTGATATTCTGCTGATACTTGTTGTTTTGAATTAAGAACAAAGCTATCTGTGCTCTGCCCATCACGGGTATCGCAACCCGGATTTAGCGTGTAAGTCCGCAGACATACCGCTGAGCCACAATGGGGCTTCTGCTGATAGAGTAAAATAATAACTCTATGTATATGAACCACAATACATGGACATTGATCAGAAAAGGATCAAATTAATATTCAGTTAGTTAACTACAAATACCAATCTGGCAAGAACATAAGTAAGGGAAGGAGGAAGATGTCATATAGAAACTGCCCACCAGGGTGTGAACTTTTCTCACCCAAACACCGAGAGAAAGAACGTGGAGTAAGAATCCTACAGATAGAAGTAGTTAGCTTTATATTATTTATCATGTATGTTTGTAATATGTCTCTGTCAGGCCTAAATTTAGGTTTAGCATCACAATTTGCTGACGATGTTGCGGTCTGGAAAAGTGACCCCACACCTTCAATTGGAGCAACAAAACTCTAACCAGTCCTGAATAATGTAAAATAATACTGAGACAAATATAAAATAAATATTAATATTACGAAAACCCAAGTAATATTATTCAGTAGATTAAACAAACTAAAAAAAGATCCAAGGTTATACACGAACGGATCACTTTTACAGATTGCAACTTCTGATAAATTTCTAGGATTAACTTATGATTCCAAATTAACGTGGATACAGCGTACAAAGAATAGAATACACATCTCCTGCCTCGATCAACATAACACAAAAATCAAACACAGAAACTAAAAAAAAAAGATTTCGAAATTCAGTTCTAACTTTAAAGTGCTTTAAAATTAACATGTACTCACACTCTTGTCTTCGGCACGGCATGGCCAAGTGCGTAAGGCGTGCGACTCGTAGTGCTAGGATCGAGGGTTCGCGCCCTCGTCGAGCTAAACATGTTCGCTCTTTCAGCCGTAGGGGCGTATAATATGGCGGTCAATCCCAGAAATCCTCAAGGAGGAGCCAATTAATCGGAAAACTACAGAATTTCACAAGGAACGTTTATAGATATCGAACTCTACAAATCGTTCAACTTTAGTAAATTAACTTCAGATGTAAGTATTTCTATGAAGACATTAAACATCATCATCGGTGAAAGTCAGCGGTGTGAGGCCAATCAAGCGAGCTAGCTTAAGCGAAGTGTGATAATATCAACTCAGAATTAATTTGTTCATCGTGAACCTGGATCGTCGATAAAATATTCAGTTGTAAACCGGATATAAGATTTAGTGTTGTTTGTAAACCTCTTGTACATAAACCGTCATTTGTCATAACTGTTAGTAATAACCGTTATTATAAAAAGTGTAACTTTTTGTTTGTATATTTGTGTTAGCAAAGCAAATTCTGTGTATTAATCTTGTGGGCAAATAAAATAAACCTGATACGTGTTAATGTGTGTGTTCTTTGTGTTTTCCGTTTAGCGAAACCACAAAGGGCTATCTGCTCAGCTCACCAAGGTGAATCGAAACCCTGGTTTTAGCATTGTAAATCCGGAGACATACCGCTGTACTAGCGGGAGCCGTATGTGTTAATATTTAATTAACTTCTAAATTCGTATTTCCCGAATTTGAAATAATAATACGTAACGTACATAACATAATAAATCAGAGACCAAATTATTTTATAATACATAACACAATGTGGTTGACCTCCCCATGAACTGGTGAAAGAGTTGCCCAAGAGTTGACAGTAGGAGTTGTTGAATAGCGTCTTCTCTCCAGCTTAACATTTAAAATTAGGGACAGCTAACTCAGTTAACCATCGAGTAGATTTGCGCGAAATTCAACAACTAAACTACATAATTTTGTTTTGTATTTGAATTATTTATAGAAATATTAATAGAAAATTTCTGAATAATCGGATCAAAAACTGGGCTGAGTGAATCTTTAACAGGAGAATCACTTGTATCTGGCAGATGCCAACTGTTAAAATTGTCTCCAAAACAGACGATTGGATTCTTCTTTTGTTAAATCCAATAGCTGTTAATGTGTGCTAAATTAATTAACTTTATCCATCAGGTAGCACCAGTTTTACTTGTTTGTGGACTTATACTACTGGAAACCAGGTTTTGATGCCAGACGTGGGCAGAGCATAGATAGCCATTTGTGTTTAAATACAAAAGAAAAAAACATTGTCCCTGACGAGAAGATGCGTCCGTGCGGTGTATCAAAAATCTAGATGTATATAACAAAATAACGAAACAGAATGTTGTGCACAGACATCAGTAAAGTGAGAGGTTTGGTATGAAACTACATTGATTCAGAAATAAAACAAAGAAATCGTTTCTTTTCGATTATTAACCTAAAGTAAGGATCCCAGGTTACTTTCCTGTCCGAAGGCACTTTTTTCATTCTAACTGAGATTGTTGTTGTTTTTACTGTTTTATTTGTTTTTCCAGTTGTTCTTTTGTTGCTTAGTTTTATTTCAACTCAACGTTTTATTTATATGTTTTTTTATAGTTGTTGTTAATACACGTAATAACTTATAAAACTTAATCCTCAGGTCGCCTGTTGTAAAAGAGCGACACGAGGACAAATTTTCACATCAGAGCCATCTATACATATTCGTTCTGGATTCTGATTGCACTATCTGTAGGCCACGTGATTTAGCCGAATAAGGATGTCAATTTGTCCACGTTGATCGGAGTGTTAGCTGAGTAGTATGGCGGTGCGCGTGACGTCTAAACGATTGTCTAGTCTTGGAGAAGGACCTCATTGGGATGAAGAATGTAAGGTTTTATGGCATGTAGACGGTTCAGCTAGTGACGTTTGTAGACTTGATGTAGACACCCAAGAAACAGAAGTTATTCACCTTAGTACGTAACTATGTTTAGCAGTATCTTTAGTAAGAAGTTTACGATAATTAGATTTGAACAACTCCAAATTTTGTACAATTGTTTAATAGTGTGGCATAAAAAAATACATTTTAACTGACGTGTTACAAACAAAAATGTGTTGGTTAAACCTGGGTGTCAAGAGACACCCATGTATTATTACCAGATTTGACCTTGAGTAAAACAAGAACCAGATACGGTGTTTGAAACCAAGAATCTACAGTAAATATATGTAAAATTTAAAATACTAATATTACCGTAACTGTACAGCTGTAACAATATGTCTTACTACGTACATCCAGCAATATTCGATCTGAAACTCAAAGTACCAGTATTACAGTTACAGATAAGGTTAACACATTACACATTACACATGGTAACCTTGTACCTTCTGATGGACTGTTATTTTTCTGTTATTAAAGCATGTTGTTGGTGTCCTCTCCTTAACTTTCGTAGCTTATGCTAAACTTTGTCAGATAAACATCACTGATGTATATAATATATAGCGTATTTCTTCATGACGATAAACCTCCTTGAAATATAAATGTATCTAAGAACGGTTGGTCTGAGTACTGACACTTTTATTGATAAGGAGGGAACGTTTCGACCTTCTCAGGTCATCTTCAGCTTAACAGAGTTTACAACAGACTGTTGCCGGACACATGTCTTAAGAACAACAGTGCAGAACTCTTTGTTTATTTTTGTTTTTTGAATTTCGCAAAAACCTACTCAAGGGCTATCTGTGCAAGCCGTCCCTAATTTAACAGTGTGAGACTAGAGGGAAGGCAGCAGGTCATCACTACCAACACCCAACTCTTGGGCGTCTCATATACCAACGAATAGTGCGTTTGACCGTCACATAATACCGCTGAAAAGATGAGAATGTTTGGTTGTATAAATATAATTGTTTTTATTTTGCGTTTCTTTATATTTTTTACCACTATGAACCTAGGGTGTTTTCTATGATCGTGTTGTGTTTATTTGATATACAGTGTTGATAAACGTGTGAAGGTTTTTTTTGTTGTTGTTCTTTGAATCTAGTTTTCATTTTTCTGCTTGTTTCTCTAACATAGAAGTCATGACATTTGGTTGTACCATTTTTTTCATGAGATATGTGTCCGTGAACCGTCAGATGCAAACTGTGTTAACCTGAAGATGACGAATTTGAATTAATGAAAATGATTTTCTAAAACAACATCAACTTGGTTATCCATTTAAAGCACTCGGTTGGCCTCCAGGTTGAGTTAAATCAGTATTTTTCACGAGTTTTACTGTTATTTCTGTAGACTCCACTTAATCATCAAGTTAAACATTTACCATTGGTAACACATTCGTTAATAGTTTTCTTATCTGCGATTAAAATATTTCGAAGGATGTTAAACATCGCTTCGCTCTTACAATGTGAAATGTTAATTTTATAAGAAAATATAAATGTGTAACAGCTGTAATTGTTCCAAACGCACATTTTTGTTCTAAATCACTCATTGCCTTAAAATTTACACAATCCGTGCTTAGCCTAATGGTTATCGTGAAGTCGCTAGTTTATGAAATGTGACGTATAACCACTCAACCCTTTTGAGGTCAGAGGTTCGCACTAAAAGTAAGGATCATCCAAACCCACTTATTCAGCCACAAGTGTTGGCGGTGGGCGCTGTATACTAGCTATCTTCCTTCCAGTTTATCAGTTAAAAATTAGGGGCAGCTACATAAAATTAACACATTTACAGTGCTGAACAAATATCTGTAATGACAAAACGCACCAGATTCCTTGACACAATCCTGGTTCAAGTAAAATATAATTAACATATAAACTTACTTTTATTTGTTTTGTTTGCACCATTTTGTTTTTAGTCTTCTTATAAATTTCATTTTTTGTGTGTGTATCGTACCTGTAGGTGGCAGAGCCGTCAGTCTCGTCATTCCTTACTCCTCAGATCCTGACAAATTGGTAGTGACTGTCGACAGACAAATAAGAAAACTGTCTTGGAAAAACCAGTCCTGTGAGTTGCTGCAGGAAGTGGACCTGGACAAACCTGAAAACCATTTTAACGATGGAAAGTGCGACAGATTCGGGAGACTATGGGCAGGTACGTGACTGGTCGTGGTCTATCAGAAGCACTACACCTCACAACTGGTGAGAGACAAGTGACAGGTAGAAAATGTTAAACATAAACGAATACGTATGTATACCAGATTGAAAATTAACAGGCAAAAGCATTTACACAAGATTATAATTGATAGAAAAATTTATATCTGTTTTAAGTTTCTTAAAACAATTACATATTATTTAGGAAAGTGAAAACTAGAATGAACAAAGACAGTTCCGTGAAAAATATTTGTTGTGTCTAAACAAAGAATATAGTCTTATTATTATTCGAAATTTAGATTATATGATACTGCGTCTTGACCATGTTTTTGTTTTTTTTTATATTTCTTTACAGGAACTATACGTTTAGAGAAAATCCCAACTGCAGTCGAACCTGAACAAGGAACATTATACAGCCTTGACTCAAACCTATCGCTTCGGAAACATGTGGAAAAAATTAACATTTCCAATGGCATGGTGTGGAATTTGGACCAGACAATCATGTTTTATATTGACTCCTTGCCTCGGAAGATCTATGTATTTGATTTTGACCTGACCCACGGAACACTAAGTGTGTCATGTTTATTAAATAAACCACATTCAAGTATATTTATGTTACTGTTGTTTTACTTCATGTTACGTCAAAAGTTAGTTTGATAAAACACAACAATATTTAAAGTATTGATCGCTAAACTGCTAGGATTTGGATCTGATTTACATCAATGTGTTTCTTATTTCTGTCATGATTCCCCATGTTATTCTAATATCCGGATTCTGATACCCATACATGTATATATATTTCAGTCCTGTTTCGATTCCAAGTGGAATTTTTAATATTATAATTGTTTGTTTTTCATTCCTTCTATTTTCAGGTAATCAACGCACTTTGGTAGATTTCAATGTTGTTCCAGCCTTCCAGGAATGTGGACTTCCTGATGGAATGACCATCGATTGTGAGGGCAAATTGTGGGTTGCATGTTATGATGGTGGGCGGGTTATTCGTGTCGATCCTGCAACAGGTCAGAGGTGTTTGAAAACTAAATTTTACAGAAAGAATAGTAAAGAAAGTTGAATTAAGATGTTTGCTTAATAACTAAAACTTACAAGTTTAATCCTTTTGATAATTATAAATTAAGGTTGTCACCCTTTGGAAACGAAAATTAACCTGATGTGTTTATCACAGCATTAACTTCATTTTTTATTATTACAGCTCAAATTTTACGCACCGTCAAATTTCCTGCACAGAATATAACCTCGTGTTGTTTTGGAGGGCCAAATTACGATGAGCTGTACGTCACATCCGCATGGGAAGGGTTGAGTGACGTCAAGAAAAAGGACCAACCACAAGCAGGTGCCGTTTTTAAAGTATCAGAGCTTGGTGTGAAGGGATTTCCTCAAGACCGTTTCGCTGGTTAAGGTCTATTAAAGTTGAGAAAGATGTATTGATAAAGAGTGAAAATACAAATATATTTAACGAATACAAGTTGTTAAATATATAAATATTTCTTTGTCACTAAAACTAAACTAAATTTGTTAGTGTTATTAATATTCTCATATAAATCTTTGTATCAGATTTTTTTTAGAAATGAAGCAATAGATTCTTCATGACAACTTATTTCAATAAATTTACATAGCATGGTTACCATGGTATCTAATCTATTGATCTGGTGAAATTATCACAATGACTCCTTCGAGTAACAGCTGGAAACCACGTATATTCAATCGAATAACACCTATATACCACAATGTCTTTTGTTAGTAACACTTGAATACTATGGGTATTTCTTTACATAGAAATATATCTCAGTAATTAAAAACTCTCGAAACCATATACTACTGCGTCCCATATATTCCCGACATCAGCAGAAAAATAACCAACATTTGGCAAAAACTAGTTACAAAATATGACATTCCAGTTAATACCAAATTTATTTAAAAACCAGACAGAAAACTGAGATCTATACTATGTAAAAACTACACTGAAAAACACCACACCAACATTATTTATAAAATACAATGTGATAACTGCCACGACAAGTAGAAAAATGGAAACCAGATTCAAAGAACACAAATAGTCACCTTGACACGTTTTAGAACACTGCAATTCAAATAAACGCAACATAACCATAGACAACACCCAAATACTAGATAAAGAAACAATCGCAAGATTAAAAAAGCCTTACTTATGCAACAACTCGACACCAAAATAAACGAACACAAAGGAACACCTTTGCACCTGTATTAATCAATGTAATCAAATATATAAGCACGCCCTCTACACTCCTACACTGAGTTACACAACACCCTACAAAAATGTGGTCAGCTATTGGTCAGTTACCTCTTTCCTTCTTTGTGAACTTTATGATGAAAAAATAAAATCGAAACGTTGTTTGCCTCTCCAGATAAAAAAATTCTCAACCCAAACCAGCCGTTTTTGCATATATATTTCTCCACAAGTGAGTTTTCTCGTCATTACTGCATAGTTGTGATTGGTCGTTACATCATGACATGTTTGGTGCGGTATAGATTCAAACCCCCGAAATTCGGATTACAAGTCCACTGCTTTAACCACCTGGCCACACCGGGCCTCCAAAAGACTGAAAGGAACACAGTTCTGTGTCATTATGTGTTATATACACCGTAACTAAGAACTTTGGACGAATCGTGTTACATGCCCCCCAGTGGCTCAGCGGTATGTTTGCGGTTTTACACACTAAAATCCGGGTTTCGATACCCGTGGTGGGCAGAGCACAGATTGCCCATTGTGTAGCTTTTTGCTTAATCTAAAACAACAACGACAGCAACAACCGTGTTACATTTTACAATAAGTAAAACTCTTTTATTCTGTGATGTATTAAGTTACAGTAGACAAGATCCCCGAGGACGTGGTAAGGACTTCTACCCGGTGTGGATGTTTACGTCAAGCGAGTTTCTTTTGTAAACCATTTTTTATACACAAGTCAGAATGACAATTTGACAGTTTTTTATTTGAAATGGTGACAATATTAAGTCCTCATTTAAGTAGAAATAATCATTCACGACATTTTGATGTCACTTGGTGGTCAATAAGGCTGTACAAAGACGTCGTCAAAACACACTGTCTACAAATACAAGTTCTGTGTACATTCACTTTTGATACTATCACCAAATGTCAAGGTTTATTGGACATATCGCTTGTCTTAATGGATGACAGTAGAAACCTAGGTTAGTCTGTATGACTTAAGACAAATCTACTTTGATCAGTGACGTTGTGGTTCATCTGGGACAATATTCAAACGTGGTTCCTTCCATTCAAAAACTTTGAACTGTCATGCCGTTATGATAAACAATTTATGTATACAGTACAAGTTGGCCAAAATATTTTGTTTTGTTTGAGTAACGACAAAACACATTAATGTTACTGTGATATATATGGATAGAAGAGTGCTCATGACAGAAAGAGCCTAGTTTTATCACAGTATACAGGTACATGTAATTCTGTTTAGTTACAATTAATTGTAACGTATCGATGTGTTTGTAATATAAGTTTAGTGTATTTGATGTATAAATATTTTTTTATAATTCAGGCTTGGTCCATCTTACTGTTGTTTATAAACAAAGATAACAAAGTGACGTCACAAGGCTAGAATTAGAATAATCCAAACAACAACAATATAAAACTAAATAGTATGCTATGTAGAAATGTACCTTATAAAGTAGTCATAGTTTAGAACTTGAGGAGAGTTTCATGTTTTCCTTATATTTTGTTAATCTGGTCTCCCGATTTTCTCAAAATGTAGAACAACGAGACTGGAACCCTGAATCGTCGAAGTCCATGCTTCACCTGCAAAGTTACATGCAAAAGACAATAACGTGACCACATGTTCATTTTAAAGAACACGCCCCGCAAACATTCTTTAATGTCTTCTGATGACCCAGTATTTAAACTTAAATTCTTATGACGGTAAATACTTAGATGAAAGTATATACATAATAACGTATCGAGTCAAAGACTCCGAGGATTTGGCAGCTTATAAAACGTGTCCATGTAAAACAAGTACAACATAACCTCAATATACCCGTAAACCTTGTAATAACTCTAGACACAGACATGAAGCCATGGAAACCACAAAATTATATTTGTTCTTCCAATTCTTATAGATATCACACACAAACGTCACAACATAAATTATCTAAAGATGTATTACCTCATTTGAACATCTCATGTCGGAAATACTGGGCAAGTTCTCATATTGAAGACAGAGCACTTGTTTATTTTAGTAACCTGATTTTTGTATGCATATGATGCGTTTATACAGAGATCAACTTCATGTAAATAGAAACACATTACATCACATATATCGTACAGAGATCAGCTTCATATCAACAGAAACACATTACATTATATATATCGTACAAAGATCAACTTCATATAAACAGAACTACATTACATCACATATATCGTACAGAGATCAACTTCATATAAACAGAAACACATTACATTATATATATCGTACAGAGATCAGCTTCATATCAACAGAAACACATTACATTATATATATCGTACAAAGATCAACTTCATATAAACAGAACTACATTACATCACATATATCGTACAGAGATCAGCTTCATATAAACAGAAACACATGACATCGCCTACAGGGTGATCTTCGTTCACACACAGCCATCCTACATCATATACAGAATCATTCTCTCTTTATAAAGAGAACCATCCTATTTTCGCATAATCACATGAGATTATTAGTACACAGGATTATCCTGTTTACATAGAACCACACCAGGATATATATATATATACAGGATCATCCTGTTGACAAAAAAAACACAGTACATCATATAAAGAGAAGATGATATAGAACCACAACATATCATATGTATATAGAATCCTCCTGTTTATACAGAACCACAATATATCATATGTATATAGAATCCTCCTGTTTACACAGATCCGCAGCACATCATATGTATATAGAATCCTCCTGTTTATACAGAACCACAACATATAATATGTATATAGAATCCTCCTGTTTACACAGAACCACAGCACATCATATGTATATAGAATCCTCCTTTCACACAGAACCACAACATATTTTATGTATATAGAATCCTCCATTCACACAGAACCACAACATATTATATGTATATAGAATCCTCCTTTCACACAGAACCGCAGCACATTATATGTATATAGAATCCTCCTGTTTACACAGAACCACAGCACATCATATAAATATAGAATCCTCCTGTTTACACAGAACCACAACAATCATATGTATATTGTTATGTAAATGTCGTGTAAATATTTTGTAAACGACAATATGTCGTGTTGTGTTTGGATTTTCATTCCTATTATCTATGTTTCCATATTTATATTATTGTTTCGAAGTTTAAACTGATAAAATATGTTGGTATTCCTTTAGGGTAACATTTAGAATTTTCTTGAATTAAGTAGACCAATCATATGTTTGTAAATGAAGTGCTGGCGACTTCGTGTCTAGACGTTTAGTCTCGTGCAAGAACGGACATGCGCGGATTGCTCTGGAGATCTGTAGAAATTTCGCGGTTATTCCAGGGGTCTAGGCCTACAATATATAAACAGAGGAAGATGCGAGAGAGATAGGAGAGTCAGACATTAGTTTTATTTCAAAAGAAGAGAGTCAGTTATTTGAGAAAGATTAAGTGTTTACATAATTATTCAACTTGGATTTGTGACTGAAGTTAGATAACAGAAGCTGTGATTTTATTTCGTTAATCCCTACAATTCATCTGAATTACTGCTTGTGCTGAGAGTCGGCGAATTTACTGAACTGTGAACTGTTTCTGAACTTATTCATTTAAGCTTCGGAATTTCTTCGTGGGACCAAATTCACATCCTAGACCGGAATTTGAGATTTTCATTTTAGATCATTATATTAGATACAAGCCAGTACCATTTTGTATTGTGATAAATTTTGAAGCTTGAAACTAGTATTATTTTGTTTCGTAATTAATTTCGAATGTTGTAACTTAATATCTGTCACTGTTATTATATAATTTATGTTATAACTGTTATATTTGTTAATAGTTTAGTGTAATAAATTATACAAGCTGTTATCTGTGTTTTTCTGTTGCGTTTAGTCTACGAAAAACATAAAACATAAAAAATACGTAACAATACAGAATCCTCCTGTTTATACAGAACCACAACACATCATATGTGTATAGAATCCTCCTGTTTACACAGAACCACAACACATCATATGTATATAGAATCCTCCTGTTGATACAGAACCACAACACATCATATGTATATAGAATCCTCCTGTTTATACAGAACCACAGCACATCATATGTATATAGAATCATCCTGTTTATACAGAACCACAGCACATCATATGTATATAGAATACTCCTGTTGACTTGGAATCTCACTACATCACATACAGCGTCATCCTCTTCACACAAATCAAGTATAAGTTTTAAACAACACAATTTTTACACATGTAACTTCGTGTCTACTTGAACATTAGAAACATTATCCTTTATCTGCACAAAATTACTTTAAACACTAAACCAAGAATGGTTCTGCGCGAGATAAAGTCACATCTCAAACATCAGTTACACCACGTGCTTCACGTGCACACAAAGTGCATTTTATACCCCAGTACTTCTGGAGGCAGAAGATAAGAGGTGTTTCTACTTTATAAAGTAAAAACAAAACGTTTTATGAGACGGTGATACAAGATCAACAGTGAGACATTGATTTACAACATAAGACTGTTGTATAGTTACTATAACATATCATTATATAGTTACTGTGATATAACACTGTTGTATAGTTACTATAACATATCATTATATAGTTACTGTGATATAATACTGTTGTATAGTTACTATAACATATCATTATATAGTTACTGTAATATAATACTGTTGTATAGTTACTATAACATATCATTATATAGTTACTGTGATATAATACTGTTGTATAGTTACTATAACATATCATTATATAGTTACTGTGATATAATACTGTTGTATAGTTACTATAACATATCATTATATAGTTACTGTGATATAATACTGTTGTATAGTTACTATAACATATCATTATATAGTTACTGTGATATAATACTGTTGTATAGTTACTATAACATATCATTATATAGTTACTGTATATAATACTGTTGTATAGTTACTATAACATATCATTATATAGTTACTGTGATATAATACTGTTGTATAGTTACTATAACATATCATTATATAGTTACTGTGATATAATACTGTTGTATAGTTACTATAACATATCATTATATAGTTACTGTGATATAATACTGTTGTATAGTTACTATAACATATCATTATATAGTTACTGTGATATAATACTGTTGTATAGTTACTATAACATATCATTATATAGTTACTGTAATAAAATACTGTTGTATAGTTACTATAACATATCATTATATAGTTACTGTGATATAATACTGTTGTATAGTTACTATAACATAATATCATTATATAGTTACTGTGATATAATACTGTTGTATAGTTACTATAACATATCATTATATAGTTACTGTGATATAATACTGTTGTATAGTTACTATAACATAATATCATTATATAGTTACTGTGATATAATACTGTTGTATTGTTACTATACATAATATCATTATATAGTTACTGTGATATAATACTGTTGCATGGTTACTATACATAATATCATTATATAGTTACTGTGATATAATACTGTTGTATAGTTACTATAACATAATATCATTAAATAGTTACTATGACATAAGACTGTTGTATACTTACTATAACATAATACTGTTGTATAGTTACTGTGATATAATACTATTACATTTTTCCCATAACAAAATACTATTATATAGTTGCCGTATTATAATACTGTTTTGTGGTTACAACACCTCAATGGTGTTACATTGTCTCATCTAAACCCTACTATAATATTGTTCCATACTATAAACATCAGATAATCATAAACACACTAATTCTTATAAACCATACAATAAACATCAGAGAAACATAAACACTCTGATCCTTATAAACCACACAATAAACATCAGAGAAACAAACATTCTGATCCTTATAAACCATACAGTAAACATCAGAAACATAAACACTCTGATCCTTATAAACCATACAGTAAACATCAGAAACATAAACACACTGGTCCTTATAAACCATACAGTAAACATCAGAAACATAAACACACTGGTCCTTATAAACGATACAATAAACATCAGAGAAACACACACAATGATCCATATAAACCACATCAAAATGGAGAACGCGACTTCAAGTTTGTGTGTAAATGGATGTGAACATTGGATTCACGGTTCTTCAGTCTGGTACACTAGAATGTGGGCACGCTCTCTCTCTGTATGGGTATTTGGATATTGATGTTTATCTACCCAGGAGGGTCAGGTCTCGATAACCTCTTCCACCTTCCTTCAAATTTTGATTTTACAACTGTCAAGTGTATTTATATATGGTACACGAGGACCAGAGTAATCCTCACTTACTCCACGCTTCGCTTCTTCTGGGTGGGGTTTTTGGTAAGTTAATTTTTTGAATACCCAAGAGGGTCAGGTGCACGAGACCTCTTCCTCCATCCCTAACTTTCATGTCGTCTACTCGTTGGAGTGTGTTATTGGGTAAACTTTGAGCCAGAGTATTACACACAACTCAGGCCCTTTTCTGGGCAATGTTCATGTATTGTCCAAATTTGTCTTTTTCTTTCAATAATTTTATTTGTTTTCTTGTGTTTTTTCTTTACTTTTAGATATATAATATTTTTTCATGTATATTATATTATAATAATAATGATAAAGAATAAAAATAAATGAATAACATGCAAAATAAAACTAGTTTTAAACGTCTATAGCATGGTGGCCACCTTGTTTTATATATATCTCCAATATATATTTATGAGAGGTACTCAGACCTGTGTTCATCATATACGTAATGATCTGTCGAGATCACTCATTAAGTTATTTTTATGCCAATTCTTATTAAAATCATTTAGTGTATTACACACGAGTCTTACACATGTTGTTCCTGTGTTTGTGTACTTGTGTATCAAAGTGGATGATGTGCTACGTGGTACTTTGTAGGCTGAAGTTAGAACTGAGTTTTGTGTTCTTTGTAGATTGTGTAACTGTTTTTGTGTTATGTTTATCCAGGCAGGAGATGTGTATTCTATTATAGGTCTAACGTATGTTTTGTAGATTGTTATTATATTATCAGGTGACGTACCTTGATTTTTACCTGAAAGACTTCTTCCATGATTTGCTCTTTTCCAGATTCTAATCAGGATATTGTTTGTATGCTGTATCCACGTTAATTTGGAATCATAAGTTAATCCTAGAAATTTATCAGAAGTTGCAGTCTGTAAAAGTGATCCGTCCGTGTATAACCTTGGATCTTTTTTTAGTTTGTTTAATCTACTGAATAATATTACTTGGGTTTTCGGAATATTAATATTTATTTTATATTTGTCTCAGTATTATTTTACATTATTCAGTACTGGATAGAGATTTGTTGCTCCAATTCAAGGAGTGGGGTCACTTTTACAGAACGCTACATCGTCAGCAAAATTGTGATGCTAAACCTAAATTTAGGTCCGAAAGAGACGAATTACAAACATACATGATAAATAATATAGGGCTAACTACTCCTCTCTGAAGGATTCTTACTCCACGCTAGTGCCGTCCAAAAATAATTAAATAGACTGCTACATATATGGTGCCAACGTCATCTATCGTGAAGAATTATAAACACAATGATAAATGTATTATATAATTTCTAATTCACAATTAAATTCTAAATTACAAATAAAGAAATTCATTAACAGAACTTGGTTCATTGTGAGTTCCTTGGACGTGGCTAGTGTTGTTCGTGGTTCATTTACTGAACAATAGTCGTCTGGTTTCCAGTTTTGAAACTAATGAACACGAGGTTTGTCACATGGTTGATTAACAACCTAGACCACGTTTCTGTAGTGATAAGGTTCACGGTGTTGAAGCCTCGTTCATATTCAGACGAACTGGACGGGATGACTTTTGAAGAACCGAATCAAGAATTCAGATCTGATGGAATATGGCGACCAGAGGCGTATTTAGGATTTCGGCGCCCCGAGGCACAAGGTTAAGTTGATACTATTGCCGCCCCCCCCTCCGTGCCACAACTTGCACCAAGCATCACCATCACAACAACAGACAAACACAGTTGTTATCATTCAAAATCAACTCAACGTTTATTTTCCAACACAATAAAAAATGAAACATCAAAATCAATTATCACTAAATATTATTCTGCGGCTGAATATACAGGCTTTCTCCTGGCCTTCTGTTCCGGAAACATGTTTATTGCATCGTCATAGTTTATTCTACAAACAGTATCACTTTCAATGGCGAGGAGTGACAGGGCATTTAGTTTATCTTCTGCCATTCTTGATCTAAAGTAATTTTTCACACGTTTGAGAGCCGAGAAAGATCTCTGTGATGTACAATTAGTTGCTGGAATGCACAGAAACATGCGCATAGCAATATCCAGGTTTAGATATACAGTTTGAAGTTCTTTAGCTTGCAGATTTCTGTATACTGCTAACGCAGAAGAGTCATCATTTTGCACTTTCATACTCACAAGATGTGCGCGGAAATGTAGACATTCATCAACGAAGCTCACTTCCAAATCATTGGGATAGAGTTTCAACAGTGTTCCAGCTTGACTGATGACATCAGTGGGTTCAAGATTTATTATCTTAAACAAATATCCAAACTTTGCGTGGATTTCAACTAAAGCAGTTTGTCTTCGCTGTAGTTTTGAGCAAAGTCTGTCAATGATCACATTGAAAACATTTACTCCAAATGCCTATCTGCCTTCTTCTACTGCCTCGGTGTCACCATCTGAAACATTTTGCTTCCTTTTTAGCTTAATTTCGTACGTCTTCATGCTGGACTTCAACATCGCCTTGTCTTCAAAATGATCGAACAGTTCTCTTGAATCTTTCACAAACTGCAGCAAGGAAGCATAAAACTCGACTACAAGCCCGATGTCCATATCAGCACTTTGCAACTTTTCACTGATAGCATTGAATCTTTCCAGTATTGTTCCCCAAACTGTGTACAAAATAGCTGTTTCTAGCGTTCCTAATTTGGAAAGAAGTCCAGCGGCCTCGTTCCTAGCGGCTGGTTTTTCCATAGAATTTCCCTCCATGGTGGTGAGGGCATCAAACACTTGTTGCCAGTTTCTGTTGAGGCTTTGACAAGCATCTTCACGAGCGGACCACCGAGTGTCACTGAGTTTCTTCAAAGAGAGACTTTCTTTATTTGCGGACAGGTGTTTTTGTAGAATTTTCCAACGATGGGTTGAAGCATTGAAGAAAACATAGAGACTTTGTAAGAGTTCGAAGAATGAACATGCTTCTCTGCAACATTCAGCAGCACAAGATTTAATGAATGTGCTGGACATGGGATATACACAGCTAAAGGATTTTTCTCCATGATACGAGCCTGGAGACCACTGTACTGACCAGACATGTTGCTGGCGTTGTCGTAAGACTGTCCACGACATTCAGAAACGTCAAGCTCATATGACTGAAGTACGCTAAGTACAACTTCTGCCAGCTGTTCAGCTTTGTGGCCCGGATTGGGTATAAAAGTCAGGAAACGTTCCATAGGTGAACCATCACTGTTCACGTACCTGATGATGAATGCCAACTGGTCAACATGGGATATACCTGGCGTCGAGTCCACGCTGATTGAGAAATATTTTGCAGTTTTGACGTCCTTTAAAATGTTCTTTAGAACAAGGTCTGCCATAAGCTGGATGAATTCGTCGCAAGTACTGAAAGACAGGTAAGACGTGGATCCCTTGCCAGCATTGCCATATCGGTGAATGTGATCAGCGAGGAAGGGGTCAAACTCCGCAACTAGTTCTAACGACATCATAAAGTTGCCGTTGTGTACTGAGCCAAACTTATCATCCCGACCTCTGAACGGAAGCCCACGCGAAGCCAACCTTTTCGCTACAGCTACCACACGAGTGAGTACATTTCTCCAGTATTTGATTTCGTCGTGCAGCTGTATGGCCATCTGGAGATCTACACGTCCCAACATGTTGCCCCTTGCTACGAGAGATAAAACTGAAGACCGATGCTCAAGAGAGTTTTCATGCTCATTTAGCCGGACAGTAGCGTTTTTCCAGTCATCAAAGACTTCGTCAGCCAGTTTGGATTTTTGTCCAAAATCAAATAAACGACAAGGAGCACAAAACAGTCTACCTTTGCTCTCTGAATAAACCAAATATGTCCGCTTACTTTTTTCCCCATTTTGCAGTTTTCTTTCAAACATGCCTTTGGTTACAGATCTGATTTTCTTCCCGTCCTTTTTCACAGAGCTCTTGAAATTCGAGTCATCGTTTTGAAGGATGGCATGTGTAGCAATATAATCTTTTGTGTAATCATCTATTATCCACTCTGCTGGATCTGAACTTACTTTGTCTGAAAAACTTGCTGGAACCATTGACGTTTCAGGCACGCAACCGGCAGATCTTACTAGGCCTGCCGCTGATGACGTCACTTGTTCAAGCTGCAGTTCGATATGTTCGGGTCGTTCAGATTGTTCAAAACTGTGTTTTCATTTTTTAACTTTGCTGTCTTCCTATAAGCTGCTCCACTCAATTTTCGGAGTATGTTACTCATGACGATATCACTAGAATCCACGGATCATATATTGAGTATTGACAGTGAATTTGTTACTTTCACATCTCAGATCATCAGGATCTGAGTCATTTTCGTGGGATCGAGCTATTTATGGCAGCTGCGCGAACCTCACAGAGATCCGTGAGCCGTTTGACCCCCAGTGACCCTCGCCCTCACAAGAATTGTGCTTCTTGTGGAGGTTTTGACACTGACAACACGATATAACTTACAGTAAGATATTGGGTGACGGAGGAATAAGTAAAAGCATAACGAACTCTACATTTTGACACCAGTATCGCTTACCACGTTATTATCTATATTGTCGATTATACTGTAAATATCTTGGTAAACCATGTATTCGTCCGGCAGATAATGAGTTTTATGGCAGTTGGTAAAACAATTATCGACTTGCAACCATAAATACATAACAAAATATACACGAAAAAGGGGAGCTTCTGCACTACTGATTTATATTACTGCCGATATATCCATGTTAACGGGTGCTGGGCTATTGACAATCAAATTATAAATTCTAACAAACTTTACTATTTCAAATTCTATACTACCAGTAACAAATACCTGTATCGCCCAAAACTATCCAGACCCCGTGCGGTACAACAGCGTCCCCTGGGAGTCAACTTCATTGATAGAGCGCGGTCGGCGGCCTGCAAAAACGATTATGCGTGACACCCACAGGCGATTCCGCCGACGCTCACCTGCTCCAGTGACTGTGCGCCTTTCTGTTCTGGTATTCTGGAGTCTGCCACTACCCCTTCTTTATTCTAACAAATGCCTATAATTACTAAGGAATTTGAAGGAACTATTCTGTAAGGACTACACTGGAATCTAGACAAGCGCATATTCAATCAATCAATTAAAAATAATCAATTAAGCTAAACTGTGAATGATGAGGAAGAATATTTCAAAATATATTTTTCCAGATTATAGCCTGAAGCAACCGAAAATCCGAATTTTCGTATACGCAATTTCACTAAACAAAATACGTTATTAGGCCATGATAAAATATTTTTTGTGTAGGCGTAGCACACTGAGTAGCAGGTAATTCATTGTTTGGTGTGTCAACATGAGTAAAAACATGTTGGGGATTTTTGAAAAACACAAATAAATAACTGAGGTGAGGGCGGATGGGTTGATGTGGGGGGGCGAGGCGTATTAGGTGGGACTCAGGGAGGGAAGGTTAGAAATCTTTTAAACTTGAAGCGACCGACCCAACGGTGTGGTGGAATAGTAATTGTGTGTGTGTGTGGGGGGGGGGTCCAGATTCAAGAGGTTATTGGGGCGGCATAAATGGCAAAGGGAATTAATAACCAGGGACTACATTTTAAAATGGTGTCCATTCTTTTTCTTTTTTTTTTTTTCAAAATTTGCCGCCCCAGGCACGTGCCTCGTGTGCCTATGCGTTAATACATCCCTGATGGCGACCACAGTTGTCCAAGAAATTTCTGCATGCTGTATTTGTATTTAAAAATGACTAGGTGAAACGTTTACGAAGTGACTTTATCTACCTTTCTCTAGGATTTATATCTGATGACTAATCACTTCTAACCCACGGCATTCAGAAATTATGTTTGAAATAAAATTTAGAAGTTGCTGACCATGACACATTTGATTCGTGAAAAGAAGATGGTGTAAATAACCATTTTCACATTGTTTATGATTCTGAATCGATATTGTTATCGGTCAGTGTTTTGACATGAACATTATTTGTTTAATGGTATTTTCTGCATCTAGAGCCTTTCTATTTCTGTGTTTTTTCGTTGAATTTAAAAGAAAAACATATCTTGTGACGAATTAATTTGTCTCTGAAACAACAGTCATATCCCTTTTAAAAAAGGGTTCTCAACGAATTGTCAATTAAGAAGGTTAAATGAGAAATCTTAATGTATTTATTTCACTGGAAACTAAACATTTATTGTTTACAGGATGATCATAAGCTCTTTTTACATATTTACTTCTTAATCCCAGAAGGTAACTATCATTTCAATAGCTAACAAGTTAATTGGATCAGACGTTGTAAACAGCCATGTTGTCAACATTTTCTTCCACCTTTATACAGTAGTTTAGATAATATTTGTATTGGTTTGATTTGAATTTCATGCAAAGCTACACGAGGGCCATCTGTGCAAGCCGTCCTTAATTTAGCAGTGTAAATCTAGAGGGAAAACAGTTAGTCATCACCACCCACCGTTAACTTTTGGGCTACTCTTTTACCAACGAATAATACGTTTGATCGTCACATTATAACGCTCCACGGATGAAAGGGCGAGCATGTTTGGTGTGACAACGATTCGATACCGTGACCCTCAGATTACGAGATAACAGCCCCAACCACCTGGCCATGCCGGGCCTGTAAGGTCGGATTTGTTGAAAGTAGAGACGGAACGGCGTTCCGACTATTAAAAGACAAGTATGGAAACTGTTCCCACACCACTAATAATAATTATCACATTTTTAAAGGTGCTGCAAATCTCAGGGCTAATTTCTAAAATTAGCACATTTTATTTAGACACTTAGAATAAAATGATTGTTTTAAAGAAATTAATAAACTTTTATAAACAAATTATAAATCTTAAGTATAATTAACAAGATGTTATAACAAAAGTTTCCGACTTTTCTGTAATCATGTAATACATTTATCATTGTGTTGATAATTCTTAACGATAGATGACGCTGGCACCATATATTTGGCGGTCTGTTTAATTATTTTTAAAAGAGACAAGCGTGAACTAAATGATAAAACTGACCTGGAAAAATTCTGGTCACACCTTAAAAGACTCGTCAATGATAATACAGTCGCGAAGAAATAACATGCACCAAACATAATAGCACTACAACACACACAAATAAAGAAATATTCTACACTAGAACATAATAACACTATAACACACACAAATAAAGAAATATCCTGCACTGAACATAATAATCCTATAACATACACAAATAAAGAAATATCCTGCACTGAACATAATAACACTATAACACACACAAATAAAGAAATATCCTGCACTGAACATAATAACATTATAACACAAACAAATAAAGAAATATCCTGCACTGAACATAATAACACTATAACACACACAAATAAAAAATAGCCGAAGTTTTCAAAGATCAAGTTCAAACTACATATAAAACTCACTCTGATCCAGACATGAATACATATTTCTACAATAAAGTCATTAATCACATATTAAACAATAAACATTAATTTGAACCAATTTTTGCAATACACTTAACTGAGACAAACCCAAGACCTAACAAAAATTATGCAAATACGTTACTTACAAATGAAATATTCCTTCAAGAACTACTTGAAGCAATAAAAATACAGAAAACAAAGCTAAAACACTATTTAACCTATCTCTATCCTCAGGATGCATCCCAGTTTCTTAGAAGCTTGCTAATATATTAATATTCCATGAAAAAGGAAAGCCAGTTGTTGCGTTTTTTTGTTTTATATAGACTGAACGCAACAGAAAGACACAGATAACAGCTTGTATAATTTATTACAGTAAACTATTATATATGTAACAGATATAACGCAAATTATATATTAACAATGACAGATATTCACTTTCAACATTCAAAATTAATTACAACACAAAATGGTACTGGCCTGTATGTAATATAATGATCTAGAATGAAAGTCCAGAAACAATTCACAGTTCAATAATTTTGATGACGTTCCTTTTACGATGAATGTCCCTTGTTTTCCAATTTGCCTCGGTTTCTCTTAAACGGTCCCGTACGTGTCGACACTCAGCACAACCAGTAATTCAAATGAACCGCAAAGACTGATGAAACAAAATCACAGTTTCTGTAGATCTAGCTCTAGTCAAAAAGTTAAGTTGAATAACCACACAGATAACGTTGGAAACTTCTCGAACAAAGACACGACTTCTTGAATTTAATATAAACTAATGACTGACTTTTTTATACTAGTAGGCCTACTTTTCTCGAACATTATCCGGAACTTCCACAGAGTAATCTGCGCATGTCTGTTTTTGCACGAGACTCTACGTCTAGACATTAGGCCGCCAAACATTTCCATTTATAGTCATATATTTGATCTACCTAATTCTAGAAATTTCTAAACGTTATTTTAAATGAATAACAACATTATTTATTGGTTTAAACTTTGAAACAATAATATAAACATGGAAATATAAATAATAGATATGGAAATCCACACAAAACGACATGTTGTCGTTTACAAAACATTTACATAACACCAGTGAATAAACCTAGTAGCTACCGACCGATCAGCCTGACCAGCTGTGTAGGTAAAATTCTTAAAAGAATAATCAGTAATAGACTCTCCACATTCTTGGAGATTGTTACGTATTTTGTTTATGTTTTATGTTTTTCGTAGACTAAACGCAACAGAAAGACACAGATAACAGCTTGTATAATTTATTACACTAAACTATTAACAGATATAATATAAATTATATAGTAACAATGACAGCTATTAAGTTTAAACATTCTAAATTAATCACAAAACAAAATCGTACTAGTTTCAACCTTCAAAATTAATCACAATACAAAATGGTACGGGCCTGTATCTAATATAATGATCTAAAATGAAAGTCTCAAATTCCAGTCTCGGGTGTGAATTTGGTCCCACGAAGAAATTCCAAAGTTTAAATGAAGAAGTTCAGAAACAGTTCACAGTTCAATAAATTCGACGAAGTTCTTTTCACGTTGCCTCTGATGAACGTCACAAATTTGTCGCCTTCAATTTTTCCGATCTGCCCGGACGTGTCGACCTTCAGCACAACCAGTAATTCGAAATAATCGTAGAGATTGACGAAATAAAATCACAGCTTCCGTAGATCTAACTTCAGTCACAAATCCAAGTTGAATAATCACAGCAAACACTTAATCTTTCTCAAATAACTGACTCTCTTCTTTTGAAATAAAATTAATGTCTGACCCTCTTTCTCTCTCGCATCTTCGTCTGTTTATATATTGTAGGCCTAGACTCCTCGAAAAACCGCGAAACTTCTACAGAACTCCAGAGCAATCCACGCATGTCCGTTCTTGCACGAGACTAAACGTCTAGACACGAAGTCGCCAGCATTTCATTAACAAACATATGATTGGTCTACTTAATTCAAGAAAATTCTAAATGTTACCCTAAAGGAATAACAACATATTTTATTAGTTTAAACTTCGAAACAATAATATAAATATAGAAATATGAATAATGGAAATGAAAATTTAAACACAACACGACATATTGTCGTTTACAAAATATTTACACGACATTTACATAACAGAGATGACATCAAAATTACCAGAAGAACAAAATGGATTCAGGAAATTTAGACAAACGACAGACCACCTCATCAGATTAACAGAAACCACAATAAACAGTTTCAATAAAAAAGAATGTATTGTCGCTTGTTTCCTTGATATCGAGAAACCATTCGACACTGTTTGGCACGATGGTCTTCGGTTCCGTATGAGTGAAATGGAACTACCGCGAGGAGTTATTCGCTGGTTAGTTGACTTTTTGGAAAATAGAAAGAGTAAAGTGAATGTAGAGATTGTACCTTTTCTGAATACTTAGCTCCTGAAGCTGGTGTCCCTCAGAGAGGGGTGGTTAGCCCTATACACTTCATTATGCATGTTAACAATATGCCACTGAGGGATCCAAATCATGGATTTTCTTCACAGTTCACAGATGATGTGGCAGTCTGGGAAAGTGCCGCAACACCCACGATAGCAGCCACGAACATACAACCACAACTAAATAGAATAAGTGAATAGTGTCAAAAATACAGAATAAAAATAAACACAGCAAAAACACATCTCGTAGTTTTTACGAAATTGACAAAACACAAAAATCAACAGCCAGAACTATATATGAATGGCACTCTACTCCAGATTGCCCAATCAGCAAAATTTTTAGGTCTGACCTATGATTCAAAATTAACTTGAATCAATCATGTGAAAGAAATTAAAAATAAAGTTTGACGAAGAACTAACTATGCTAGGAGTCTAACTGATAAAAACATCCACAGATAACATACTAAAAATCTATAAAACATATATTAGACCACTAATAGATTATGCAGCTCCAGCATGGATAACTGTAAGTAATAAAATAATTAAAACCAAACTACAAACAATCCAAAACAAACTCCTCACAACTGTATACAGACTTCTAAAAACAATATCATCTCAGCTTATTCACAAATACTCGAACATACCAACCATACCAGATAGACTCCTATACATTACAATAATGTACTTTAATAAGAATTGGATGAAAAACGAATTACTATGTGAACTAGACAGGTACCTCATACATGATGAAGCTAGGCCTAAATATCTCTCTTCAGTTAACTTATATTTTAAACATAGAAATAAATAAATACATAAAATAATAATAATATATGTTAAATAATCGTAAAAAAAATTGACAAGTTTGATATTCTGCTGATACTTGTTGTTTTGAATTAAGAACAAAGCTATCTGTGCTCTGCCCATCACGGGTATCGCAACCCGGATTTAGCGTGTAAGTCCGCAGACATACCGCTGAGCCACAATGGGGCTTCTGCTGATAGAGTAAAATAATAACTCTATGTATATGAACCACAATACATGGACATTGATCAGAAAAGGATCAAATTAATATTCAGTTAGTTAACTACAAATACCAATCTGGCAAGAACATAAGTAAGGGAAGGAGGAAGATGTCATATAGAAACTGCCCACCAGGGTGTGAACTTTTCTCACCCAAACACCGAGAGAAAGAACGTGGAGTAAGAATCCTACATATAGAAGTAGTTAGCTTTATATTATTTATCATGTATGTTTGTAATATGTCTCTGTCAGGTCTAAATTTAGGTTTAGCATCACAATTTGCTGACGATGTAGCGGTCTGGAAAAGTGACCCCACACCTTCAATTGGAGCAACAAATCTCTAACCAGTCCTGAATAATGTAAAATAATACTGAGACAAATATAAAATAAATATTAATATTACGAAAACCCAAGTAATATTATTCAGTAAATTAAACAAACTAAAAAAAGATCCAAGGTTATACACGAACGGATCACTTTTACAGATTGCAACTTCTGATAAATTTCTAGGATTAACTTATGATTCCAAATTAACGTGGATACAGCGTACAAAGAATATCCTGATTAGAATCTGGAAAAGAGCAAATCATGGAAGAAGTCTTTCAGGTAAAAATCAAGGTACGTCATCTGATAATATAATGAAAATCTTCAAAACATACGTTAGACCAATAATAGAATACACATCTCCTGCCTCGATCAACATAACACAAAAATCAAATACAGAAACTAAAAAAAAAAGAATTCGAAATTCAGTTCTAACTTTAAAGTGCTTTAAAATTAACATGTACTCACACTCTTGTCTTCGGCACGGCATGGCCAAGTGCGTAAGGCGTGCGACTCGTAGTGCTAGGGTCGAGGGTTCGCGCCCTCGTCGAGCTAAACATGTTCGCTCTTTCAGCCGTAGGGGCGTATAATATGGCGGTTAATCCCAGGAATCCTCAAGGAGGGGCCAATTAATCGGAAAACTACAGAATTTCACAAGGAACGTTTATAGATATCGAACTCTACAAATCGTTCAACTTTAGTAAATTAACTTCAGATGTAAGTATTTCTATGAAGACATCAAACATCATCATCGGTGAAAGTCAGCGGTGTGAGGCCAATCAAGCGAGCTAGCTTAAGCGAAGTGTGATAATATCAACTCAGAATTAATTTGTTCATCGTGAAGCTGGATCGTCGATAAAATATTCAGTTGTAAACCGGATATAAGATTTAGTGTTGTTTGTAAACCTCTTGTACATAAACCGTCATTTGTCATAACTGTTAGTAATAACCGTTATTATAAAAAGTGTAACTTTTTGTTTGTATATTTGTGTTAGCAAAGCAAATTCTGTGTATTAATCTTGTGGGCAAATAAAATAAACCTGATACGTGTTAATGTGTGTGTTCTTTGTGTTTTCCGTTTAGCGAAACCACAAAGGGCTATCTGCTCAGCTCACCAAGGTGAATCGAAACCCTGGTTTTAGCATTATAAATCCGGAGACATACCGCTGTACTAGCGGGAGCCGTATGTGTTAATATTTAATTAACTTCTAAATTCGTATTTCCCGAATTTGAAATAATAATACGTAACGTACATAACATAATAAATCAGAGACCAAATTATTTTATAACACATAACACAATGTGGTTGACCTCCCCATGAACTGGTGAAAGAGTTGCCCAAGAGTTGACAGTAGGAGTTGTTGAATAGCGTCTTCTCTCCAGCTTAACATTTAAAATTAGGGACAGCTAACTCAGTTAACCATCGAGTAGATTTGCGCGAAATTCAACAACTAAACTACATAATTTTGTTTTGTATTTGAATTATTTATAGAAATATTAATAGAAAATTTCTGAATAATCGGATCAAAAACTGGGCTGAGTGAATCTTTAACAGGAGAATCACTTGTATCTGGCAGATGCCAACTGTTAAAATTGTCTCCAAAACAGACGATTGGATTCTTCTTTTGTTAAATCCAATAGCTGTTAATGTGTGCTAAATTAATTAACTTTATCCATCAGGTAGCACCAGTTTTACTTGTCTGTGGACTTATACTACTGGAAACCAGGTTTTGATGCCAGACGTGGGCAGAGCATAGATAGCCATTTGTGTTTAAATACAAAAGAAAAAAACATTGTCCCTGACGAGAAGATGTGTGCGTGCGGTGTATCAAAAAACTAGATGTATATAACAAAATAACGAAACAGAATGTTGTGCACAGACATCAGTAAAGTGAGAGGTTTGGTATGAAACTACATTGATTCAGAAATAAAACAAAGAAATCGTTTCTTTTCGATTATTAACCTAAAGTAAGGATCCAGGTTACTTTCCTGTCCTAAGGCACTTTTTTCATTCTAACTGAGATTGTTGTTGTTTTTACTGTTTTATTTGTTTTTCCAGTTGTTCTTTTGTTGCTTAGTTTTATTTCAACTCAACGTTTTATTTATATGTTTTTTTATAGTTGTTGTTAATACACGTAATAACTTATAAAACTTAATCCTCAGGTCCCCTGTTGTAAAAGAGCGACACGAGGACAAATTTTCACATCAGAGCCATCTATACATATTCGTTCTGGATTCTGATTGCACTATCTGTAGGCCACGTGATTTAGCCGAATAAGGATGTCAATTTGTCCACGTTGATCGTAGTGTTAGCTGAGTAGTATGGCGGTGCGCGTGACGTCTAAACGATTGTCTAGTCTTGGAGAAGGACCTCATTGGGATGAAGAATGTAAGGTTTTATGGCATGTAGACGGTTCAGCTAGTGACGTTTGTAGACTTGATGTAAACACCCAAGAAACAGAAGTTATTCACCTTAGTACGTAACTATGTTTAGCAGTATCTTTAGTAAGAAGTTTACGATAATTAGATTTGAACAACTCCAAATTTTGTACAATTGTTTAATAGTGTGGCATAAAAAAATACATTTTAACTGACGTGTTACAAACAAAAATGTGTTGGTTAAACCTGGGTGTCAAGAGACACCCATGTATTATTACCAGATTTGACCTTGAGTAAAACAAGAACCAGATACGGTGTTTGAAACCAAGAATCTACAGTAAATATATGTAAAATTTAAAATACTAATATTACCGTAACTGTACAGCTGTAACAATATGTCTTACTACGTACATCCAGCAATATTCGATCTGAAACTCAAAGTACCAGTATTACAGTTACAGATAAGGTTAACACATTACACATTACACATGGTAACCTTGTACCTTCTGATGGACTGTTATTTTTCTGTTATTAAAGCATGTTGTTGGTGTCCTCTCCTTAACTTTCGTAGCTTATGCTAAACTTTGTCAGATAAACATCACTGATGTATATAATATATAGCGTATTTCTTCATGACGATAAACCTCCTTGAAATATAAATGTATCTAAGAACGGTTGGTCTGAGTACTGACACTTTTATTGATAAGGAGGGAACGTTTCGACCTTCTCAGGTCATCTTCAGCTTAACAGAGTTTACAACAGACTGTTGCCGGACACATGTCTTAAGAACAACAGTGCAGAACTCTTTGTTTATTTTTGTTTTTTGAATTTCGCAAAAACCTACTCAAGGGCTATCTGTGCAAGCCGTCCCTAATTTAACAGTGTGAGACTAGAGGGAAGGCAGCAGGTCATCACTACCAACACCCAACTCTTGGGCGTCTCATATACCAACGAATAGTGCGTTTGACCGTCACATAATACCGCTGAAAAGATGAGAATGTTTGGTTGTATAAATATAATTGTTTTTATTTTGCGTTTCTTTATATTTTTTACCACTATGAACCTAGGTGTTTTCTATGATCGTGTTGTGTTTATTTGATATACAGTGTTGATAAACGTGTGAAGGTTTTTTTTGTTGTTGTTCTTTGAATCTAGTTTTCATTTTTCTGCTTGTTTCTCTAACATAGAAGTCATGACATTTGGTTGTACCATTTTTTTCATGAGATATGTGTCCGTGAACCGTCAGATGCAAACTGTGTTAACCTGAAGATGACGAATTTGAATTAATGAAAATGATTTTCTAAAACAACATCAACTTGGTTATCCATTTAAAGCACTCGGTTGGCCTCCAGGTTGAGTTAAATCAGTATTTTTCACGAGTTTTACTGTTATTTCTGTAGACTCCACTTAATCATCAAGTTAAACATTTACCATTGGTAACACATTCGTTAATAGTTTTCTTATCTGCGATTAAAATATTTCGAAGGATGTTAAACATCGCTTCGCTCTTACAATGTGAAATGTTAATTTTATAAGAAAATATAAATGTGTAACAGCTGTAATTGTTCCAAACGCACATTTTTGTTCTAAATCACTCATTGCCTTAAAATTTACACAATCCGTGCTTAGCCTAATGGTTATCGTGAAGTCGCTAGTTTATGAAATGTGACGTATAACCACTCAACCCTTTTGAGGTCAGAGGTTCGCACTAAAAGTAAGGATCATCCAAACCCACTTATTCAGCCACAAGTGTTGGCGGTGGGCGCTGTATACTAGCTATCTTCCTTCCAGTTTATCAGTTAAAAATTAGGGGCAGCTACATAAAATTAACACATTTACAGTGCTGAACAAATATCTGTAATGACAAAACGCACCAGATTCCTTGACACAATCCTGGTTCAAGTAAAATATAATTAACATATAAACTTACTTTTATTTGTTTTGTTTGCACCATTTTGTTTTTAGTCTTCTTATAAATTTCATTTTTTGTGTGTGTATCGTACCTGTAGGTGGCAGAGCCGTCAGTCTCGTCATTCCTTACTCCTCAGATCCTGACAAATTGGTAGTGACTGTCGACAGACAAATAAGAAAACTGTCTTGGAAAAACCAGTCCTGTGAGTTGCTGCAGGAAGTGGACCTGGACAAACCTGAAAACCATTTTAACGATGGAAAGTGCGACAGATTCGGGAGACTATGGGCAGGTACGTGACTGGTCGTGGTCTATCAGAAGCACTACACCTCACAACTGGTGAGAGACAAGTGACAGGTAGAAAATGTTAAACATAAACGAATACGTATGTATACCAGATTGAAAATTTAACAGGCAAAAGCATTTACACAAGATTATAATTGATAGAAAAATTTATATCTGTTTTAAGTTTCTTAAAACAATTACATATTATTTAGGAAAGTGAAAACTAGAATGAACAAAGACAGTTCCGTGAAAAATATTTGTTGTGTCTAAACAAAGAATATAGTCTTATTATTATTCGAAATTTAGATTATATGATACTGCGTCTTGACCATGTTCTTGTTTTTTTTATATTTCTTTACAGGAACTATACGTTTAGAGAAAATCCCAACTGCAGTCGAACCTGAACAAGGAACATTATACAGCCTTGACTCAAACCTGTCGCTTCGGAAACATGTGGAAAAAATTAACATTTCCAATGGCATGGTGTGGAATTTGGACCAGACAATCATGTTTTATATTGACTCCTTGCCTCGGAAGATCTATGTATTTGATTTTGACCTGACCCACGGAACACTAAGTGTGTCATGTTTATTTAATAAACCACATTCAAGTATATTTATGTTACTGTTGTTTTACTTCATGTTACGTCAAAAGTTAGTTTGATAGAACACAACAATATTTAAAGTATTGATCGCTAAACTGCTAGGATTTGGATCTGATTTACATCAATGTGTTTCTTATTTCTGTCATGATTCCCCATGTTATTCTAATATCCGGATTCTGATACCCATACATGTATATATATTTCAGTCCTGTTTCGATTCCAAGTGGAATTTTTAATATAATAATTGTTTGTTTTTCATTCCTTCTATTTTCAGGTAATCAACGCACTTTGGTAGATTTCAATGTTGTTCCAGCCTTCCAGGAATGTGGACTTCCTGATGGAATGACCATCGATTGTGAGGGCAAATTGTGGGTTGCATGTTATGATGGTGGGCGGGTTATTTGTGTCGATCCTGCAACAGGTCAGAGGTGTTTGAAAACTAAATTTTACAGAAAGAATAGTAAAAAAAGTTGAATTAAGATGTTTGATAATAACTAAAACTTACAAGTTTAATCCTTTTGATAATTATAAATTAAGGTTGTCACCCTTTGTAAACGAAAATTAACCTGATGTGTTTATCACAGCATTAACTTCATTTTTTATTATTACAGCTCAAATTTTACGCACCGTCAAATTTCCTGCACAGAATATAACCTCGTGTTGTTTTGGAGGGCCAAATTACGATGAGCTGTACGTCACATCCGCATGGGAAGGGTTGAGTGACGTCAAGAAAAAGGACCAACCACAAGCAGGTGCCGTTTTTAAAGTATCAGAGCTTGGTGTGAAGGGATTTCCTCAAGACCGTTTCGCTGGTTAAGGTCTATTAAAGTTGAGAAAGATGTATTGATAAAGAGTGAAAATACAAATATATTTAACGAATACAAGTTGTTAAATATATAAATATTTCTTTGTCACTAAAACTAAACTAAATTTGTTAGTGTTATTAATATTCTCATATAAATCTTTGTATCAGATTTTTTTCAGAAATGAAGCAATAGATTCTTCATGACAACTTATTTCAATAAATTTACATAGCATGGTTACCATGGTATCTAATCTATTGATCTGGTGAAATTATCACAATGACTCCTTCGAGTAACAGCTGGAAACCACGTATATTCAATCGAATAACACCTATATACCACAATGTCTTTTGTTAGTAACACTTGAATACTATGGGTATTTCTTTACATAGAAATATATCTCAGTAATTAAAAACTCTCGAAACCATATACTACTGCGTCCCATATATTCCCGACATCAGCAGAAAAATAACCAACATTTGGCAAAAACTAGTTACAAAATATAACACCAAAATAAACGAACACAAAGGAACACCTTTGCACCTGTATTAATCAATGTAATCAAATATATAAGCACGCCCTCTACACTCCTACACTGAGTTACACAACACCCTACAAAAATGTGGTCAGCTATTGGTCAGTTACCTCTTTCCTTCTTTGTGAACTTTATGATGAAAAAATAAAATCGAAACGTTGTTTGCCTCTCCAGATAAAAAAATTCTCAACCCAAACCAGCCGTTTTTGCATATATATTTCTCCACAAGTGAGTTTTCTCGTCATTACTGCATAGTTGTGATTGGTCGTAACATCATGACATGTTTGGTGCGGTATAGATTCAAACCCCCGAAATTCGGATTACAAGTCCACTGCTTTAACCACCTGGCCACACCGGGCCTCCAAAAGACTGAAAGGAACACAGTTCTGTGTCATTATGAGTTATATACACCGTAACTAAGAACTTTGGACGAATCGTGTTACATGCCCCCCAGTGGCTCAGCGGTATGTTTGCGGTTTTACACACTAAAATCCGGGTTTCGATACCCGTGGTGGGCAGAGCACAGATTGCCCATTGTGTAGCTTTTTGCTTAATCTAAAACAACAACGACAGCAACAACCGTGTTACATTTTACAATAAGTAAAACTCTTTTATTCTGTGATGTATTAAGTTACAGTAGACAAGATCCCCGAGGACGTGGTAAGGACTTCTACCCGGTGTGGATGTTTACGTCAAGCGAGTTTCTTTTGTAAACCATTTTTTATACACAAGTCAGAATGACAATTTGACAGTTTTTTATTTGAAATGGTGACAATATTAAGTCCTCATTTAAGTAGAAATAATCATTCACGACATTTTGATGTCACTTGGTGGTCAATAAGGCTGTACAAAGACGTCGTCAAAACACACTGTCTACAAATACAAGTTCTGTGTACATTCACTTTTGATACTATCACCAAATGTCAAGGTTTATTGGACATATCGCTTGTCTTAATGGATGACAGTAGAAACCTAGGTTAGTCTGTATGACTTAAGACAAATCTACTTTGATCAGTGACGTTGTGGTTCATCTGGGACAATATTCAAACGTGGTTCCTTCCATTCAAAAACTTTGAACTGTCATGCCGTTATGATAAACAATTTATGTATACAGTACAAGTTGGCCAAAATATTTTGTTTTGTTTGAGTAACGACAAAACACATTAATGTTACTGTGATATATATGGATAGAAGAGTGCTCATGACAGAATGAGCCTAGTTTTATCACAGTATACAGGTACATGTAATTCTGTTTAGTTACAATTAATTGTAACGTATCGATGTGTTTGTAATATAAGTTTAGTGTATTTGATGTATAAATATTTTTTTATAATTCAGGCTTGGTCCATCTTACTGTTGTTTATAAACAAAGATAACAAAGTGACGTCACAAGGCTAGAATTAGAATAATCCAAACAACAACAATATAAAACTAAATAGTATGCTATGTAGAAATGTACCTTATAAAGTAGTCATAGTTTAGAACTTGAGGAGAGTTTCATGTTTTCCTTATATTTTGTTAATCTGGTCTCCCGATTTTCTCAAAATGTAGAACAACGAGACTGGAACCCTGAATCGTCGAAGTCCATGCTTCACCTGCAAAGTTACATGCAAAAGACAATAACGTGACCACATGTTCATTTTAAAGAACACGCCCCGCAAACATTCTTTAATGTCTTCTGATGACCCAGTATTTAAACTTAAATTCTTATGACGGTAAATCCTTAGATGAAAGTATATACATAATAACGTATCGAGTCAAAGACTCCGAGGATTTGGCAGCTTATAAAACGTGTCCATGTAAAACAAGTACAACATAACCTCAATATACCCGTAAACCTTGTAATAACTCTAGACACAGACATGAAGCCATGGAAACCACAAAATTATATTTGTTCTTCCAATTCTTATAGATATCACACACAAACGTCACAACATAAATTATCTAAAGATGTATTACCTCATTTGAACATCTCATGTCGGAAATACTGGGCAAGTTCTCATATTGAAGACAGAGCACTTGTTTATTTTAGTAACCTGATTTTTGTATGCATATGATGCGTTTATACAGAGATCAACTTCATGTAAATAGAAACACATTACATCACATATATCGTACAGAGATCAGCTTCATATCAACAGAAACACATTACATTATATATATCGTACAAAGATCAACTTCATATAAACAGAACTACATTACATCACATATATCGTACAGAGATCAACTTCATATAAACAGAAACACATTACATTATATATATCGTACAGAGATCAGCTTCATATCAACAGAAACACATTACATTATATATATCGTACAAAGATCAACTTCATATAAACAGAACTACATTACATCACATATATCGTACAGAGATCAGCTTCATATAAACAGAAACACATGACATCGCCTACAGGGTGATCTTCGTTCACACACAGCCATCCTACATCATATACAGAATCATTCTCTCTTTATAAAGAGAACCATCCTATTTTCGCATAATCACATGAGATTATTAGTACACAGGATTATCCTGTTTACATAGAACCACACCAGGATATATATATATATACAGGATCATCCTGTTGACAAAAAAAACACAGTACATCATATAAAGAGAAGATGATATAGAACCACAACATATCATATGTATATAGAATCCTCCTGTTTATACAGAACCACAATATATCATATGTATATAGAATCCTCCTGTTTACACAGATCCGCAGCACATCATATGTATATAGAATCCTCCTGTTTATACAGAACCACAACATATAATATGTATATAGAATCCTCCTGTTTACACAGAACCACAGCACATCATATGTATATAGAATCATCCTTTCACACAGAACCACAACATATTTTATGTATATAGAATCCTCCATTCACACAGAACCACAACATATTATATGTATATAGAATCCTCCTTTCACACAGAACCGCAGCACATTATATGTATATAGAATCCTCCTGTTTACACAGAACCACAGCACATCATATAAATATAGAATCCTCCTGTTTACACAGAACCACAACAATCATATGTATATTGTTATGTAAATGTCGTGTAAATATTTTGTAAACGACAATATGTCGTGTTGTGTTTGGATTTTCATTCCTATTATCTATGTTTCCATATTTATATTATTGTTTCGAAGTTTAAACTGATAAAATATGTTGGTATTCCTTTAGGGTAACATTTAGAATTTTCTTGAATTAAGTAGACCAATCACATGTTTGTAAATGAAGTGCTGGCGACTTCGTGTCTAGACGTTTAGTCTCGTGCAAGAACGGACATGCGCGGATTGCTCTGGAGATCTGTAGAAATTTCGCGGTTATTCCAGGGGTCTAGGCCTACAATATATAAACAGAGGAAGATGCGAGAGAGATAGGAGAGTCAGACATTAGTTTTATTTCAAAAGAAGAGAGTCAGTTATTTGAGAAAGATTAAGTGTTTACTTAATTATTCAACTTGGATTTGTGACTGAAGTTAGATAACAGAAGCTGTGATTTTATTTCGTTAATCCCTACAATTCATCTGAATTACTGCTTGTGCTGAGAGTCGGCGAATTTACTGAACTGTGAACTGTTTCTGAACTTATTCATTTAAGCTTCGGAATTTCTTCGTGGGACCAAATTCACATCCTAGACCGGAATTTGAGATTTTCATTTTAGATCATTATATTAGATACAAGCCAGTACCATTTTGTATTGTGATAAATTTTGAAGCTTGAAACTAGTATTATTTTGTTTCGTAATTAATTTCGAATGTCGTAACTTAATATCTGTCACTGTTATTATATAATTTATGTTATAACTGTTATATTTGTTAATAGTTTAGTGTAATAAATTATACAAGCTGTTATCTGTGTTTTTCTGTTGCGTTTAGTCTACGAAAAACATAAAACATAAAAAATACGTAACAATACAGAATCCTCCTGTTTATACAGAACCACAACACATCATATGTGTATAGAATCCTCCTGTTTACACAGAACCACAACACATCATATGTATATAGAATCCTCCTGTTGATACAGAACCACAACACATCATATGTATATGGAATCCTCCTGTTTATACAGAACCACAGCACATCATATGTATATAGAATCATCCTGTTTATACAGAACCACAGCACATCATATGTATATAGAATACTCCTGTTGACTTGGAATCTCACTACATCACATACAGCGTCATCCTCTTCACACAAATCAAGTATAAGTTTTAAACAACACAATTTTTACACATGTAACTTCGTGTCTACTTGAACATTAGAAACATTATCCTTTATCTGCACAAAATTACTTTAAACACTAAACCAAGAATGGTTCTGCGCGAGATAAAGTCACATCTCAAACATCAGTTACACCACGTGCTTCACGTGCACACAAAGTGCATTTTATACCCCAGTACTTCTGGAGGCAGAAGATAAGAGGTGTTTCTACTTTATAAAGTAAAAACAAAACGTTTTATGAGACGGTGATACAAGATCAACAGTGAGACATTGATTTACAACATAAGACTGTTGTATAGTTACTATAACATATCATTATATAGTTACTGTGATATAATACTGTTGTATAGTTACTATAACATATCATTATATAGTTACTGTGATATAATACTGTTGTATAGTTACTATAACATATCATTATATAGTTACTGTAATATAATACTGTTGTATAGTTACTATAACATATCATTATATAGTTACTGTGATATAATACTGTTGTATAGTTACTATAACATAATATCATTATATAGTTACTGTGATATAATACTGTTGTATAGTTACTATAACATATCATTATATAGTTACTGTGATATAATACTGTTGTATAGTTACTATAACATATCATTATATAGTTACTGTGATATAATACTGTTGTATAGTTACTATAACATATCATTATATAGTTACTGTAATATAATACTGTTGTATAGTTACTATAACATATCATTATATAGTTACTGTGATATAATACTGTTGTATAGTTACTATAACATAATATCATTATATAGTTACTGTGATATAATACTGTTGTATTGTTACTATACATAATATCATTATATAGTTACTGTGATATAATACTGTTGCATGGTTACTATACATAATATCATTATATAGTTACTGTAATATAACACTGTTGTATAGTTACTATAACATATCATTATATAGTTACTGTGATATAATACTGTTGTATAGTTACTATAACATATCATTATATAGTTACTGTGATATAATACTGTTGTATAGTTACTATAACATATCATTATATAGTTACTGTAATATAATACTGTTGTATAGTTACTATAACATATCATTATATAGTTACTGTGATATAATACTGTTGTATAGTTACTATAACATAATATCATTATATAGTTACTGTGATATAATACTGTTGTATTGTTACTATACATAATATCATTATATAGTTACTGTGATATAATACTGTTGCATGGTTACTATACATAATATCATTATATAGTTACTGTAATATAACACTGTTGTATAGTTACTATAACATATCATTATATAGTTACTGTAATATAATACTGTTGTATAGTTACTATAACATATCATTATATAGTTACTGTGATATAATACTGTTGTATAGTTACTATAACATAATATCATTATATAGTTACTGTGATATAATACTGTTGTATAGTTACTATAACATATCATTATATAGTTACTGTGATATAATACTGTTGTATAGTTACTATAACATATCATTATATAGTTACTGTGATATAATACTGTTGTATAGTTACTATAACATATCATTATATAGTTACTGTAATATAATACTGTTGTATAGTTACTATAACATATCATTATATAGTTACTGTGATATAATACTGTTGTATAGTTACTATAACATAATATCATTATATAGTTACTGTGATATAATACTGTTGTATTGTTACTATACATAATATCATTATATAGTTACTGTGATATAATACTGTTGCATGGTTACTATACATAATATCATTATATAGTTACTGTAATATAACACTGTTGTATAGTTACTATAACATATCATTATATAGTTACTGTGATATAATACTGTTGTATAGTTACTATAACATATCATTATATAGTTACTGTGATATAATACTGTTGTATAGTTACTATAACATATCATTATATAGTTACTGTAATATAATACTGTTGTATAGTTACTATAACATATCATTATATAGTTACTGTGATATAATACTGTTGTATAGTTACTATAACATAATATCATTATATAGTTACTGTGATATAATACTGTTGTATTGTTACTATACATAATATCATTATATAGTTACTGTGATATAATACTGTTGCATGGTTACTATACATAATATCATTATATAGTTACTGTAATATAACACTGTTGTATAGTTACTATAACATATCATTATATAGTTACTGTGATATAATACTGTTGTATAGTTACTATAACATATCATTATATAGTTACTGTGATATAATACTGTTGTATAGTTACTATAACATATCATTATATAGTTACTGTGATATAATACTGTTGTATAGTTACTATAACATAATATCATTATATAGTTACTGTGATATAATACTGTTGTATTGTTACTATACATAATATCATTATATAGTTACTGTGATATAATACTGTTGCATGGTTACTATACATAATATCATTATATAGTTACTGTGATATAATACTGTTGTATAGTTACTATAACATAATATCATTAAATAGTTACTATGACATAAGACTGTTGTATACTTACTATAACATAATACTGTTGTATAGTTACTGTGATATAATACTATTACATTTTTCCCATAACAAAATACTATTATATAGTTGCCGTATTATAATACTGTTTTGTGGTTACAACACCTCAATGGTGTTACATTGTCTCATCTAAACCCTACTATAATATTGTTCCATACTATAAACATCAGATAATCATAAACACACTAATTCTTATAAACCATACAATAAACATCAGAGAAACATAAACACTCTGATCCTTATAAACCACACAATAAACATCAGAGAAACAAACATTCTGATCCTTATAAACCATACAGTAAACATCAGAAACATAAACACTCTGATCCTTATAAACCATACAGTAAACATCAGAAACATAAACACTCTGATCCTTATAAACCATACAGTAAACATCAGAAACATAAACACACTGGTCCTTATAAACCATACAGTAAACATCAGAAACATAAACACACTGGTCCTTATAAACGATACAATAAACATCAGAGAAACACACACAATGATCCATATAAACCACATCAAAATGGAGAACGCGACTTCAAGTTTGTGTGTAAATGGATGTGAACATTGGATTCACGGTTCTTCAGTCTGGTACACTAGAATGTGGGCACGCTCTCTCTCTGTATGGGTATTTGGATATTGATGTTTATCTACCCAGGAGGGTCAGGTCTCGATAACCTCTTCCACCTTCCTTCAAATTTTGATTTTACAACTGTCAAGTGTATTTATATATGGTACACGAGGACCAGAGTAATCCTCACTTACTCCACGCTTCGCTTCTTCTGGGTGGGGTTTTTGGTAAGTTAATTTTTTGAATACCCAAGAGGGTCAGGTGCACGAGACCTCTTCCTCCATCCCTAACTTTCATGTCGTCTACTCGTTGAAGTGTGTTATTGGGTAAACTTTGAGCCAGAGTATTACACACAACTCAGGCCCTTTTCTGGGCAATGTTCATGTATTGTCCAAATTTGTCTTTTTCTTTCAATAATTTTATTTGTTTTCTTGTGTTTTTTCTTCACTTTTAGATATATAATATTTTTTCATGTATATTATATTATAATAATAATGATAAAGAATAAAAATAAATGAATAACATGCAAAATAAAACTAGTTTTAAACGTCTATAGCATGGTGGCCACCTTGTTTTATATATATCTCAAATATATATTTATGAGAGGTACTCAGACCTGTGTTCATCATATACGTAATGATCTGTCGAGATCACTCATTAAGTTATTTTTATGCCAATTCTTATTAAAATCATTTAGTGTATTACACACGAGTCTTACACATGTTGTTCCTGTGTTTGTGTACTTGTGTATCAAAGTGGATGATGTGCTACGTGGTACTTTGTAGGCTGAAGTTAGAACTGAGTTTTGTGTTCTTTGTAGATTGTGTAACTGTTTTTGTGTTATGTTTATCCAGGCAGGAGATGTGTATTCTATTATAGGTCTAACGTATGTTTTGTAGATTGTTATTATATTATCAGGTGACGTACCTTGATTTTTACCTGAAAGACTTCTTCCATGATTTGCTCTTTTCCAGATTCTAATCAGGATATTGTTTGTATGCTGTATCCACGTTAATTTGGAATCATAAGTTAATCCTAGAAATTTATCAGAAGTTGCAGTCTGTAAAAGTGATCCGTCCGTGTATAACCTTGGATCTTTTTTTAGTTTGTTTAATCTACTGAATAATATTACTTGGGTTTTCGGAATATTAATATTTATTTTATATTTGTCTCAGTATTATTTTACATTATTCAGTACTGGATAGAGATTTGTTACTCCAATTCACGGAGTGGGGTCACTTTTACAGAACGCTACATCGTCAGCAAAATTATGATGCTAAACCTAAATTTAGGTCCGACAGAGACGAATTACAAACATACATGATAAATAATATAGGGCTAACTACTCCTCTCTGAAGGATTCTTACTCCACGCTAGTGCCGTCCAAAAATAATTAAATAGACCGCTACATATATGGTGCCAACGTCATCTGTCGTGAAGAATTATAAACACAATGATAAATGTATTATATAATTTCTAATTCACAATTAAATTCTAAATTACAAATAAAGAAATTCATTAACAGAACTTGGTTCATTGTGAGTTCCTTGGACGTGGCTAGTGTTGTTCGTGGTTCATTTACTGAACAATAGTCGTCTGGTTTCCAGTTTTGAAACTAATGAACACGAGGTTTGTCACATGGTTGATTAACAACCTAGACCACGTTTCTGTAGTGATAAGGTTCACGGTGTTGAAGCCTCGTTCATATTCAGACGAACTGGACGGGATGACTTTTGAAGAACCGAATCAAGAATTCAGATCTGATGGAATATGGCGACCAGAGGCGTATTTAGGATTTCGGCACCCCGAGGCACAAGGTTAAGTTGATACTATTGCCGCCCCCCCCCTACGTGCCACAACTTGCACCAAGCATCACCATCACAACAACAGACAAACACAGTTGTTATCATTCAAAATCAACTCAACGTTTATTTTCCAACACAATAAAAAATGAAACATCAAAATCAATTATCACTAAATATTATTCTGCGGCTGAATATACAGGCTTTCTCCTGGCCTTCTGTTCCGAAAACATGTTTATTGCATCGTCATAGTTTATTCTACAAACAGTATCACTTTCAATGGCGAGGAGTGACAGGGCATTTAGTTTATCTTCTGCCATTCTTGATCTAAAGTAATTTTTCACACGTTTGAGAGCCGAGAAAGATCTCTGTGATGTACAATTAGTTGCTGGAATGCACAGAAACATGCGCATAGCAATATCCAGGTTTAGATATACAGTTTGAAGTTCTTTAGCTTGCAGATTTCTGTATACTGCTAACGCAGAAGAGTCATCATTTTGCACTTTCATACTCACAAGATGTGCGCGGAAATGTAGACATTCATCAACGAAGCTCACTTCCAAATCATTGGGATAGAGTTTCAACAGTGTTCCAGCTTGACTGATGACATCAGTGGGTTCAAGATTTATTATCTTGAACAAATATCCAAACTTTGCGTGGATTTCAACTAAAGCAGTTTGTCTTCGCTGTAGTTTTGAGCAAAGTCTGTCAATGATCACATTGAAAACATTTACTCCAAATGCCTATCTGCCTTCTTCTACTGCCTCGGTGTCACCATCTGAAACATTTTGCTTCCTTTTTCGCTTAATTTCGTACGTCTTCATGCTGGACTTCAACATCGCCTTGTCTTCAAAATGATCGAACAGTTCTCTTGAATCTTTCACAAACTGCAGCAAGGAAGCATAAAACTCGACTACAAGCCCGATCTCCATATCAGCACTTTGCAACTTTTCACTGATAGCATTGAATCTTTCCAGTATTGTTCCCCAAACTGTGTACAAAATAGCTGTTTCTAGCGTTCCTAATTTGGAAAGAAGTCCAGCGGCCTCGTTCCTAGCGGCTGGTTTTTCCATAGAATTTCCCTCCATGGTGGTGAGGGCATCAAACACTTGTTGCCAGTTTCTGTTGAGGCTTTGACAAGCATCTTCACGAGCGGACCACCGAGTGTCACTGAGTTTCTTCAAAGAGAGACTTTCTTTATTTGCGGACAGGTGTTTTTGTAGAATTTTCCAACGATGGGTTGAAGCATTGAAGAAAACATAGAGACTTTGTAAGAGTTCGAAGAATGAACATGCTTCTCTGCAACATTCAGCAG
Organism: Carcinoscorpius rotundicauda; assembly: GCA_011833715.1. Classification (NCBI taxonomy): domain Eukaryota; kingdom Metazoa; phylum Arthropoda; class Merostomata; order Xiphosura; family Limulidae; genus Carcinoscorpius; species Carcinoscorpius rotundicauda. The sequence continues at coordinate 130,528,700 of CM022394.1, forward strand.
CACAAGATTTAATGAATGTGCTGGACATGGGATATACACAGCTAAAGGATTTTTCTCCATGATACGAGCCTGGAGACCACTGTACTGACCAGACATGTTGCTGGCGTTGTCGTAAGACTGTCCACGACATTCAGAAACATCAAGCTCATATGACTGAAGCACGCTAAGTACAACTTCTGCCAGCTGTTCAGCTTTGTGGCCCGGATTGGGTATAAAAGTCAGGAAACGTTCCATAGGTGAACCATCACTGTTCACGTACCTGATGATGAATGCCAACTGGTCAACATGGGATATACCTGGCGTCGAGTCCACGCTGATTGAGAAATATTTTGCAGTTTTGACGTCCTTTAAAATGTTCTTTAGAACAAGGTCTGCCATAAGCTGGATGAATTCGTCGCAAGTACTGAAAGACAGGTAAGACGTGGATCCCTTGCCAGCATTGCCATAACGGTGAATGTGATCAGCGAGGAAGGGGTCAAACTCCGCAACTAGTTCTAACGACATCATAAAGTTGCCGTTGTGTACTGAGCCAAACTTATCATCCCGACCTCTGAACGGAAGCCCACGCGAAGCTAACCTTTTCGCTACAGCTACCACACGAGTGAGTACATTTCTCCAGTATTTGATTTCGTCGTGCAGCTGTATGGCCATCTGGAGATCTACACGTCCCAACATGTTGCCCCTTGCTACGAGAGATAAAACTGAAGATCGATGCTCAAGAGAGTTTTCATGCTCATTTAGCCGGACAGTAGCGTTTTTCCTGTCATCAAAGACTTCGTCAGCCAGTTTGGATTTTTGTCCAAAATCAAATAAACGACAAGGAGCACAAAACAGTCTACCTTTGCTCTCTGAATAAACCAAATATGTCCGCTTACTTTTTTCGCCATTTTGCAGTTTTCTTTCAAACATGCCTTTGGTTACAGATCTGATTTTCTTCCCGTCCTTTTTCACAGAGCTCTTGAAATTCGAGTCATCGTTTTGAAGGATGGCATGTGTAGCAATATAATCTTTTGTGTAATCATCTATTATCCACTCTGCTGGATCTGAACTTACTTTGTCTGAAAAACTTGCTGGAACCATTGACGTTTCAGGCACGCAACCGGCAGATCTTACTAGGCCTGCCGCTGATGACGTCACTTGTTCAAGCTGCAGTTCGATATGTTCGGGTCGTTCAGATTGTTCAAAACTGTGTTTTCATTTTTTAACCTTGCTGTCTTCCTATAAGCTGCTCCACTCAATTTTCGGAGTATGTTACTCATGACGATATCACTAGAATCCACGGATCATATATTGAGTATTGACAGTGAATTTGTTACTTTCACATCTCAGATCATCAGGATCTGAGTCATTTTCGTGGGATCGAGCTATTTATGGCAGCTGCGCAAACCTCACAGAGATCCGTGAGCCGTTTGACCCCCAGTGACCCTCGCCCTCACAAGAATTGTGCTTCTTGTGGAGGTTTTGACACTGACAACACGATATAACTTACAGTAAGATATTGGGTGACGGAGGAATAAGTAAAAGCATAACGAACTCTACATTTTGACACCAGTATCGCTTACCACGTTATTATCTATATTGTCGATTATACTGTAAATATCTTGGTGAACCATGTATTCGTCCGGCAGATAATGAGTTTTATGGCAGTTGGTAAAACAATTATCGACTTGCAACCATAAATACATAACAAAATATACACGAAAAAGGGGAGCTTCTGCACTACTGATTTATATTACTGCCGATATATCCATGTTAACGGGTGCTGGGCTATTGACAATCAAATTATAAATTCTAACAAACTTTACTATTTCAAATTCTATACTACCAGTAACAAATACCTGTATCGCCCAAAACTATCCAGACCCCGTGCGGTACAACAGCGTCCCCTGGGAGTCAACTTCATTGATAGAGCGCGGTCGGCGGCCTGCAAAAACGATTATGCGTGACACCCACAGGCGATTCCGCCGACGCTCACCTGCTCCAGTGACTGTGCGCCTTTCTGTTCTGGTAGTCTGGAGTCTGCCACTACCCCTTCTTTATTCTAACAAATGCCTATAATTACTAAGGAATTTGAAGGAACTATTCTGTAAGGACTACACTGGAATCTAGACAAGCGCATATTCAATCAATCAATTAAAAATAATCAATTAAGCTAAACTGTGAATGATAAGGAAGAATATTTCAAAATATATTTTTCCAGATTATAGCCTGAAGCAACCGAAAATCCGAATTTTCGTATACGCAATTTCACTAAACAAAATACGTTATTAGGCCATGATAACATATTTTTTGTGTAGGCGTACCACACTGAGTAGCAGGTAATTCATTGTTTGGTGTCTCAACATGAGTAAAAACATGTTGGGGATTTTTGAAAAACACAAATAAATAACTGAGGTGAGGGCGGATGGGTTGATGATGTGGGGGGGCGAGGCGTATTAGGTGGGACTCAGGGAGGGAAGGTTAGAAATCTTTTAAACTTGAAGCGACCGACCCAACGGTGTGGTGGAATAGTAATTGTGTGTGTGTGTGTGGGGGGTCCAGATTCAAGAGGTTATTGGGGCGGCATAAATGGCAAAGGGAATTAATAACCAGGGACTACATTTTAAAATGGTGTCCATTCTTTTTCTTTTTTTTTTGTCAAAATTTGCCGCCCCAGGCACGTGCCTCGTGTGCCTATGCGTTAATACATCCCTGATGGCGACCACAGTTGTCCAAGAAATTTCTGCATGCAGTATTTGTATTTAAAAATGACTAGGTGAAACGTTTACGAAGTGACTTTATCTACCTTTCTCTAGGATTTATATCTGATGACTAATCACTTCTAACCCACGGCATTCAGAAATTATGTTTGAAATAAAATTTAGAAGTTGCTGACCATGACACATTTGATTCATGAAAAGAAGATGGTGTAAATAACCATTTTCACATTGTTTATGATTCTGAATCGATATTGTTATCGGTCAGTGTTTTGACATGAACATTATTTGTTTAATGGTATTTTCTGCATCTAGAGCCTTTCTATTTCTGTGTTTTTTCGTTGATTTTAAAAGAAAAACATATCTTGTACGAATTAATTTGTCTCTGAAACGACAGTCATATCCCTTTTAAAAAAGGGTTCTCAACGAATTGTCAATTAAGAAGGTTAAATGAGAAATCTTAATGTATTTATTTCACTGGAAACTAAACATTTATTGTTTACAGGATGATCATAAGCTCTTTTTACATATTTACTTCTTAATCCCAGAAGGTAACTATCATTTCAATAGCTAACAAGTTAATTGGATCAGACGTTGTAAACAGCCATGTTGTCAACATTTTCTTCCACCTTTATACAGTAGTTTAGACAATATTTGTATTGGTTTGATTTGAATTTCATGCAAAGCTACACGAGGACCATCTGTGCAAGCCGTCCTTAATTTAGCAGTGTAAATTTAGAGGGAAAACAGTTAGTCATCACCACCCACCGTTAACTTTTGGGCTACTCTTTTACCAACGAATAATACGTTTGATCGTCACATTATAACGCTTCACGGATGAAAGGGCGAGCATGTTTGGTGTGACAACGATTCGATACCGTGACCCTCAGATTACGAGATAACAGCCCCAGGCACCTGGCCATGCCGGGCCTCTAAGGTCGGATTTGTTGGAAGTAGAGACGGAACGGCGTTCCGACTATTAAAAGACAAGTATGGAAACTGTTCCCACACCACTAATAATAATTATCACATTTTTAAAGGTGCTGCAAATCTCAGGGCTAATTTCTAAAATTAGCACATTTTATTTAGACACTTAGAATAAAATGATTGTTTTGAAGAAATTAATAAACTTTTATAAACAAATTATAAATCTTAAGTATAATTAACAAGATGTTATAACAAAAGTTTCCGACTTTTCTGTAATCATGTAATACATTTATCATTGTGTTGATAATTCTTAACGATAGATGACGCTGGCACCATATATTTGGCGGTCTGTTTAATTATTTTTAAAAGAGACAAGCGTGAACTAAATGATAAAACTGACCTGGAAAAATTCTGGTCACACCTTAAAAGACTCGTCAATGATAATACAGTCGCGAAGAAATAACGTGCACCAAACATAATAACACTACAACACACACAAATAAAGAAATATTCTACACTCGAACATAATAGCACTACAACACACACAAATAAAGAAATATTCTACACTCGAACATAATAATCCTATAACATACACAAATAAAAAATATCCTGCACTGAACATAATAACACTATAACACACACAAATAAAGAAATATCCTGCACTGAACATAATAAAACTATAGCACATACAAATAAAGAAATATCCTGCACTGAACATAATAACACTATAACACACACAAATAAAAATAGCCGAAGTTTTCAAAGATCAAGTTCAAACTACATATAAAACTCACTCTGATCCAGACATGAATACATATTTCTACAATAAAGTCATTAATCACATATTAAACAATAAACATTAATTTGAACCAATTTTTGCAATACACTTAACTGAGACAAACACAAGACCTAACAAAAATTATGCAAATACGTTACTTACAAATGAAATATTCCTTCAAGAACTACTTGAAGCAATAAAAATACAGAAAACAAAGCTAAAACACTATTTAACCTATCTCTATCCTCAGGATGCATCCCAGTTTCTTAGAAGCTTGCTAATATATTAATATTCCATGAAAAAGGAAAGCCAGTTGTTGCGTTTTTTTTGTTTTATATAGACTGAACGCAACAGAAAGACACAGATAACAGCTTGTATAATTTATTACAGTAAACTATTATATATGTAACAGATATAACGCAAATTATATATTAACAATGACAGATATTCACTTTCAACATTCAAAATTAATTACAACACAAAATGGTACTGGCCTGTATGTAATATAATGATCTAGAATGAAAGTCCAGAAACAATTCACAGTTCAATAATTTTGATGACGTTCCTTTTACGATGAATGTCCCTTGTTTTCCAATTTGCCTCGGTTTCTCTTAAACAGTCCCGTACGTGTCGACACTCAGCACAACCAGTAATTCAAATGAACCGCAAAGACTGATGAAACAAAATCACAGTTTCTGTAGATCTAGCTCTAGTCAAAAAGTTAAGTTGAATAACCACACAGATAACGTTGGAAACTTCTCGAACAAAGACACGACTTCTTGAATTTAATATAAACTAATGACTGACTTTTTTATACTAGTAGGCCTACTTTTCTCGAACATTATCCGGAACTTCCACAGAGTAATCTGCGCATGTCTGTTTTTGCACGAGACTCTACGTCTAGACATTAGGCCGCCAAACATTTCCATTTATAGTCATATATTTGATCTACCTAATTCTAGAAATTTCTAAACGTTATTTTAAATGAATAACAACATTATTTATTGGTTTAAACTTTGAAACAATAATATAAACATGGAAATATAAATAATAGATATGGAAATCCACACAAAACGACATGTTGTCGTTTACAAAACATTTACATAACACCAGTGAATAAACCTAGTAGCTACCGACCGATCAGCCTGACCAGCTGTGTAGGTAAAATTCTTAAAAGAATAATCAGTAATAGACTCTCCACATTCTTGGAGATTGTTACGTATTTTGTTTATGTTTTATGTTTTTCGTAGACTAAACGCAACAGAAAGACACAGATAACAGCTTGTATAATTTATTACACTAAACTATTAACAGATATAATATAAATTATATAGTAACAATGACAGCTATTAAGTTTAAACATTCTAAATTAATCACAAAACAAAATCGTACTAGTTTCAACCTTCAAAATTAATCACAATACAAAATGGTACGGGCCTGTATCTAATATAATGATCTAAAATGAAAGTCTCAAATTCCAGTCTCGGGTGTGAATTTGGTCCCACGAAGAAATTCCGAAGTTTAAATGAAGAAGTTCAGAAACAGTTCACAGTTCAATAAATTCGACGAAGTTCTTTTCACGTTGCCTCTGATGAACGTCACAAATTTGTCGCCTTCAATTTTTCCGATCTGCCCGGACGTGTCGACCTTCAGCACAACCAGTAATTCGAAAGAATCGTAGAGATTGACGAAATAAAATCACAGCTTCCGTAGATCTAACTTCAGTCACAAATCCAAGTTGAATAATCACAGCAAACACTTAATCTTTCTCAAATAACTGACTCTCTTCTTTTGAAATAAAATTAATGTCTGACCCTCTTTCTCTCTCGCATCTTCGTCTGTTTATATATTGTAGGCCTAGACTCCTCGAAAAACCGCGAAACTTCTACAGAACTCCAGAGCAATCCGCGCATGTCCGTTCTTGCACGAGACTAAACGTCTAGACACGAAGTCGCCAGCATTTCATTAACAAACATATGATTGGTCTACTTAATTCAAGAAAATTCTAAATGTTACCCTAAAGGAATAACAACATATTTTATTAGTTTAAACTTCGAAACAATAATATAAATATAGAAATATGAATAATGGAAATGAAAATTTAAACACAACACGACATATTGTCGTTTACAAAATATTTACACGACATTTACATAACAGAGATGACATCAAAATTACCAGAAGAACAAAATGGATTCAGGAAATTTAGACAAACGACAGACCACCTCATCAGATTAACAGAAACCACAATAAACAGTTTCAATAAAAAAGAATGTATTGTCGCTTGTTTCCTTGATATCGAGAAACCATTCGACACTGTTTGGCACGATGGTCTTCGGTTCCGTATGAGTGAAATGGAACTACCGCGAGGAGTTATTCGCTGGTTAGTTGACTTTTTGGAAAATAGAAAGAGTAAAGTGAATGTAGAGATTGTACCTTTTCTGAATACTTAGCTCCTGAAGCTGGTGTCCCTCAGAGAGGGGTGGTTAGCCCTATACACTTCAATATGCATGTTAACAATATGCCACTGAGGGATCCAAATCATGGATTTTCTTCACAGTTCACAGATGATGTGGCAGTCTGGGAAAGTGCCGCAACACCCACGATAGCAGCCACGAACATACAACCACAACTAAATAGAATAAGTGAATAGTGTCAAAAATACAGAATAAAAATAAACACAGCAAAAACACATCTTGTAGTTTTTACGAAATTGACAAAACACAAAAATCAACAGCCAGAACTATATATGAATGGCACTCTACTCCAGATTGCCCAATCAGCAAAATTTTTAGGTCTGACCTATGATTCAAAATTAACTTGAATCAATCATGTGAACGAAATTAAAAATAAAGTTTGACGAAGAACTAACTATGCTAGGAGTCTAACTGATAAAAACATCCACAGATAACATACTAAAAATCTATAAAACATATATTAGACCACTAATAGATTATGCAGCTCCAGCATGGATAACTGTAGTAATAAAATAATTAAAACCAAACTACAAACAATCCAAAACACACTCCTCACAACTGTATACAGATTTCTAAAAACAATATCATCTCAGCTTATTCACAAATACTCGAACATACCAACCATACCAGATAGACTCCTATACATTACAATAATGTACTTTAATAAGAATTGGATGAAAAACGAATTACTATGTGAACCAGACAGGTACCTCATACATGATGAAGCTAGGCCTAAATATCTCTCTTCAGTTAACTTATATTTTAAACATAGAAATAAATAAATACATAAAATAATAATAATATATGTTAAATAATCGTAAAAAAAATTGACAAGTTTGATATTCTGCTGATACTTGTTGTTTTGAATTAAGAACAAAGCTATCTGTGCTCTGCCCATCACGGGTATCGCAACCCGGATTTAGCGTGTAAGTCCGCAGACATACCGCTGAGCCACAATGGGGCTTCTGCTGATAGAGTAAAATAATAACTCTATGTATATGAACCACAATACATGGACATTGATCAGAAAAGGATCAAATTAATATTCAGTTAGTTAACTACAAATACCAATCTGGCAAGAACATAAGTAAGGGAAGGAGGAAGATGTCATATAGAAACTGCCCACCAGGGTGTGAACTTTTCTCACCCAAACACCGAGAGAAAGAACGTGGAGTAAGAATCCTACAGATAGAAGTAGTTAGCTTTATATTATTTATCATGTATGTTTGTAATATGTCTCTGTCAGGCCTAAATTTAGGTTTAGCATCACAATTTGCTGACGATGTTGCGGTCTGGAAAAGTGACCCCACACCTTCAATTGGAGCAACAAATCTCTAACCAGTCCTGAATAATGTAAAATAATACTGAGACAAATATAAAATAAATATTAATATTACGAAAACCCAAGTAATATTATTCAGTAGATTAAACAAACTAAAAAAGATCCAAGGTTATACACGAACGGATCACTTTTACAGATTGCAACTTCTGATAAATTTCTAGGATTAACTTATGATTCCAAATTAACGTGGATACAGCGTACAAAGAATAGAATACACATCTCCTGCCTCGATCAACATAACACAAAAATCAAACACAGAAACTAAAAAAAAAAGATTTCGAAATTCAGTTCTAACTTTAAAGTGCTTTAAAATTAACATGTACTCACACTCTTGTCTTCGGCACGGCATGGCCAAGTGCGTAAGGCGTGCGACTCGTAGTGCTAGGATCGAGGGTTCGCGCCCTCGTCGAGCTAAACATGTTCGCTCTTTCAGCCGTAGGGGCGTATAATATGGCGGTCAATCCCAGAAATCCTCAAGGAGGAGCCAATTAATCGGAAAACTACAGAATTTCACAAGGAACGTTTATAGATATCGAACTCTACAAATCGTTCAACTTTAGTAAATTAACTTCAGATGTAAGTATTTCTATGAAGACATTAAACATCATCATCGGTGAAAGTCAGCGGTGTGAGGCCAATCAAGCGAGCTAGCTTAAGCGAAGTGTGATAATATCAACTCAGAATTAATTTGTTCATCGTGAACCTGGATCGTCGATAAAATATTCAGTTGTAAACCGGATATAAGATTTAGTGTTGTTTGTAAACCTCTTGTACATAAACCGTCATTTGTCATAACTGTTAGTAATAACCGTTATTATAAAAAGTGTAACTTTTTGTTTGTATATTTGTGTTAGCAAAGCAAATTCTGTGTATTAATCTTGTGGGCAAATAAAATAAACCTGATACGTGTTAATGTGTGTGTTCTTTGTGTTTTCCGTTTAGCGAAACCACAAAGGGCTATCTGCTCAGCTCACCAAGGTGAATCGAAACCCTGGTTTTAGCATTGTAAATCCGGAGACATACCGCTGTACTAGCGGGAGCCGTATGTGTTAATATTTAATTAACTTCTAAATTCGTATTTCCCGAATTTGAAATAATAATACGTAACGTACATAACATAATAAATTAGAGACCAAATTATTTTATAATACATAACACAATGTGGTTGACCTCCCCATGAACTGGTGAAAGAGTTGCCCAAGAGTTGACAGTAGGAGTTGTTGAATAGCGTCTTCTCTCCAGCTTAACATTTAAAATTAGGGACAGCTAACTCAGTTAACCATCGAGTAGATTTGCGCGAAATTCAACAACTAAACTACATAATTTTGTTTTGTATTTGAATTATTTATAGAAATATTAATAGAAAATTTCTGAATAATCGGATCAAAAACTGGGCTGAGTGAATCTTTAACAGGAGAATCACTTGTATCTGGCAGATGCCAACTGTTAAAATTGTCTCCAAAACAGACGATTGGATTCTTCTTTTGTTAAATCCAATAGCTGTTAATGTGTGCTAAATTAATTAACTTTATCCATCAGGTAGCACCAGTTTTACTTGTTTGTGGACTTATACTACTGGAAACCAGGTTTTGATGCCAGACGTGGGCAGAGCATAGATAGCCATTTGTGTTTAAATACAAAAGAAAAAACATTGTCCCTGACGAGAAGATGCGTCCGTGCGGTGTATCAAAAATCTAGATGTATATAACAAAATAACGAAACAGAATGTTGTGCACAGACATCAGTAAAGTGAGAGGTTTGGTATGAAACTACATTGATTCAGAAATAAAACAAGAAATCGTTTCTTTTCGATTATTAACCTAAAGTAAGGATCCCAGGTTACTTTCCTGTCCGAAGGCACTTTTTTCATTCTAACTGAGATTGTTGTTGTTTTTACTGTTTTATTTGTTTTTCCAGTTGTTCTTTTGTTGCTTAGTTTTATTTCAACTCAACGTTTTATTTATATGTTTTTTTATAGTTGTTGTTAATACACGTAATAACTTATAAAACTTAATCCTCAGGTCGCCTGTTGTAAAAGAGCGACACGAGGACAAATTTTCACATCAGAGCCATCTATACATATTCGTTCTGGATTCTGATTGCACTATCTGTAGGCCACGTGATTTAGCCGAATAAGGATGTCAATTTGTCCACGTTGATCGTAGTGTTAGCTGAGTAGTATGGCGGTGCGCGTGACGTCTAAAACGATTGTCTAGTCTTGGAGAAGGACCTCATTGGGATGAAGAATGTAAGGTTTTATGGCATGTAGACGGTTCAGCTAGTGACGTTTGTAGACTTGATGTAGACACCCAAGAAACAGAAGTTATTCACCTTAGTACGTAACTATGTTTAGCAGTATCTTTAGTAAGAAGTTTACGATAATTAGATTTGAACAACTCCAAATTTTGTACAATTGTTTAATAGTGTGGCATAAAAAAATACATTTTAACTGACGTGTTACAAACAAAAATGTGTTGGTTAAACCTGGGTGTCAAGAGACACCCATGTATTATTACCAGATTTGACCTTGAGTAAAACAAGAACCAGATACTGTGTTTGAAACCAAGAATCTACAGTAAATATATGTAAAATTTAAAATACTAATATTACCGTAACTGTACAGCTGTAACAATATGTCTTACTACGTACATCCAGCAATATTCGATCTGAAACTCAAAGTACCAGTATTACAGTTACAGATAAGGTTAACACATTACACATGGTAACCTTGTACCTTCTGATGGACTGTTATTTTTCTGTTATTAACTTTCGTAGCTTATGCTAAACTTTGTCAGATAAACATTACTGATGTATATAATATATAGCGTATTTCTTCATGACGATAAACCTCCTTGAAATATAAATGTATCTAAGAACGGTTGGTATGAGTACTGACACTTTTATTGATAAGGAGGGAACGTTTCGACCTTCTCAGGTCATCTTCAGCTTAACAGAGTTTACAACAGACTGTTGCCGGACACATGTCTTAAGAACAACAGTGCAGAACTGTTTGTTTTTTTTTGTTTTTTGAATTTCGCAAAAACCTACTCAAGGGCTATCTGTGCAAGCCGTCCCTAATTTAACAGTGTGAGGACTAGAGGGAAGGCAGCAGGTCATCACTACCCACACCCCAACTCTTGGGCGTCTCATATACCAACGAATAGTGCGTTTGACCGTCACATAATACCGCTTGAAAAGATGAGAATGTTTGGTTGTATAAATATAATTGTTTTTATTTTGCGTTTCTTTATATTTTTTACCACTATGAACCTAGGTGTTTTCTATGATCGTGTTGTGTTTATTTGATATACAGTGTTGATAAACGTGTGAAGGTTTTTTTTGTTGTTGTTCTTTGAATCTAGTTTTCATTTTTCTGCTTGTTCTCTAACATAGAAGTCATGACATTTGTTTGTACCATTTTTTTCATGAGATATGTGTCCGTGAACCGTCAGATGCAAACTGTGTTAACCTGAAGATGACGAATTTGAATTAATGAAAATGATTTTCTAAAACAACATCAACTTGGTTATCCATTTAAGCACTCGGTTGGCCTCCAGGTTGAGTTAAATCAGTATTTTTCACGAGTTTACTGTTATTTCTGTAGACTCCACTTAATCATCAAGTTAAACATTTACCATTGGTAACACATTCGGTTAATAGTTTTCTTATCTGCGATTAAAATATTCGAAGGATGTTTAAACATCGCTTCGCTCTTACAATGTGAAATGTTAATTTTATAAGAAAATATAAATGTGTAACAGCTGTAATTGTTTCCAAACGCACATTTTTGTTCTAAATCACTTCATTGCCTTAAAATTTACACAATCCGTGCTTAGCCTAATGGTTATCGTGAAGTCGCTAGTTTATGAAATGTGACGTATAACCACTCAACCCTTTTGAGGTCAGAGGTTCGCACTAAAGTAAGGATCATCCAAACCCACTTATTCAGCCACAAGTGTTGGCGGTGGGCGCTGTATACTAGCTATCTTCCTTCCAGTTTATCAGTTAAAAATTAGGGGCAGCTACATAAAATTAACACATTTACAGTGCTGAACAAATATCTGTAATGACAAAACGCACCAGATTCCTTGACACAATCCTGGTTCAAGTAAAATATAATTAACATATAAACTTACTTTTATTTGTTTTGTTTGCACCATTTTGTTTTTAGTCTTCTTATAAATTTCATTTTTGTGTGTGTATCGTACCTGTAGGTGGCAGAGCCGTCAGTCTCGTCATTCCTTACTCCTCAGATCCTGACAAATTGGTAGTGACTGTCGACAGACAAATAAGAAAACTGTCTTGGAAAAACCAGTCCTGTGAGTTGCTGCAGGAAGTGGACCTGGACAAACCTGAAAACCATTTTAACGATGGAAAGTGCGACAGATTCGGGAGACTATGGGCAGGTTACGTGACTGGTCGTGGTCTATCAGAAGCACTACACCTCACAACTGGTGAGAGACAAGTGACAGGTAGAAAATGTTAAACATAAACGAATACGTATGTATACCAGATTGAAAATTTAACAGGCAAAAGCATTTACACAAGATTATAATTGATAGAAAAAATTTATATCTGTTTTAAGTTTCTTAAAACAATTACATATTATTTAGGAAAGTGAAAACTAGAATGAACAAAGACAGTTCAGTGAAAAATATTTGTTGTGTCTAACAAAGAATATAGTCTTATATATATTCGAAATTTAGATTATATAGATACTGGCGTCTTGACCATGTTTTTGTTTTTTTTTATATTTCTTTACAGGAACTATACGTTTAGAGAAAATCCCAACTGCAGTCGAACCTGAACAAGGAACATTATACAGCCTTGACTCAAACCTGTCGCTTCGGAAACATGTGGAAAAAATTAACATTTCCAATGGCAATGGTGTGGAATTTGGACCAGACATCATGTTTTTATATTGACTCCTTGCCTCGGAAGATCTATGTATTTGATTTTGACCTGACCCACGGAACACTAAGTGTGTCATGTTTATTAAATAAACCACATTCAAGTATATTTATGTTACTGTTGTTTTACTTCATGTTACGTCAAAAGTTAGTTTGATAAAACACAACAATATTTAAAGTATTGATCGCTAAACTGCTAGGATTTGGATCTGATTTACATCAATGTGTTTCTTATTTTCTGTCATGATTCCCCATGTTATTCTAATATCCGGATTCTGATACCCATACATGTATATATATTTCAGTCCTGTTTCGATTCCAAGTGGAATTTTTAATATTATAATTGTTTGTTTTTTCATTCCTTCTATTTTCAGGTAATCAACGCACTTTGGTAGATTTCAATGTTGTTCCAGCCTTCCAGGAATGTGGACTTCCTGATGGAATGACCATCGATTGTGAGGGCAAATTGTGGGTTGCATGTTATGATGGTGGGCGGGTTATTCGTGTCGATCCTGCAACAGGTCAGAGGTGTTTGAAAACCTAAATTTACAGAAGAATAGTAAAGAAAGTTGAATTAGATGTTTGATAATAACTAAAACTTACAAGTTTAATCCTTTTGATAATTATAAATTAAGGTTGTCACCCTTTGTAAACGAAAATTAATCCTGATGTGTTTATCACAGCATTAACTTCATTTTTTATTATTACAGCTCAAATTTTACGCACCGTCAAATTTCCTGCACAGAATATAACCTCGTGTTGTTTTGGAGGGCCAAATTACGATGAGCTGTACGTCACATCCGCATGGGAAGGGTTGAGTGACGTCAAGAAAAAGGACCAACCACAAGCAGGTGCCGTTTTAAAGTATCAGAGCTTGGTGTGAAGGGATTTCCTCAAGACCGTTTCGCTGGTTAAGGTCTATTAAAGTTGAGAAAGATGTATTGATAAAGAGTGAAAATACAAATATATTTAACGAATACAAGTTGTTAAATATATAAATATTTCTTTGTCACTAAAACTAAACTAATTTGTTAGTGTTATTAATATTCTCATATAAATCTTTGTATCAGATTTTTTTCAGAAATGAAGCATAGATTCTTCATGACAACTTATTTCAATAAATTTACATAGCATGGTTACCATGGTATCTAATCTATTGATCTGGTGAAATTATCACAATGACTCCTTCGAGTAACAGCTGGAAACCACGTATATTCAATCGAATACTAACACCTATATACCACAATGTCTTTTGTTAGTAACACTTGAATACTATGGGTATTTCTTTACATAGAAATATATCTCAGTAATTAAAAACTCTCGAAACCATATACTACTGCGTCCCATATATTCCCGACATCAGCAGAAAAATAACCAACATTTGGCAAAAAAACTAGTTACAAAATATAACACCAAAATAAACGAACACAAAGGAACACCTTTGCACCTGTATTAATTCAATGTAATCAAATATATAAGCACGCCCTCTACACTCCTACACTGAGTTACACAACACCCTACAAAAATGTGGTCAGCTATTGGTCAGTTACCTCTTTCCTTCTTGTGAACTTTATGATGAAAAAATAAAATCGAAACGTTGTTTGCCTCTCCAGATAAAAAAATTCTCAACCCAAACCAGCCGTTTTTGCATATATATTTCTCCACAAGTGAGTTTTCTCGTCATTACTGCATAGTTGTGATTGGTCGTAACATCATGACATGTTTGGTGCGGTATATAGATTCAAACCCCGAAATTCGGATTACAAGTCCACTGCTTTAACCACCTGGCCACACCGGGCCTCCAAAAGACTGAAAGGAACAACAGTTCTGTGTCATTATGAGTTATATACACCGTATACTAAGAACTTTGGACGAATCGTGTTACATGCCCCCAGTGGCTCAGCGGTATGTTTGCGGTTTTACACACTAAAATCCGGGTTTCGATACCCGTGGTGGGCAGAGCACAGATTGCCCATTGTGTAGCTTTTTGCTTAATCTAAAACACACAACGACAGCAACAACCGTGTTACATTTTACAATAAGTAAAACTCTTTTATTCTGTGATGTATTAAGTTACAGTAGACAAGATCCCGAGGACGTGGTAAGGACTTCTACCCGGTGTGGATGTTTACGTCAAGCGAGTTTCTTTTGTAAACCATTTTTTATACACAGTCAGAATGACAATTTGACAGTTTTTATTTGAAATGGTGACAATATTAAGTCCTCATTTAAGTAGAAATAATCATTCACGACATTTTGATGTCACTTGGTGGTCAATAAGGCTGTACAAAGACGTCGTCAAAACACCACTGTCTACAAATACAAGTTCTGTGTACATTCACTTTTGATACTATCACCAAATGTCAAGGTTTATTGGACATATCGCTTGTCTTAATGGATGACAGTAGAAACCTAGGTTAGTCTGTATGACTTAAGACAAATCTACTTTGATCAGTGACGTTGTGGTTCATCTGGGACAATATTCAAACGTGGTTCCTTCCATTCAAAAACTTTGAACTGTCATGCCGTTATGATAAACAATTTATGTATACAGTACAAGTTGGCCAAAATATTTTGTTTTGTTTGAGTAACGACAAAACACATTAATGTTACTGTGATATATATGGATAGAAGAGTGCTCATGACAGAATGAGCCTAGTTTTATCACAGTATACAGGTACATGTAATTCTGTTTAGTTACAATTAATTGTAACGTATCGATGTGTTTGTAATATAAGTTTAGTGTATTTGATGTATAAATATTTTTTATAATTCAGGCTTGGTCCATCTTACTGTTGTTTATAAACAAAGATAACAAAGTGACGTCACAAGGCTAGAATTAGAATAATCCAAACAACAACAATATAAAACTAAATAGTATGCTATGTAGAAATGTACCTTATAAAGTAGTCATAGTTTAGAACTTGAGGAGAGTTTCATGTTTTCCTTATATTTTGTTAATCTGGTCTCCCGATTTTCTCAAAATGTAGAACAACGAGACTGGAACCCTGAATCGTCGAAGTCCATGCTTCACCTGCAAAGTTACATGCAAAAGACAATAACGTGACCACATGTTCATTTTAAAGAACACGCCCCGCAAACATTCTTTAATGTCTTCTGATGACCCAGTATTTAAACTTAAATTCTTATGACGGTAAATCCTTAGATGAAAGTATATACATAATAACGTATCGAGTCAAAGACTCCGAGGATTTGGCAGCTTATAAAACGTGTCCATGTAAAACAAGTACAACATAACCTCAATATACCCGTAAACCTTGTAATAACTCTAGACACAGACATGAAGCCATGGAAACCACAAAATTATATTTGTTCTTCCAATTCTTATAGATATCACACACAAACGTCACAACATAAATTATCTAAAGATGTATTACCTCATTTGAACATCTCATGTCGGAAATACTGGGCAAGTTCTCATATTGAAGACAGAGCACTTGTTTATTTTAGTAACCTGATTTTTGTATGCATATGATGCGTTTATACAGAGATCAACTTCATGTAAATAGAAACACATTACATCACATATATCGTACAGAGATCAGCTTCATATCAACAGAAACACATTACATTATATATATCGTACAAAGATCAACTTCATATAAACAGAACTACATTACATCACATATATCGTACAGAGATCAACTTCATATAAACAGAAACACATTACATTATATATATCGTACAGAGATCAGCTTCATATCAACAGAAACACATTACATTATATATATCGTACAAAGATCAACTTCATATAAACAGAACTACATTACATCACATATATCGTACAGAGATCAGCTTCATATAACAGAACACATGACATCGCCTACAGGGTGATCTTCGTTCACACACAGCCATCCTACATCATATACAGAATCATTCTCTCTTTATAAAGAGAACCATCCTATTTTCGCATAATCACATGAGATTATTAGTACACAGGATTATCCTGTTTACATAGAACCACACCAGGATATATATATATATACAGGATCATCCCTGTTGACAAAAAAAACACAGTACATCATATAAAGAGAAGATGATATAGAACCACAACATATCATATGTATATAGAATCCTCCTGTTTATACAGAACCACAAGATATCATATGTATATAGAATCCTCCTGTTTACACAGATCCGCAGCACATCATATGTATATAGATCCTCCTGTTTATACAGAACCACAACATATAATATGTATATAGAATCATCCTGTTTACACAGAACCCAGAACATCATATGTATATAGAATCATCCTTTCACACAGAACCACAACATATTTTATGTATATAGAATCCTCCATTCACACAGAACCACAACATATTATATGTATATAGAATCCTCCTTCACACAGAACCGCAGCACATTATATGTATATAGAATCCTCCTGTTTACACAGAACCACAGCACATCATATAAATATAGAATCCTCCTGTTTACACAGAACCACAACAATCATATGTATATTGTTATGTAAATGTCGTGTAAATATTTTGTAAACGACAATATGTCGTGTTGTGTTTGGATTTTCATTCCTATTATCTATGTTTCCATATTTATATTATTGTTTCGAAGTTTAAACTGATAAAATATGTTGGTATTCCTTTAGGGTAACATTTAGAATTTTCTTGAATTAAGTAGACCAATCACATGTTTGTAATGAAGTGCTGGCGACTTCGTGTCTAGACGTTTAGTCTCGTGCAAGAACGGACATGCGCGGATTGCTCTGGAGATCTGTAGAAATTTCGCGGTTATTTCCAGGGGTCTAGGCCTACAATATATAACAGAGGAAGATGCGAGAGAGATAGGAGAGTCAGACATTAGTTTTATTTCAAAAGAAGAGAGTCAGTTATTGAGAAAGATTAAGTGTTTACTTAATTATTCAACTTGGATTTGTGACTGAAGTTAGATAACAGAAGCTGTGATTTTATTTCGTTAATCCCTACAATTCATCTGAATTACTGCTTGTGCTGAGAGTCGGCGAATTTACTGAACTGTGAACTGTTTCTGAACTTATTCATTTAAGCTTACGGAATTTCTTCGTGGGACCAATTCACATCCTAGACCGAAATTGAGATTTTCATTTTAGATCATTATATTAGATACAAGCCAGATACCATTTTGTATTGTGATAAATTTTGAGCTTGAAACTGTATTTATTTTGTTTCGTAATTAATTTCGAATGTCGTAACTTAATATCTGTCACTGTTTATATATAAGATTTATGTTATAACTGTTGATATTTGTTAATAGTTTAGTGTATAAATTATACAAGCTGTTATCTGTGTTTTTCTGTTGCGAGTTAGTCTAACGAAAAACATAAAACATAAAAAATACGTAACAAATACAGAATCCTCCTGTTTATACAGAACCACAACACATCATATGTGTATAGAATCCTCCTGTTTACACAGAACCACAACACATCATAAATGGTTAGGTAATAGAATCCTCCTGTTATTACAGAACCACAACACATCATATGTATATAGAAATCCTCCTGTGTTATACAGAACCACAGCACATCATATGTATATAGAATCAATCCTGTTTATTACAGAACCACAGCACATCATATGTATAGAATACTCCTGTTGACTTGGAATCTCACTACATCACATACAGCGTCATCCTCTTCACACAAATCAAGTATAAGTTTTAAACAACACAATTTTTACACATGTAACTTCGTGTCTACTTGAACATTAGAAACATTATCCTTTATCTGCACAAAATTACTTTAAACACTAAACCAAGAATGGTTCTGCGCGAGATAAAGTCACATCTCAAACATCAGTTACACCACGTGCTTCACGTGCACACAAAGTGCATTTTATACCCCAGTACTTCTGGAGGCAGAAGATAAGAGGTGTTTCTACTTTATAAAGTAAAAACAAAACGTTTTATGAGACGGTGATACAACATCAACAGTGAGACATTGATTTACAACATAAGACTGTTGTATAGTTACTATAACATATCATTATATAGTTACTGTGATATAATACTGTTGTATAGTTACTATAACATATCATTATATAGTTACTGTGATATAATACTGTTGTATAGTTACTATAACATATCATTATATAGTTACTGTGATATAATACTGTTGTATAGTTACTATAACATATCATATAGTTACTGTGATATAATACTGTTGTATAGTTACTATAACATATCATTATATAGTTACTGTAATATAATACTGTTGTATAGTTACTATAACATATCATTATATAGTTACTGTGATATAATACTGTTGTATAGTTACTATAACATATCATTATATAGTTACTGTGATATAATACTGTTGTATAGTTACTATAACATATCATTATATAGTTACTGTGATATAATACTGTTGTATAGTTACTATAACATATCATTATATAGTTACTGTGATATAATACTGTTGTATAGTTACTATAACATAATATCATTATATAGTTACTGTGATAATACTGTTGTTGTTACTATAACATATCATTATATAGTTACTGTGATATAACACTGTTGTATAGTTACTATAACATATCATATATAGTTACTGTGATATAATACTGTTGTATAGTTACTATAACATATCATTATATAGTTACTGTGATATAATACTGTTGTATAGTTACTATAACATAATATCATTATATAGTTACTGTGATATAATACTGTTGTATTGTTACTATAACATATCATTATATAGTTACTGTGATATAACACTGTTGTATAGTTACTATAACATATCATTATATAGTTACTGTAATATAATACTGTTGTATAGTTACTATAACATATCATTATATAGTTACTGTGATATAACACTGTTGTATAGTTACTATAACATATCATTATATAGTTACTGTGATATAATACTGTTGTATAGTTACTATAACATAATATCATTATATAGTTACTGTGATATAATACTGTTGTATTGTTACTATACATAATATCATTATATAGTTACTGTGATATAATACTGTTGCATGGTTACTATACATAATATCATTATATAGTTACTGTAATATAACACTGTTGTATAGTTACTATAACATATCAT